>CM076571.1:939853970-940453970 GCA_034641835.2 Pinus albicaulis | reverse complement strand
TAGCTTTCTCTAGCCCATTTTTTAATATATGTTTTTAATCTGTGAATTTTATTTTCTGAAAAGGTGATCGGGCTGCCATCCACCCAAGAGAGGGCCACTAAATCCAGGAAATCCCAGGACTTGTTGTGCTATTCAACAAACCCCATTATTTTAGATTAGATACCTTAGAGAAAATAATGGGGACCCTTCTAAATTTTTAGAATAAGAAAATGAATTTTTTGTGACTTATATGCAGAAATAGGAATGAAAATCAGAAATATGATTTCCTTATATGCTTAAGTAGAAAACCCAAGAAAGGCCCAAACCGCAATCACAAATCACAAAAATATCAAACAAATTTCTAAGTCACTCCACATGAACTTTGCGATGCGGGATTTCCCGAGACCTCGAAACATGCGAAAAATATTTCTAGGAAAGAGGGGAAATAAAAGCAAAAAAGAAATAATAGAGGAAAAATGATCTCCAACGAAGATATAGGTCATAAAAAAGGTTAACGGGACCCACCTTTTCCATGTCGCCAATCGCATTTGCAAGATCACAATTTCTCCCACTATCATATTTTCCAGTCTGCCTTCATTTCTTCGATGTGATATATCACATCACATCTGCACTATCCATCATCCTTTCACCTTCTTATTTCGCCAAGACCATGATTGCGATGCGATATCGCATCACAACTTCATTTACCCTTATCTTTCACCACCAATGTTTCAAAACCTTTAAAAATCATTTCATATACTAAAAGAATGGCTTAAAAAGGGAAAAGGTTCAATCACAATCAACAAAGCAAGGCACGATTGGTGTTTTGAGACCTTGACACATAAATCAAACTGCGATGTAGGATGCTTTCATTTAAAATACTTAAGTGTCCCTTTAGGCACGTGAACCCACATTTTCCATAATTGAATAATTATAACGGTATGATAGCCCTGAGCCTCCAAACAAGATTTGATTGGAGGGGTTTCTTGGAATATGTCCCTTCACAGAGAAGATTTGATTGACGGTTAATCAATATTTTGGATTTATTCGTATGCGACACCAAATTCTTCATCATTTGAGTTTAATTTTTACATCGCTCACGCATATTGTTTTTTCACTACTTGTTCTTCCTATTTATAGGCAAGTCCAGAAAAAACAATATTTCTCCGAGATGTCTAAGGCTGCTAAAAAATCTAAGAAGCTAGTGGCTCTGTCTTATCCTACACCTTTTGCTGCCGAAGTAACTGAGATGCCACCCCTATTTTCAGACACTGCATGTGCTTCAGAAAGTGGTTATGCTTCATGGGAATCTATGTACAGGCTTTTCGAAGATGAAAAACCTCGCATCGTCAAAAGTAAAGCTACAACAGATGCTCCTAACTCCTGAGAATCTAAAATTTCTGATGTGGTCAACTCCTTTCTTCTTAGAATTGCTACGCGCCCTAAGATTTTACCATATTCAAATATGGTGAAATGGAATATTAACAATATTAACATTGGCACCAGAACCTTTCTCACAATGAATGGCACAATCATAGGCTCATTTCAAGTTTAGGATTTAAAGAGTGTAAGTCTAATTTATGGGACTAAATTAGAGAATATATTTAATTATCAATCCAGGCTAGTAGACTTAGAAACACACCAGAATTTATGGACCTTATATCTAATTAGATTAGGAAGTCATTGTTTAGGATTTCGAAAAGTGAAATGCATGCTGGAATAACAAGACAACTACTCTGAAAATAAAGTAAATAAAACATGTAAAGAAAGAATTCAAATTTACTCTATGAAAGCATGTAAATAATGCATTCAAAATTACTATATGAAAGCATATAAATGATTGGTCAATGCCATTAGTCTATTTTAGAAGATAGAGAAGAGGCTCTAATATAAGAGTCTGAGGTATCCTTCCACATTCCTTCTATAATACCATTTCCAAGAAACTATGAAAGCATGATGAAATGAAAGCATGCAAAGTTAATCTAGAAAGCAAGCAATAAATTGAATCTTGATCTAATCCAATCCTAGCTCATGGAGAAGAGGCTCTACTCTAAGAGTCTTTAGTATCCTTCCACATTCAAACTAGTTATTGAATTATAAATCAATCTTCACAAAATGAAAACATGGCCATAATAAAAGTTCAGAATGAAAACATGTACAAGTATCCACAACAAAGAAGAATAAACATTCATAATTGAAACTAGCATATTCACAGTTATAAACACTATTTAACAATAAAGTGTACTTAGCTTAGAATGGGGGCCCTCTACCTTTACCTGGTACACCATTAAAACAACACTCAACTGCAACGATCCACTAAACTCATATGCACAATAAAATGATAAGTTCTATCTTCAATTGTCTTGAGAAAATAATAGTCTCAAAGTCCTAAATTTCTCCTACTACTCTCTCTTCTTTGGAGAGATACTCCTATTTATATATAAAATTGAGTTAAATAACAAAGATTTGAGATCCATAAATCTCTCCTAAATCCAAAAATGTCTGATGTGGTTACAACCATGTGTTAACACTTAGCAAGTAACATCTCTACAAATCCTCTCAGAAATATCTAATATCTTTGATAAAAAATCTTATTAAAATTTCCATGATTCTTCTCCATAAAGTATGCTTGAAGGAATCTCCCAAATCTTCATCAAATCTTCAAGGGGTTGAATAAGAAATTCGAATTTGAGGCTTGGTGGTCAAATATGACTTTATTGAAGTCTTCAAATACACCTACAAACATAATGAAACTCATCCCAATTTTATATATAAGTGAACACATGTTATTTTTCCAATATTTAATCATAAATTCACTCAAAAATACTAAAAACAAATGCATTGGAAAATTATAAGTGTAAACCCGATGTAGTGATGAAATTAGTTTATGGGAAAGATAAATACGGTTTTAAAAGTAAAGTGAAAGGTTGCTAAAAATATGGTATTTGGGCGACCCAACATCCCCCCCAACTGAAGATGTTGCATGTCCTCATGCAACCTTGCATTGGATTTCTTGATCTGTGTGATGGAGTCTTTCTTTCTGATGTGTAGAATTTTTTTTTCTTATAGCTGGTTCTTGTGTGACAACCATAAATTTTGCAAGTGTTGGTTCTTGTGTGACAACACTTCCCTTTTTACTCTTCTTCTTACTACAACAAAGAATGATCTTGAAAATTCAACCATATGAATACATTCCAAATGATGATTCAGTAATGTGTGCATCAACCATGCAATATTTTTAGCCTCATTTGCTTGAAATTTTTGTGCAAAACATGCTCTGTATATAGGCTTTATATAGCTTATTGAATATTTATGTTTGTATGGCTGAAAAAATTATTTGGAACATCCTCCACATGGTGGCTTTTCTTAGGATTGTATGCTTCATATGAAATCCAATGATGCATTATGAAAGTCAATCAAGGTGTTTATAATAACAACAACTTTCAATTGGGAAAAAAATGTTGGTCAATGACATATGAGGTTATGAAATATGGGATCGACAAATAAGGTAATGGATATAAGGAATGATGAATACCCCCCCCCCCCCAACTGAAGGTATTTTCCATCCTTGGACAATGTAGCAAATAAGAAAGACATAGAATGACATGAAATAGGGAAGGATATGAAAGGAAAAATACAAAAATTTTCCAAATACATGTATTTTAGCTTTCAAGGAATTATTGATTAAAGAGTGGAAAACAACATACCTTCACTTACCTGAGAAGGTTCTAAGCTATGCATATGAATGTGGCTGATGCTGCTGTTGGATCATGGAAATGTGGTTGCTGCTGCTAGATCACGGATCAGAAGATGAATTCTGAGAGTGGAACCGTGGTATTCTCATATGGCCGAAAACATACTGCTACAACTGTTGATGGAGTCGAGAAAAGTATATAGTCTTCACCTGCTACAAAACCCGATGGTACAATTCTAGTCATGCGAATAAATGTGTTGTTGTCGAGCATGAAAAGAAGTCATTGTATTACCGACCATTAATGAATGTCGTTAACCAATGCAAGGAAAACTCACCATTAATGTCAATGAGTGTTGTTATCTCAAAATCAGACCCTGATAGGCTGCTAGTCAAGGAGACCCTGAGTAATTATTTCAAACCAAACTTTTAGTTGCGGCTTAGCCTCCTCAACCTGAGAGGGCTTTCTCAATAGGTTAATGATTTGAAAATAAATATCAGATGGATAACTCTGTGAATAGACTGAATAAAGTGAATAATTGGTTGTACTACTAATCAACAAACATCTATTGGGTAAATGGAGCCAAATGTGCTTTCACAAAACATAAAGATCAGTTTCATATGGAAGTCAGGGCATTTCAGGTTTTAGATGCATCAATATAACAATAGGACAGAGAATAAACACAGTTCATGAACATATGAAGGAAGTTAGAGCACCTTCAGTGAATTATAAGTAACATACATTCATGCCACTGTAAGTAATTTAAAGAGAAACATCATGAGACAATCAAACATCCATAACCCTTTCTGAATCCTGAGTGATGAAACAAAACTCCCTGTATTAAGATAAAAAAACAGTTCTCTGATATCAAAAAAAGTATGCTTGTTCAATGAAAATTCCAACCCTATGCAATTCGATTTCTTCCCTCTTATAGAGTGGTCATTACATCCTTGGATTCCTTCCAAAAATTTGAGAAGAAATTCGAATTTGACACCTATCAACTTCTAAACAAACTTCATTTACAAACTGACAGTTAAATTGTCTGTCTTACAGCCCTAATACAACTAGGACTAAAACACTATTTATTATATCTTAACAACCTTTAAAAACCTTATATAATCATTAAAAACTATTCTTGACAGCTATTTCTTCTAGACTTCGACCATGATGTTGTTTATCTTCTTGCTGTTAGACCCCATCAACCCGCTTCTTATCCATTCCTACAAAATAGGAGCATGTTCCTTGTATAATAGCTGAATGCCTCATTTCTGTCCATTCGAACCAATTGCTAAAGAAATGGTGCTCAAAAAATGTGGCAAATGTCTTATAACCTTCATTTCAATTCGACCTTCCAGCTGTGCAAATCCCGAACCTCCAAAATGGTGCAAAAACTGTTAATACTGCTGCGCTACGAAACTACTGAGTCTATTGTTTTCGTAGCGCAGACTTTTCCTTTTAAAATCATGCTTCAAACCTCCATTTTTATGTGCCAAACATCTTGGATCTTCATTGATATTCTACATATACCTCCCACCAGCATCAAAGCTCAAACCAAACCCTTTTCACCTTTGAAAATTGCAAAAATTCTACAAACTGCATCCTACAACCGTTTCATAGCGCGCTACAAAACTGCTGTGTGTCACCTTCAACAGTTTCATAGCGCGCTACGAAACTACTGAGTCTTCACTTTTCACAGCTTCCTTCCAAAATTTTAGTTTTCAACCCTTTAATACTATATTTCCAGGTGTATATCAGCTTTCATAACCCATAAACATCAACTTTAAACAGCTCCAAAAATGAGATATTACCACATAACCTCGAAAATTTGTTAAAGGATGACACTTACTGTTTGCACTTATTTTAGCTGTGGCTGATCTTCAAACTGTGCTAGTTGTATTTCTAGGTCTTCTACTATCCTCCTAAGCCTTCTATTGTTTTACCCTTAGCTTGGTATTGACCATCCTAATGAATTTTGCTTCTTTGATTGCAGGTAGGGTCCATATGAAGAATTGAGCTTGACTATCAATTAATTCAGGGTTTGGATTTTTCTCCATATCCCACAATCCTTTCATCCTTTCAAAGTTTTCCCTTTCTTCTGCATGCACTCTCACCTTTTTCTTCAACTTATCAATCTCATTATTTGCAAATCTGAGTTTGTCTTTGACACCTTCATAGCTGCTCTTTTCCTTCTAAATATTGAAAACCCTATTTTGTCTTCTTCAGGCATTGAAAATGATGTATTTATGGTTTCTTAAAAAACGTTAGCACTTTCACCTCTTGTTTGATCTATCTCCATGTCTAATTGTTTCAACTTCTTGGAGTGCCTAGTTGAGGGTTTTCTGTGCTTAAAGTTAAACTCTGCCACTTCATCCTGAAAATCTAACCTTTTGGATATCTTCAATTTCTTTGATTTGCTACCACCTGTATCCAATTTGATGAAGTCTGCTTGTACTAGGGGAGACTCTTCAATGTCAATAGCTTGAATTATATCATTCAAATTACCGCTTGACCCCTATGTAACTACAACCTTACCCTTTTCCTTTAACCTTTGACTCCTAGTCAACTTCTTTTGATCTGTTTTACTAGTTGACTGTTCTAGAATTGTCTCCTTAACCAGAGTTTTCTTCTTCTGTGCAGATTTAGGAGTATCTTGGATATTCAATGTTGTTCTTATCATTGATTCTTTAACTTGTTTCTGAGGCTTGAGCTTAACAAATCTTCTTTACTTTGTTTCTACAGGCGCAATAATCTTTGATGGAGTTTTTTCCTTAGCTTGAGGACTAACACCTGTTCCTTCAATCCCAATTCTACTCAAACAGAAGAATTCAACCCAATCTCTATTTTCTTTCTGCAGCTCATGTAAGACTATTAACTTGACTAAGCCATGGTGAAATAATGAGGTTTCACATGACTCAACTTTCATTTGTACCTTATCAGACATATTAGCCAAACTTCTAAAAAGATAAAAAAGTAAATCTAGAGATATCATCCCTATGAAATGAAGCAAGAGTTTAAAGTGATAGGTATACACCTTGTGGTATCTCCCTTCGCAGGTGAAGTACCTCTGAATATTGTAGAGCAGATTGGAAAATGTCTCTTTGACATAACTTCTTGGCACAACTTTGTTCAAGTCAACCTCTGTAAACTCTGGTTTTTAAAATATTTTGCAGGGTACCATGTCAAACTTGAAGTTTTTAAACCACCTATCTTCTCCTCTCAGAATTTCTGTAACTGTTGATATCACTTCAGGGGAAATTGGTAAATTGAGGAATCCAATCTTTGAGTTTGATCCTGTGAAGTTTATGGAAAATTCTTTGGTGACTTGAGTATGCCCTCCTTGAAGTTTTTCACAAAACCTCCAGCAACCTACTTTCTTAAAGGTTTTTTCAACAGACTTGTCTTTTGTAAGGGCTTATACACCTTCAGGTTCTGTTCTTAGGCAATGACCAGACCTATGAATCCTTCTTTCTTCAACCATTTTCTTCTTGAAAACCTTGTATCTTCAGAAATCTGTGATAATCCCTCTGAAAACCCTGTGTCTTCAAAAAATTAGTAAATTAGCAATCAGAGCTTCCTGTCGAATGAACTAGCTCGCTTTGTAAATGAGTTCAGCCTTTCTTGATAACAATTCTGCCTCGCTTGAATTTGTTTCAGTAAACTCAAGTCTTTCACCACTAATTTCTTCTTCAAAACATAAGCATGCATGCACTATTGTCTTGCATGAGACAGATGAAATCGAAAACGACCAACTATTTTCAAATTTGAAAGGACCAATGACAACTGACCCCTAATCGATGACAAATGAATGGTTGCATGCGTGAAGGAGAACTCGTGGATGACACCTAATGATGAGGAATTTAACTTTATTTGATAGATGTGATAGATCAAACGCGAAACTGAGAATCCTCGATTTCGTAGCGCATGATTTGAAAATTTGGGTTTTTGTGCTACGAAATCACCAGCGTTTTCGTAGTGCAAAATCAACTTTTTACACTGAGCGCGCTAGGAAAACGTGGTTTCGTGGCTTATTCATCAAATTTTAGAAAAAAAAAAAGGGTTTCAAAACATGACATAAGATCTTTGAAGAATGAAACAAGGTTAATTAACATTGTTTGGTGATGGAATGAGACTTTTAACCCATGATCTAGACCTTTAAAAATATAAAAATGACTCTAACCCTATCTAGCATTATGACTTAGAAACAAGTGTAACTGACCAAGTTTCAGAAAATTTTTATAGTGATAACAAGTGCCAAGGTACCTAAGTAAATATTGCGAAGTGTGAATAGATGATATGATGTCGAGCCACTTGCAAGATCCAATGGTCAAGGGACATTGATGTATTCCCATGACTATTGGTGAGAGAAATTGTCATTAGGGCATACAAACCTCAAGGTACTAATGAGGATTCTAGTCTCTATCCCAGTTAAGGTGCAGAGGTCGATGGGTTAAGACTTGTTGAAAGGTGGTATTTAAGGAATCCCACATCAATCAACACGAGTTCATACAAAATTATTGGTAGGAATATAGATAAAATATCTCACAGTAAAACAATTTTTATGGCAAGGAAAACAAGGAAATGTAGAGATCTGGATGGTTTATTTGTAAGGTAAAAAGATGAAGTGAAAATAAGGAAAAAATGTACGTGACTCAGATAAGTAGCTATGTGTGAAGTTAGGATGGATAAGGAAATAAATCAGTGGACTCCAACATGGATGACGAATGAACTTTGAAGGAGAAATGTGGGTAAACATATCATGATGCAAAAGGTTTGTGTGTGATGGAAAATGTCACAACATTTGTAATGAAGAATTAGCTCCTCTAGCTTCAATGATGCATGTTTTATTGTGATTTCAGGAGACCTCGTTTGCATGAACTTGGATCATCGACGTACCCGTAAAAGCTTCAATACAAATCCTGCATGAAAAATGTTGCCTTTGCATTCAAGTTCCTTTGAAGTGACTCCAAGAAACAAGGTAGCATAAATTGTTTTCAATAGTTATTAAATGTCTATTTGCAAAATATTTTTGTTTTTTATTTTATTATATATATATATATATATATATATATATATATATATATATATATATATATTAGTGTTTACGCAACCCTTTATGAAACAAGAAAACCATTATCAAGTATAAAACACATTTTTCCGAATCATCTAGATTTTTTGTCTTGAATTTAATGTCTTTTTTTTTTAGTAAATTCTACTTAAAGACATCCTTGAAAATTACCACATAAGATCTTGCAGATAAGAGAAATATGTGTCTTTTCTAGAGTAGTTAAGGCTTTTCATGCTTTTATGTCATGTAAGCATAAAAGACAACGATCAAGGAGATCATCAGTAAAGAATCCAGATGGAAAAATAATGAATGCCAAATCACAAAGCCAATAGAACCAATGCAATTATGAATACTCTATTACCACCCTTTAATGGTGATTTGAAAATGCTAAATGAATTTGTAAGGGGAACCTTTGAAAATTACATAATTGAAAAAAATGAACTTTTAGTGATAATAAAGTTACGACATGAAGCTAAGTTCGTCAATTATGTTGGAGCGGGGTCCCCTGAGGCAGAATTTTTTATGTAATTTTGTATAATTTTCAATGTGCGTGCTATGAAATTGAGTCAAGGGGCTTTGGGGTGGGTCAAAGTCCCTAATTTTTATGTAATTGGGTTTAAGGGTAAACTGCGGGCCTCAAACCATGGTTTGAGACCATAATATTTGCGTGCTAAGCGAATATAAACTGATAGATTGAGATATTTAAGAGACGTAATGAATTATTGATGTTTGATAAGTTTATGCGTCTATAATATGCTATATGTGTTTGTCCGGGTTGGGTTGAAAGGCTCCTCTGGCTGTATGTGCGGAGACATAGTCCTGGCTGTGTGCGGACTCCGCTGGCTGTGTGCGCGGAAGGGTTTTGTAAGGGAAAGTTGATGTATTGAAAGATTGATGTTTTCAACAGATCTGAAGCTAATATAAAGGACAAATTTTGGCGAAATTCTTATGTTGTTGATCTGTGTTATTTTACGTTTATGTTCTATTGAGATAACATTGTTTTCTGTTGATTATTTCGCAAAAGGATATTTGTTATGGCTATGCATACTTATTGATGGTCGATGAATCTGGTTAAGTAATTGGACGTTGTTTAGATATGGATCTGTTTATGTTATACTTTATCTACACTAAGGCGAACAACAACTCTGTTTTATTCTTTTAAAGATTACGTATTCTATGTGATTCTGTTGTATATTGTTGTGCACATCTATTTACAATTGATATAAGTTTGCATTTGGTTTTCTTAGGACCACTTCATTGTTTTAGACATCAGGGTGTGGAAACCTAGTTCCAACACCCCCCCCCCCCCCCCTCCATACTGCTTCAGGTGAGACTTTGATTTGTGCAAGAAGGTCATTGCCGAAAGGGCTAGTATTTGGAGGGTTTGTTGGTTTATCCATAAACTCTGAACCTAGGTCAGGACCCCTCAAGCCAAAAAATAGTTTTGTTGTCGGTACCAGGATCATTTTGAGGGAGATTTGATGTTGTGGCATCCTTCACGAAATGAATTGCAAGATTGGCTGGATAGAAATATCCTTGAATTCACACCCCAAGAGAATAGAAGTACTAAGTTTTCTGACGAACAATGGGTACATAAATATATTTATACATAAGTGCATGAAATATTATTTTGTTCTTTTGCGCATGAATTACATGAGTGGTTGTCGCACTTAACTGAATTCCTTCACTGCATAAAAGATGATGTAGTCACTGAGTGGAATCCTTAATTAATCCAACAAGTAGAGAAGTTTGATAATAAGATCACTTGCACAGTAGATAATTGGATCGATCTCCACTTGGGAGGATTTGTGACTGAATTTACCATTGATCAATTTGTGTCATATTCTAAAGCAGAAAAAATGTTTTTCAAAGGCCCTAGAGGTAAGTTCCTACGCTCATTGAAATTATTGTTGAAAATTATATTGTGTGAACGGGGTTGTCTGTGCGAACACACTACTTGAATGCATCAAAGAGGTACAACTACGCGCAGTGGAAAATTTTACCGAGAATATTTTAAAAATTTTATTTCTAGCCCTCTGAAGCCTAGATATGATAGTGAACCTGAACCAGAAACTACTAGCTCAAGTGATTCTGAGGAAGAAATATCATCACAGTAGAAACCTTTAAGTCTGTTTCCAACCCCATCCAATCCACTTATAAACTCACATCATAGATCACCTACTCCACTGCGTAGTCCATCTCCACCACCACCTCCACCTTCCCCTGAACTATATATGGCCGCATCGATGAAGTTACCTAATTTTAGAGGCATTGGAAATGAGGATACTGATCACTTTTGGTTTGTGACTAAGGCTGTATGGCAGGCTTAGCAAATTAACAATATTGATATTAGGAATGTGTAGTTGGCTAATGCTTTCCAAGATCGCGCATTATATTGGTACATCAGGTACGATTAAGAAAACCCTAATGCTACCTTGGAACATATCAAAGCAACCCTAAAAGAGCAGTTTAAGAAGCCTAAGTCATACGTGTAGCTGGTGACAGAAATGAAGGATATTCGTTAGGAGGATAATGAATCTGTATGGGAAGTCGATCAAAGGTTGAAGTTCACCATCAGAGATGGTGGTTTTATTATTGATGATACTCAACATAAGGAATGGTTCATTGCTATGTTGTTACCACATCTGCGACAACCCTTAGATCAGCAAAATATTGTTGCAAAAGTTGAGGCTGTGGAGGTTGCAATGAAATTGGAGGCTACCCGAACACCTATTGCGCCGGGAACTAAACAGATTCAGAATCATTTGGAAGTTATGCATCTAAAAATTCAAAGTTTGTGCAAGGACAAAGGCAAGGAGGTCTGCGCAGAGGTTTGGTGTATAAAATGTAAAGCTTCCGGGCACCATAAAGATCATTGTCCTGTCTTCAACAATTATTTAAATGCTGGAGGTCCTAGTCCATTGAAGAGTCCTGTATGGTGCACCATCTATCAAATTGTTGGATTACATGACACAGATTCTTTCCCAAGGATCAGAAAGTATCAACCTGACTTGAAGAAGTTGTTTTGAAAATTTTGTTCGTCATTAGGGCGTCATGAGCAGCATTGTCGCACTTTTGATATGATGTTAGATAAATATGAAATATATAGAATGCAGGTTGAGCCTACATCACCAGCATCCCCTTCTACGTGCGGAGGATTTCAAGGCAGAGGAAGAGGCCGAGGGGGTGGATCAAATGGCCAAGGAAGAGGACAAATCATTTGCTATAACTGTGGAGATGTTGGCCATTATGCGCGCGATTGTTCGAATCTAACACGACAATCCTGTAGGTAATATAGAAAATTTTATCATGTCATAGAAGATTGTCTTGTTGTAATTGCTAAAATGCAGGAAAAAAAGACACAGACTCCAACACAAAATCTTCAGATGGTTCGCGCTGAGAATCGTGAGGAATATCCTAGTGTGAATGTGGTTACTAGGAGTGGTATAACTACCAATGAAGATAAATGAAAGCAACCAACCACTGATGTATGGATTCATAAAGCACCAAAGAAAAATAAGGCTTTAATCTTTACTGCACAAAAGAGACCTTTGTTGAAGCACAGAAAGAAGTTGCAGAAGGAAGCGCGTCCACATCTGGTAGAACGATGAACGAAGTAGGAGGAGATGAGGAGATCAAACCATTTATACAAGCATGTATAAAGTTGTTGCGCAACAAGAAGGCAGTCGAAAATCTACAGGCATTGATAGATAATTGTGCGGAGAAGGAACAACCCATGTTAGAACAACGAGCGATCAACAAAATATACAAGAACAAGAAGAGAACGGGTAGGGAAATGTGTATGACCGCTCAAATTGGTGCTTATGAAATGGACCAAGTTATTTTAGATATGGGATAAGATGTTAACGTTCTACCTAAGCAGACATGGCAGCGCATGGGAGAGCCAAATCTAGAATGGTCTACCATTCAACTGTGCATGGCCAATCAACAGAAGATCATTCCTTTAGGAAGGATGTCACAATTTGTAGTCAATATAGAGGGTGTTAAGGTGATGGTAGACTTTGAAGTCATCCAAATTGTAGATGATACTCATCCCTATGCTCCGCTGCTAGGGTTGGATTGGGATATTGACATGGATGGTGTTATCAGTATGAAGAAACAGAGGATGGAATTTGAAAGCAATGGAGTTAGGGTAATCATTCCTCTAGATCATGCAGAAGGTCAAAGGTGTACTGAATCAGTGCGCGCTAAGGATGAGATCGATCAAATCTATAAGCTGACTTTGCGCGAGGAAGACTGGATTAACCTAATGGCAGATGGGAATATTAAGTGGGAGAAGGATAGCTCTTGTTTTTCAGACTCCGATGAAGAACTAGAAAATTGGCAGAATCGATTGCATGAGGTGTCTGCACTGCGCTGTAATAGCGTGACCCTCTTATTGAGTCTCAAAAGTGTTCTCCATATTCATACATATTTCCATTATGTCATAACCATTTAGCTCTTATTTCATAGCCATTTGACCTAAAACCCTACATCAAGTAACCATTTTCATAAATATATGGGTTAGGATCCTTGTTTTTCAAAGTTATTTATTTTATGTATTTTAAGTGAATTTATGATTAGAAACTAGAAAATTAACATAGTTTCATATATCTATATATGTGTTATGAGTTTTTTGACATGTGTAGGTCAAAATGAGACTTCTAGAAGACCCTTATGTGGCACTCTAAAACCAAATTCGAATTTGGTTGGAGAAGATTATGGGATCAAGAGGATATGTGTCTCACTTCCTTGTTGTATTGAAACTCTAAGAGGATATGTGTCTCACTTCTTTGTTGTATTGAAACTCTAAGAGGATATGTGTCTCATTCCTCAAGTTGTGTTGAAACTCTAGAAAGACATGTGTCTTATCATTTCCTATTTTGATTGTAACTCTAGAGATGGAGGGAGAGATTCATGGACTCCCATTAATGAGATGACTCATCATATTTTGTATAAATAGGAGAAGCTTTCTCCTATCATAAGTAATGAGGAAGTAAGGAAAAAGTAGTAGAGAAGTCTTTTGTAACAAAGTTCAAGATGGAATGAGATGTAGATTTGTGAGTTCTTTTTAATAGAGAAATTCAGTTCTTTGATGCTGTTTTGATTACAACTTTAAGGAGCTGAAGGACTTCACCAAATTGGTAGCAGAGGGCCCCTGCTATCCAAGGAGGCTTCTACATGTTTTCTAGATAAGTTGCTTTCAATTTTGTTTTGTCATATTTCCTTACTTAGATTGCTTTCTGAAATCATAGCTTTTAGCATAATTTTTCATGGCAGCCCGGGCATTTGCATATCTTTTGACTAATGACATGGAATCAATATTGTTCTGCTGCTAATTTATTTTTTGTTTAATTCCAGCACTGCTTTGTTTATTTCAGTCTTGCACATTTGTTTCAGTAGTTAGATTTAGATATATTAAATTGCTCATGTCATTTTCAGTTACCTCCGAAAGCCACAGCTGGACTGATGGTGAGGGATTGAAGTATGAGTGTGTAGTTTGATATTAGTTTACTTTCTCAAGTTAGATATATTAAATTGCTCATGTCATTTTCAGTTACCTCCGAAAGCCACAGCTGGACTGATGGTGAGGGATTGAAGTATGAGTGTGTAGTTTGATATTAGTTTACTTTCTGCAAGTTAGATATATTAAATTGCTTATGTCATTTTCAGTTACCTCCGAAAGCCACAGCTAGACTGATGGTGAGGGATTGAAGTATGAGTGTGTAGTTTGATATTAGTTTCTTTTTCTGCAAATTAGATATCAGATTGCTCAAGTTGTTTATGGTTACCTCCGAAAGCCATAGCTGGACTAATGGTGAGGGATCGGAATATAAGTTGATGTAATTTGATTTAGATTTACTTTGTTGCAATTCTTGGATTTCTTTAAGCATAGTTTCTTTTGTGTTTAGATAGCAGCAAGGATAATTTGGTTTTCATGCTCAATAGTTCACTGTTTGATTTATTAGGCTAGCAACACATTTTCATTTCCTTTCAAGTTTTGTCATTGTATGTTTCAAATTCCTTTTTAAGTTTGAAGTTGGTAAATCATTATAAAGGATATCATTACCTTGAACAATCATAACCCTACTTGTTTTTATTTTAGAATTTCCATCTCATATTAGAAAACCAAAAATGACAAAAAAGTAAGAAATAGGTTATCTTGCACATATAGTGCGCCACACTTCGTCAGCTTACGAATCCCTGGTTGATAATTTATGTTAGAAATTTAGGACACACTAAATTGACCAAACACCTCTCTCTGCGATGTATAACATCTGAGGTACGTGATTTACTGCACTATGATGGTTCAACTGTCATGAACATGTTTATAGGTGAGCTTGAAAGAACCATGCTTGAAGGACATAGATTCCATGCTTTAGATCTTGGCTTGCACGCTACTCCAACAAGATGGTGGGAAACTCATAAGGAAAATATGGGCAAATGGGAGGAATGTGCATGCATGATGAGTTTGTGGTTTGAATTGTTACACCATTTTTTGGTCATCTAACCTTTTATTATTAGATGGACCCAAGTACACCATGTAAGACTAGTTTTACCCCAAGTAAAACTGCTTTCACTATGTTAATTAAGAAAACCCCAAAAGGAATAATTAATTAAACCATAATTTAATTATTATTCCCAGTCATGTTTAACCCAAAAACAAATAAATTAATGAGATACACCCATAGTTATCTTATTATTTTCTAGGAATAATTATTTAAATAATATTCCTTGTTGAATATGACCAAATCAAACCACCATTAATCAAATAAATCATTATTTACTTGATTATATCCCAACCACTTCCTTAAAAAGATAAATAAATCATTTATTTATTTATTTTTCACTAATCAAGGGATTTGACCCAAGTCAAACACCCTTTTCCTCCAACAAATAATAATAAAATATTCCATAGAGGTGGATCTAGATGTGATTAACATTATTTTAATCATGCACCAAGATCTAGAAGGACCCAATATTTTGTTATAAATAGGAGGGTTTCCCCATCATTCTTCACCTTTTGTTGCATACTAGATCACTCTGGATCTATACACTCGGTCTCATTTTCTGCCATTGTTGCTCCCATTGAGCTCTACCTTCTACATTGGGGTTTCTACATCTACAAGAGAGAGAAAGCTTAGATCTGAAGTGCTGAGGATTACAAAGAACCCATCCCGTTGAGGAGATTTGGATACACCTTCTTGTTTCCTCCCAGGTGCCCTGTAATATAAAAATTCATTCAAAAATCGTGTTCTTGTCTTGTCTGTTGGATGCATGGAGCAAAATCTTTACTTTACTGCTTAATATCTTTCCATTTATAGATCTGTTTGTTGCAGCACTTTAACTACTAATTGCAGATCTGAAGATGTTTTGCAGCCATTATTGTTGTTAGGGCTATTAGTTATGCGTAGCTAAAGTGGTTCTTTTTCGTACACTTCGACGAAGAATTCATACTAACATGAATGTCTAGTCGTTAAAATGGAAGATGTATACTTTGGAAAAGAGGATCCGCGCAGACATTTGTCAATATGGAATGAGGTATGGGATGTAGAACCAAGACCTGAATGGGTCCATATGTTTATTCACACGTTGGGAAAGGTGCCTACTAATTGGTGCTTGGATACAGAGCTGTTCAGAGGCACTAGTGAATGTTCTGCGCTGACATAACGTTTTATTCTTACATTTAGATTTGAGAGTGGATTTGATACGGTTGGTCAAGATTTGCATAATATTCAAGAAGTAATCTTTGATACAAGAAATCCTGCAATTGAGTGTGCTCCACCAGCTTGGGACGAGAAGATGAAAGATATTGTTAATTTCAGGAACCTGACCATGGAAGAAATGATGAGGATCCAAGGAATATCATGATCCCTGAATCTGAGGGACATCGCGCAGTGGCTGGGCCCTCAATCACCTCGCTGGATGTGACAAAGCCCCAAAGCTCAGACAGGTGAATATTTGAACTAAATAAAAACCTAAGTTGGAAAATATTGGAGACTACTGGGATGATGATACAATAGGCAAGGTTGTTGAGATACTAACAAAATATCAAGATCTATTCCCTACAAAGTTTTCAGAGTTGAAAGGAATCATTGGGGAACTTGGGGTGATGAAATCACATTGGAGCTTGATGCGCACCCCATAAGACAATGCCCATAAAGGGTGAATCCAAGATATAAGAAGAAGGTGAAAGAAGATTTGGAAAAAATGGTGGCAGCAAGTATCATTGAACCTGTAGAAGAATTTGATTGGGTAAGTCCAATGGTTGTGCAAGATAAGAATACCAAGGGAGAAATCAGAATTTGTGTAAATCTACACAAACTGAATGATGTTTGTGTGCATGATCCATTCCAAACTCCATTCTCGGATGAAATTTTGGATAATGTTGGAGGTCAAGAAGCTTACTCCTTCACAGATGGGTTTTTAGGATATCATCAGATCTAGATTGTGCCAGAAGATAGGAGTAAGACCACTTTTGCTACTAAATGGGGATCGTTCCAATATATAGTTATTGCCTTTGGATTGAAGAATTCTCTTGCCATTTTCTCACTTGTGGTAGTTGCTGCTTTCAAATAATTTATACACAAGTTTTTAGAGGTATATTTGATGATTGGACTGTATTTGGGTTGTTAAAGAAGCATGTGTCAAATCTGCGCTTAATTTTGGATACTTGTAGGAAGTATCAGATCTCCTTGAATTTGAAGAAGTGTATATTCTGTGTACCATTTGGAATACTGCTGGGACACATTTTCTGCCAACAGGGATTAATGGTGGATATTGCAAAGATTGCAATTATAGTCAATTTTGAAGTGCCTGAGAATATTAAGCAGTTGCACTCAATATTGGGGCATACTGGGTATTATAGGAATTTTATCCAGGGATATGCGCTGATAACTATGCTCATGGAAAATATGCTCAATAAGGATGCAACGTTCTGCTGGGATGAGGACTCCCAGAAGAGTTTTGAGCTGCTGAAGGAAAATATGGTCATTGTGCCCATCCTGGTCTTCCCCGATTGGTCAAATGCATTTCATGTACATGTGGATGCTTCTTTTATTACGCTCGAAGATGTGTTAGTGAAATCAGGAGCAGGGGAAATTGATCATCCTATTGCTTATGAAAGCCAAAAAATGTCAAGCGCAGAGAATAATTACTCAACCACGGAAAGGGAAGGGTTAGCAATGGTGTACGCACTATAGAAATTCCGCCACTATCTGTTAGAAGGTCACTTTAAGATGTTCATTGATAATTCTGCTTTGAAGTACCTAGTAAAAAAGACTGTGTTGGGGGGGAAGATCTGCAGATGGTTGTTGTTATTCGAGGAATATTATTTTGAAATGATGGTGAAACAAAGAAGATTGAATGTTGGGCCAGACCATCCATCGCGCATTGAAACAAGAGAGGAACCTAAAAATATAGATGATGGATTGACAAACGTGCAGTTGTTTGCGATAAAGGTGGTTGATGATAATTTCCTTGATATCATTCAGTTTTTGACTACTGGACGCGCGCCTGAGGAGTATACAGTTCAATAGAAGAAAGAACTCTTGGCGCGCGCAGTGGAATTCACCGTTATTGCTGGAAAATTGTACAAAATGGGTGTGGTTGAGGTCCTGTGAAGATATTTCATGGAGTATGAGAGACGTGCAATTCTAAACGAAGCTCATGGAGGGATTGCCGGTGGAAATTATGCAGGTAAGGACACTAAGCATAAGATTTTGTGGGCTAGGTTATGGTGGCCCACGCTGCACAATGATGCCTATGTGCATTGTTGCGCATGTGATTTATGTCAGAGGATAGAGAATCCTTCGCACAGAGATGAAATTACCTTGAATCCGAAGATGGTGCTGCAAGATTTTAGGAAATGGGCTATAGATTTTTTGGACCTATTAATCCTCCAGGAAAGGAAGAGTGGTGCGTGCTACATTATCACTGCAACTAATTATGTAACCAGATGGGCTAAAGCCAAACCAGTGAAGGATTGTACTACTAATACATCTGCGTAAGTTATTTTTGAGAATATAGTGACTCTGTTTGGTTGCCCTAAGGTTCTGATAAGCGATCATGGGACACATTTTGTAAATGACACCATTGAAGCTTTAACTGAAGAATTCAAGATGCGTCATCAGAGGAGATCTCCCTATCACCCACGGGAAAATGGCGCAGTTGAAGCTTTCAATTAGATCTCGGAGACCACGCTCACTAAGATATGAAATGTTAACATAAATGATTGGGATAAGCAAGTACCAAAAATTATCTGGGTATATAGGAATACTTGCAAGAAGTTGACCAGAAGGACACCTTTCAGGATGGTAAATGGGCAAGAGGCTGTGTTTCCCATGGAGTTCATTGTTTCTAGTCTGCGCATTGCAGCATTTACCAATATGGCTAAAGAAGATGCTCTGGAAGCCCGATTGTCATAGTTGGTTTCTCTGGAAGAAGATCATTTTATTGTAAATTATCACCAACAAGTTCAAAAGGCACGGGAAAAAGCATGGCATGACAGGCATATCAGGAAAAAGGTATTCAAGGAAGATGATTTGGTCTTACTATATGACATCAAGTTTGTGCGCCACCCAGTGAAACTAAAGATGCATTGGCTAGGGCCCTATGTTGTTAATGAAATAACTGAAGTAGGAGCAGTGTGCCTGGCCATGTTGAGCGGTGAATACCTTCCTGGGTATGTCAATGGAAGCCGTCTGAAGCCATACAGGCATGACCTTGTGCCTACCAAATGACTATATGGCCGGAGTATCAGACTTGCACAGATGGGATGACGAATGCGTAGTAAGGTGCAACAGACGCGTGGTATCTACATGGGGAGGTTGAATGGGTCGCAAAGGTGTCAAAAAATAGCCATTGGAACAATAAAACTAGAAAATAAAATTTTATTACCGTTTTTGGGAGCGTCTAGGATGCATTTAATGGAGGTATTTTACTAGATTTGGAACAATTTTGTCAGTAATGGAGCATCATTAATGCACAAGGAGTCATGGAAGACGTGCCACAAGTATAAATATGACATATGGGGTCGCAATAGTTCCCTTTTATTTCTAAGTGAATTATTTTCCTTAAGATCCCTGATTATCGTTGTGTATTCTGTGTCTATGTCTGGTTTGGATCCAGGGTTCGAGGACGCATTCCGCTGAGAAGGGCTAGGTTATGATATTCCTGAAAAGATGACAGCCACCAGACCAAGTGATGAACCTATTGCACCTGAAGTTCCAATTATGGAAACGCATGCACCCTCTAATACTAAGAAGGGGAAATCTTCTAGAATGTGAAAACTCCCCGAGAAAAGACCCCAAGGCTGCACCCTTCAGTGGGAGATAAGATGAAAAGACTTATGTTAGAGGTTCCCAAAACTATTGAGGAGGTAGAGGAGGATGTCGTTGAAGTGGCCCCATTCTCACAACTGCCAGGCCATATTGCGCCGCGCAAACCATCTGTTAGAGTACTTAAGGACCTGGAAAAGGTGCGTGCGGGTATTCAAATACCCCTAATCCCTGAGAACGATGGAAGGGGACATGTTCGAAAAGATCACACAGCTAAGATTTGATGATTGGGACATCACCAATGTTAATAAATTCCCAGAGCTTGTGTCAGAGCTATACCTGGACCAAATTACTTATGAATAAGGCATTATGCATCTCGAGCCAAAAATATGGGTCCTAGGTCTACACAAGTCAGGCCTACTCAATTTTCTCTAGATACCTCATTTTGGGCACAACCCCATAAATGATATATGTGTCAGAAAATTACTGGCCTTAGTACATGATGATTCACAACCATTAGATGTTGCTTTACCAACATCTGGGGATGGCCGCTTCATCCAAATCCCCATGCCAGCTATTCAGATGGATGCTAACCAACGTCTCAAATTCCGAGGAATAGGTGATACACATATTAACCTTTATGTGTTACCTGCAGAAAAATTACACTTAATGCACTCAATGATCATGGATGAGCTTTAGTACAGAGAGGCTACCATGCACACGAATACAAGGGAAGCACAACAGTAGGCCAAGCAAGCACATCAACAAAAACAAAAAGCAGAAGAAACTTTCTAAGAAGTAGAAGCCCAGCGCGTTGCGCTGGAGGAAAAAGTTCACCAAGTATGCCAATATATTCCAGCTATCCTAGCCACAACTGCACCTAAAGAAAGGTTATAAGGATTAGCTCTCATGGTGAAAGAAGCGTGCGCCGAGGTGCAGACAGTCCAGACAGAGTATGAGTAGCAGATTGCATATTTGTAGACCAATTTGTAGCCTGAGACTCCACCAGATGTTCGCGCAACGAGCAATTGAAGTAAAACAGACCTGAGATAGTATATATATTGCGACCACCCAATGTGACAACTTTTTAGACAAAGCCATGAGCGTTTGGACCTCAGTCCAAAATGATCCGGTTGTTCAGCAGCTGCGCAATGCACTCCACCAGAAATAGCATCCATTCAATGAAGCCAGAACACTGGCACCAACATTGGTTCTTTCTCAGTGCCTCACTCGTCTACAAGAGTGCATAACCATTCAGAAATAAATTGAAGATATGCATCGGAAGGAAAAAATACTTTAAACACACATGCAACCATGGGCAAAAGAAGTGATTCAACTTTCATAGAAGTTGGATAACACTTTGAAGACAATCCAATAGACTCAGCGCAACATAGAGATGGCCATTGAAGGGCCTACTACAAAAAATATGGTTCAATAAGCACAGGGCGCTGCAGCGCAACGTTTAATGTTAGTACTCCCTCTCAAAACTTCTTTCAGCACGCTTCAGGCCAAGATCAAGGAGGAGGCACCTCAATGACTCGGGACGAGTCACATGTTTGTGTTGGGGGCTTGTTGGAGCGGGGTCCCCTGAGGCACAATTTTTGATGTAATTTTGTATAATTTTCTATGTGCACGCTACACAATTGAGTCAAGGGGCTTTGGGGTGGGTCAAAGTCCCTAAATTTGATTTAAATGGGTTTAAATGTAAACTGTGGGCCTCAAACCATGGTTTGAGACATAGTATCTGCGCGCTAAGGGAATATAATAGATAGATTGAGATAGTTAAGAGATGTAATGAATTATTGATGTTTGATAATTTTATGTGTCTGTAATACGTTGTAAGGGTTTGTCTGGGTTGGGTTGAAAGGCTCCTGTTGGCTGTGTGTGCGGAGACCTAGTCCTAGCTATGTGTGGAATCCGTTGGCTATGTGCGCGGAAGGGTTTTGTAAGGGAAAGTTGATGTATTGAACAGATCTGAAGCTAATACAAAGGACATATTTTTGAGAAATTCTTATGTTATTGATTTGTGTTATTTGATGTTTATGTTTTGTTGATATTGCACTATTTTCTATTGATTATCGCGCAAAGGATATATGTTATGGTTATGCATGCTTATTGATTGTTGATGAATTTGGTTAAGTAATTGGACATTGTTTAGATTTGGATCTGTTTATGTTATACATTATCTACGTTGAGGAAAACATCGACTCTATTTTATTTTGTTAAAGATTTCACATTCTCTGTGATTCTACTGGATATTGTTGCGTGCATCTATTTACAATTGATATAAGTTTGCATTTGGTTTGTTGAGGACCGCTTCATTATTTTCTCCCTCAGGGTGTAGAAACCTGGTTCGAGCACCCCCCCCCATACTGCTTCGGGTGAGACTTTGATCTACGCAAGAAGGTCATTTCTGAAAGGGCCAGTATTTGGAGGCTTTGTTGGTTTATCCATAGACTTTGAACCTGGGTCAGGACCCCTCAAGCCAGCAAATTATAAGGAGGAACTTGAGGAAATAAAGAGTACTAGTGTGGATTTATTCAACCAAATTCTAAAAAAAAAATTATTTCTAATTATAGTCACTAGCTATGCTCCCATTCTCATACCTTGAAACCCTCGGCCCTGAAGAACCAAAGATGGGCATCGATCCATTTGGTGCATGCATCCTCCCTGTGCTCGAAGATGAATTTGTCTCTTAGTTTTTTCATATTCAGGAAAGCATAACATATTTTCTTCTTTGGTTTCACCTTTCCCTTCGATTCTGCTCCCCCCCCTCCCATTAGATACCCCTACCCTTAGAGGGCTCCTAGAGACTTGCATCTTTGCAGAAGCAAGGATTGAATGTTGATATTGGAAATCAGCTAACATGGTTCTTTCCTCCTCTACCATATCCAGAAGATGACTCTGTATATCAATGATTTTATCATCTTTTTCCCTTGCAAAATCTAAAAAATCACTCCACACATTATGGTTTTCTTGTCCACCCTTACAAGCACATTTTTTTCATTTAATCCAAGGAAGACTTTGTTGACCTCAAATTTTCTTCTAGTGCCTTATTTCTAGAGATATCTACCATCAGTTTTTCATGTAAAGAGTAAGACTTAATTTCTTCTTGGAATTGGCATGAATTATTTGATTTTTTTTTATCTTCTTTGATCTCGTTCAACTGAATAGTTACTTCATCAATTTTAACTTTGTTGTCCCTAGTTCCGTATGTAATCCGACTGATTTTTTCTCTAGGCACAAAATTCTCTGTTAGTTGTTCAAACCCGTTTTTGACCCTGCAAGATACTTTTATCCACTCTATAGCACTGACATTGAGTGCATAAATCGATAGAGACCAGGGAATCAAAATGGTAAGCATTGACATTTGTTAGGATCTTTGACATCTTCCATTTTTATTGCGTAATCATTGACGATTCACCGCAGGTTTGCTGGTAAATTCCCTATGCTATCATTGCATGAGCAATACAAATCTTGGTGCGATCTCTTCGATATTTTGCCAACAGAAAGCTCAATTTTCTCATGGATAGATGGGTTTTTGAGATCCCTTGGGCATAGAGATCTTACTGTTGGTGCGTGTGCATAGAAAAACTTTCCAACTCCATTGGGAACACTATGATATTTAAAAGAGGTTGGGTTCAAGATATTTGCCTAAAAACTACATGATTTTTGGCCATCAAATTAAAATTTTGTTACACTCCACAAGTGTACATTTTGTTACCATCCAATGACCTATTCCATTTTAACTAAAACTCTTCCACTGCTTGAAAATAATCATGATTTACAACTTCAACGCATTTGTACTCATGCTTTTTCCTGTACTCGCGTTGTTGCCCGTACTCGATATTTTTCCTGTACTTGCATGGCTGCCAATACTCAGGCTTCTTCCTATACTCACGTGTATTCCCATTCTTGGGCTTCTTCCTGCACTTGCGTTGCTCGCACTCGAGCTACCTACACTAGGAATAACTCGACCTCTTGTTGCTTCCTCTCTGGCTCTAGAAATATTCCTCTGGATCACTGTCCCTGCTCCTCTGACACTTGCGACCCTTCTGGCTCGAACTCTTCTTCCCCACTTGACCTATGTTAACTCGATCTTCCAAGGAACTCACACTACTAGTGTATCTGGTGTTCCATATCCAAGTTCACATTGACTTCCTCTTATAATCCATTGTTGGAGCACCAATGGCCAAGATTAAAACTTAATCAATGGCTAGGATCATCTTGGAGTTTATCCGTGTGAGTTTTTAGATGATTCACATCTTGAATTAATTAATTCAGATTAATTATCCATATTCCCTAAGTTTATACTTAGGAAATATTTAAAAATAAGCTAATAATCTAATTAAGTCATCTCTAGGTGGAATTTCCAGAAATGATTTCTAGGTTTAGGAGATCTCATGTAGTCTAGCCTCTCCACCATATTTTGTGGCTAGAACACAGCCAATGCTATAGAAACTAATAGAAAATGACCAACATATAAACCATGACAACTCATCCATAATATCACTTACATAATCACTACAAGTATGCATGAATCAAAATAAGGAAATGTCTCATATTAACATGTGAAAATACCACAGGGACTTCCATGTACTACCCAACCATAGATTTGGATAAACCAAATCTCTCTTTCAACCATTCACCCTCGCGTTGTATTCCAAGCATGAACGTGGGATTTCATGGAATAAACCAAGATAAAACCAACCAGGGCTTCCAGAGGCCAAACCACCTCAACCCTCAACCAATGATTCTACCTCTACGATTAGAAATCACTAACACCAAACATATCATTCTCTATCCAAGTTATCTAGGGATCCAAGAACTAGTAACTCAACCCACAACCTTCCAAGGCTCCAAATATTTTGTACAACCCAACTCTAAGAAATAGTAACTCAACCCACCAAGGGCTCCATAGTGTTTGTCCCAACCTAGGCTCCATAACTAGTAACTCAACATAAGTTGTTACAAGGCTTCCAGAGAATTCGTTCCAACCCACAACCATAAGGAATTATGATCAGCAATCATAAAAAAATCAAGTGGAAAAACCCATAACACTATGGCTATACAAGAAATGGAAAGGCGAGACTAAAACATTTTTCAATCCAGGAAAATATCCACGCCAATGGCAACACATAACCATAAATCACATGCATATACCATGCATCTATAAATAATCAAGGAAACCACACATATAACCTACTACTTGCAAATAAATCCAATTGTAGTTTCTGATCCACTTGTTCCCTTGCGCTTTCTTACTTTCATTTGCCTTCTTTCTCCAAATCCAATATATGCCAAAGTGCTCCAAGAATAATCTCAGTGTGAAAGAGTATGAGAGAATAGAAGAGAGCTCCAACACTACAGTGACAAAAATCTCAATTGGAAAAAGCTATGAACTGATCCTCAAAAGCCTTTTTATCATTGAGGTCTCTATTTTCTTCATTTTCCTTTAATTTCCCTTTCATGAAAATTTATGTCTCTTCACCTTCCTTTTCTCCTATTTTCCTTTATTTGATAAATAAAATTCTAATTATTTCCACTTTTCCTTTGCCAATTTCCATAGCCATTGAATCACAAGTGATACCCATCACTATGTTTCGCCCAACATTAAACTTGGAATACATGTCCTATGACCTTGGTCTTATTTGTTTTACATATAAAATCAACCTATGGATGCTATAAATGCCTCCCCCTTGCGGGAACACCATCCTCGGTGTTCTATGACACCTATAACCAAAAAACTACTGAAAACAAAACATACTTCCCATGGAGCTTTATAACATAGCTCAATGCAATATTTACAATGAACAACTACTACAAGCCTCGACCAACATAACAAACATGAAAATCATACCTCTTATTGGAGCTTTATAACACAACTCATTGTGGTATCTACATCATCCATATATACATATACATATACCAAAAACTCATTTGCTCAAACCAAAAAATAATGAAGGATACATAACCCGCATTTGATCATCCATCTCCCATGTAGCTTCATTGAGCCAAAAGTGCTTCCAATGCACTTTAGCCTGCTTAATTGCTCTGTTTCGGAGCATGAATTGTTTCTGCTACAATATGCATTGTGGTTATGGTTCCACCTACAATACAGACCAGTCGATCATGTGATAAACATCCTGGACATACTTCTTAAGGAAAGAAACATGGAAAACATCACAGACTTTCACTGTCAGAGGCAGTGAAAGTCGGTAGGCCACTGGTCCAATCCTCTCAAGGATATCGAAAGATCCATAATACCAAGGTGCCATCTTGGCACATGACTAAATCCTTAAGGAGCTGCTCTTGGGCTTGATTCACAAGTACACATGCTCTCCAACCTGAATATCCTTAAATACCATGTGCTAATCTGCATAACTCTTATATTTTCCCTGTGCTGCCTATAGATTCCTCTTAATAACCCATATTTCCTTTTCCATCTCTGCCAACATATCCTGTTCCATCAATACCATATTCACTGGATCACTCTAGCTAATAGTAGTATTACAACTCCACCCATAAAGTGTCTCAAACAAAATCATCTTCAAGGATTCCTTATACCCATTATTATAAGAAAACTCTACCAATGGAAGATACTCTTCCCACTTCCGTCGTTGATACATAACATAAATCCTCAACCTGTCCTTAAGAATATTGTTGACCCTCTATGTCTGTCCATATATCTGTAGAAATTATCCAAAGGGATTCAATCTGATCTTGTAATGTACTAAAAAAAAATATTGAATCCTTCTACAAGTTGCAGAAACCAAATTCTTTCGCACAATCACATAACAAGTAAGAGAAAGAAATAATCAATCACACAACATAAGATATATTTGGGGAAATAAACTGCTCAAAACCCTACTATCTATATATTTCATAAATTCAATACCATGAAACAACATAATAGTATTTCCCTCACTGAAAAACCTCTGCACACTGTTGACTGTCTCACTCTGATCTAGGAAAAATCAGTCAAATACTTAACCAATTCTCGGCCTTTTTCTGACCAGCCTTGATTACACATTACTGGAGGAATTGTGTCCATATTAATAAGGAAATTCCCAAGAATTGATTGCAAAATTCCTTCAAGGCATCCTGATGACCTCATGCATGACCTGTACAATTTTCTAATTATACAGTTGATAGTTATCTTCACTTTAACCTCAATCTCAAATGGGTCTTCCTTAGAATTGACATGCAAAAAATATTTATAATGAATTATCAGTTAACTAATTGATCACTACTTATGAATTAAATCATATTTAATTCACTAGACCTATTACTAGCTCATCTCTCAATTAGAACTAGTTAAACCGAATTTAACTCAATCAATTGAGTTAACTAATTACAACTCACAAATAATTGGAACTGGACCCCCTAAAATCATGGGAGAACTCTACATGCCTCCCCTCTAACCTCCAAATTGAATTTCCCAAGCTAAATAAGTCTTCCTGACTCAGTTAACTAATACAAGTTGTCATGAGATGACATTACAATTTCTCTTCCAATTTAATTAAGGGAAAATTAAATCCGAAGCCCCCTTGGGTGCCATTTCAACACTCCCTCAACAAGAAAGGGATTATCTGCTACCCTTATCATGTCTCTATGGAACTCAAATCTTCTTCTTTCCAGTTCCTTCGTTAAGATGTATGCATCCTACTCCTCCATGGGAATGTACTCTAATGACATAATCCTCCTCTGCACACAATCTCTGAGATGGTGATACCAGATACCAATATTCTTGGACTTGTCATGAAAAAATGGATTAACCAAGAGTTTGATGCAACTATGGTAATCACAATGTATCACAGTTAGATCCATCTGTTGACCAACCAAACCAACAAGTATCTTCCTCATCCAGATGGCTTCACATGATGCCTGACTGGCCGCCATGTACTCTGCCTTTGTTTAACTGAGTGCAATTGATCTATGTTTCCTACTCTACCAGGAAACTACTGTTGATCCTATGCCGAATATTCCCCCTTATGTTCTCTTCCTATCGGATGGACTCCCTGCCCAATCTGCATCGGTGAAGCCTTGAAGCTTCACTTCCTCTATCCATCTGTACCATATCCCATACTTTGTAGTGTCTCTGAGGTATCTCAACACATGCTTGTTTTCCTTCCAAAATAGCTTGGTAGGCTTAACCATAGCTTGACTAAGCTGGTTAACTGTGTAGCATATGTCTGGTCTTATGTTCACCAAATACATGAGTGAACCCACAAGCTGCATGTAAACAGTAACATCCATTAATTCACCTGAAGTACCATCCTCCTTCCTCTAGTTTCCTGCTAGAGGAGTCTCCATGGGTTTGTTCCCTCCATGTGGAACTTCCTGAGGATATCGTTGGAATACTTTCCCTAAGATACAAATATCTCCCCATCTCTTTGCCATATTTCCAATCCTAGGAAATAGTGCAAGAGCCCCATGTCCTTTATCTCAAATTCTCTTGCAAGATCCTCTTTGCAAGCCCTGATGAGCTGCTCATCACTTGCCAGTATCAGATCATTGACATAAAGTACAATAATAAAAAGCTTACCATCAACCACAATATGATTAGGTTCAAATCTGCTTCACTCTTAGTGAAGTCCAACTTGGTGAAATAGTTGTCGATCCCGGTGTACCAATTTTTAGCATAGTCATTTTCTAAGTCATGAGTCCATTTTAAATTTTTTTGTTTTTAGGATTAAACTTTGAAATTTTCAAAAAAAAAATTGGTCACTACCGAAATTTCCGGTAGTGCATGTTTTAGCCTTTTCAGACAGTCTGTTTTATTCATATTTTTGTTTGGTTTTCTTTTATTCTAGTGGTGGCGGAAGTTCCAGTAACATCCTCTGTTTTTAAAAATAAATGAAAAATTTCATCCGCTTTATGACAAGCCACATGTTGTAGTGTAAATAGGTTTCAAATCTTTTTTAAAATCTTTTATATCTTATGATAGGAATCGTATGTTTTTAACTATTTTTATATCTTATTAAGATTGAAATTAATATATATATATATATATATATGATTATAATATATTATATGATTTTAATTTCATATATTATGTTATAATATTATATATTAATATTAATACTTAATATTCAAATCTTAATTAATAATTTAAATTTCCACATAATCATATCATAACCCATATTTCGTTGCAAAGTCATATTTTTAATTTTAGAGGCATTACATTAAGGTTTGAATAAACTTATATCGTGGATGATATGCTAACGTTGGCACATACGTTGGAATGGTTATATTATTATGGTTTGTATATTATTATGCAGAGGCGTATTAATATGTGGATGCATATATTAAATCGAATTTAAGGTTTGAAGCGGTTCCACCCACACACACCCACCCACACACCCCCACCCACACACACAAACACACATATATCAATGAAATGTTTTAATATGGTTCTGTGGCAATGTATTAAGGTTGGTGGCATAACATTAAGGTTGGAGTGGTTCGATCAAAGGTTTTTAAAAATGGTGTATATGTTGCCAAAAAACACCATGGGCACCCCCAACAATCAAATGCTTTCACTGTTGGGCCAAGGGCCATTTAATTTAAATCTTATGCACAGAGTTTGTATTAGAACATGACTTATGGATCCGCAGCGGAAGAAGGGGGGCTAGCCCTCCTCCATAAAACCATGACCCTGTGACCATGTCAGAGTGCTAATGCGCTAAGCGCGCTTTGCGCTAACCAATTACACTTAATTAAAATTAATACGCACTTATAATTAATACAATTATGAGTTTATTTTGGCAGCGAATTTGGTGCAGCGTCATTTTCGATGGATAGCTCCAGATTTAGTCAGAATTAACTTCAGTTCTCCATATTTGGAGGAAAAATTGCAAGAGAACTTGTTTTATCCATAATTGACGCAATTTTCTTTCAAAGTGAGCTCGGGAGAAGGAATTCTTAGTAGGTTTGGATTTTTTGGAGCCATTGAAACAGGTTGCAGAGGCAAAATAGGTCATCTACAAAAGTTTTAGTTGCCTTGAATATTTTTGAAGCCCAAGGCCACTAGGAGGGAAGGCCATGCCCAGAGCATCTGGTAACCAAATTGAGTAAACAAATAGTCATTTCTGATAGATCTCAACATTTTAAACTCATTGGAATAGGTTCCAATATAATTTGATGCATGTAAACAACATTTTTAGCACAATTGAGCTAATATAGAGGCCCAAGCTATGGAGCTGGACCAAGGAGATGTAGCTCGGGAGGGGTGAACTCCTTCATAAAAACTTTGTCTTAATGGATTATTTGTCATGTTTTTTTGTGTTTTTATGTTGTTTTTCAACCATTTAAATTCATGCTTTAATCTTTCAAATATATTCATAAAATTCAGTTTTAATTATCTCTTTGACACACATAAGCAACAAGGGAACCTACACATTAAGCATAAGTTAAGTAAATAATTTTTATATCTGAAATTGAAATTAGCACAACAAAACTAACATTCAAAATTCATATCAAGTTGGTATCAGAGCACAAGGTTGCTTAAGGTTATTTTCTTGATAGTTTTTTGAAGATTTGTGCAAGTTTAATGGTTGAAAATTTGTGATGCTGACAAGGTTAAAGTTGCAGAAAGGTGATGGGAAATTGCTGGTTGTAAGTCCTGAGATTAGGACCAAAAGAAGGACATTTGAAAGAGCATCATCCTCACCCAAAATTCCACTCATATTTGCACTTGAAGAACCTCAAGTTTTGTCTCAAGAAGTTGAGATTGAAGAGGTGCAATTTGTACAAGAAACTGAGTTGATTGAAGGGGTACAAGCATCATAAGTTGAGCTTGAATCCATAGCCATCATGTCAGGTGTTGGAGAGACTCAAGGACATTCAGAAGAGGAATATGTCAAGAGAGACTTCAAAGATATAAAGAGGATGGTTAAATTTATGTTTGATGTATTTATTGTTGGAATGGTAGGAGAAGGTTCTAAGCCTCCTTATGGAGAAGGAACTTCAGATGGTAAGAAGGATGAAGAGAAGAGTTCAAAGGGAAACAGACGAAAGCCACCACCATCTCCACCATCGTCATCATCCTCATCATCTCCATCTGCATCATCTTCCACTTCCACTTCCATTACTTAAATTGGACATTAAGTTTGAACTACCTATGTACAATGGCGAGGTAAATGCAGAGAGGCTTGACAATCAGATACCTCAATTGGAGGTGTATTTCAGAATTTAGAACCTTCATGAAAATGACATAAAGATCTAGTTGGCTTCATTAAGGCTAGAAGGATCATAACTAGTTTGGTGGGAAGCAAAGACTCAAGATGAAATGTGAATTCATGGTAAGATATCCATTTCTTGGGTTGATTTTATTTCTTCCATTGAAAGACAACTTTATCCATTAGGCTATATGAAAAAAGCTATTATGAGTTGGAAAATTTTTAAGCAACTCAAGGGTCAAACAGTTCAAGAATATACCCAAGAGTTTACAAAAAGAGCTTTGTTGTTAGGAATAAATTTGAATTCCCAAGACACACTCTTGAAATACATTGGGGGTTTACATTCCTATTTGAAACATATTATCCTTATGTTTAACCCAAGCAATTTAGACGAAGTTTGTGTAAATGCCACACACTTAGAGGAAAGGGGGTAACAAATCATAGATGAGAAAAGTGAAAATGAGGGTAAGGATAAAGGGAAATTTTTGGAAGAGGAAAAGAAATAGCTCTGTAAAAAGAGAGAAGAAAAAACTCGCATGCAAAAACTATTCAAAGATTGGCCATGATGAAGACCACTATTGGCAACTTCATCCATAATTGAAACCAAATAGACTGAAAGCCAAAGAGAAGGGAAAAATTGTTGCTATAGTCGAACATGAATTAGGCTCAGATTCAGGAGATGAGACAAAGATTAAAACCATGGGTTTAAAAGGTAAACATGTTGCAAGTACTAGTTCTTCAAATTGTTCAAATGATACTCGTGATGAAGATACAAGAATAAAATTTATCCATATTAGAGTTGTCTCTAAACATACCAAGATTGATACACTTTTTGATAGTGGGTCACAAGCTAACTTGATTTCCGAAGACTTGGTTAAGCAACTAGGCCTTGAAACTATTAGACATCCAAGACCATATCCTTTGGGTTGGATATGCAAGAATGCACACTTGCAGGTTACAAGGAAGTGCTTACTAAGATTCACCATCAACTCAAACATTCTTGATGAAGTTGAGGTTGATGTGGTGCCGCTTGAGATATCAGGTATTGTATTAGGAATTCCTTATCTGTATGATAAGAAATAAGTATTTCATCTCCATGAGAATAAGTATCGCTTGTTTAAGGATAGCATTGAGTACATAATTAGAGCACATAAGAAGAATACAGGTTTGTCTCTTTTACATGCAAGTGGAATGAAGAGGATAGTGAACGCAAGTCAGAACTTGACATTGTTGATGATCAAACAAAGAGATTTTTTGAATCACACTTTTCAAAAATATGCTTATGCTTGTAATGAGTTGTTTCAGGATGTTAACAGGTTGCCTTTGAAAGAAGGTGAACAAGGTGTAAAACATTTGCAGTAGTCAATAGTAGTGTTGAGCAGTGTTGGAAAAAAGATGTCGGTGCAAGAGAGTGAAAAGGTCAAAGATATAGTGACAAAGCAGCTTGGCAAAGAAGGCATGGGTTCCACAAAAGGTACATGGCAATGGCGAAGATACTTGGTCAAGAGTCGACACAAGTACAAAGTGAGATTAGCTAAAAATCTCCATGGTGATAGTGTGCAAGGTGAGAAAGATTTTAAGTTTCCTTTGATTGTTGACGAAGGTAGGAACAAGATGGTTTCTACAAAAATAGTTTTGTGTTCTACAAATTCAGAAATATTGCAGCATGACAGTGTCAGTGACAGCAAGAGAAGGTCGCAAGAATAAAGGAAAAAGTTGATTTTTTGTGAAAAGCTCCAAATCATGAAATTGGAAAAATTTCAGTGGATAGAGACTGGAAGGGTGAGGTAACAGTACCCTCATCCATATAATCAGTAATCAGAGAGCTTTTGGGGTCCAAAAGGCTTCTAGTGGGGAGGAATGACCAGAGGCTCAGTATTTTAGCTCAAACATTAAAGTGCTCGGAATTGAATGAAACCAAAATTACAGCGACCAGCTTATTGCAAGGAATCCAATGCAACTCATTTCGTTGAAAACTGAGTTCGGATGAAGGAGTTATGGTCTGTTGGTCGCCGTTCAGAACAAACAATTTTTTATTAAAAAATTGCAGAAAAGGTACAGGCTTATGACATGGAAGCCCAATCATAATTTAGGGAATCTTCTTTAGTTTCCAATGGGATTGTGACAAGTGCCACTACGGGATTCGCTAGTTTGATTTGTGAAGGAAAAATTTGTTCAATAACCTCTTAAGATTGAATTTGGATTTCTATATTTATGATTGAATTTGGATTTCTATATTTATGTGCTAGAAATTTATTTATTTATTTATTATTATTAAGATTAAAATTTATTTTAATATTATATATATGATTTTAATTTCATATATTATGTTATAATATTATATATATTAATATTAATATTCAAATCTTAATTAATAATTTAAATTTCCACATAATCATATCATAACCCATATTTCATTGCAAAGACACATTTTTAATTTTGGAGGCATTACATTAAGGTTTGAATAAACGTATATGGTGGATGATACGCTAGCATTGGCACATACGTTGGAATGGTTATATTATTATGGTTCGAATATTATTATGTGGAGGCATATATTAAATCAAATCTAAGGTTTGAAGCGGTCCCATATATATACTAGCATTTGCCTCTAAGAGTGCAAAGGTACACCGAAGGAGTAGACTTTGCATTAATTCTTGTGCATATCAAAGAATTCGACCTCGTCGTGCGTGTTTTGATTGACATTAACAATTGACATTTTGAAATAAATTAAATGTTTAGAATAATGAAATACTATTTATAGTTTAAATATATAAAGATTTATTTTATTTTTAATAATTATATGCATCAGTTACCTTATTTTATAAGTAATTTTATTTAAGCTTAAAAAAATTAAAAAAGAATAAAAAAATATAAAATATAAATAAATTAAAAATAAATATATAAAACATAGAAAATAAAAATAAAAATAAAATAAATAAATAGATAAAAATAAAAATAAAAACGAATAAAATCAAAAATTAAATATAAATAAATAAAAATTAAATAAATTAAAAATAAATATTTAAAACATAGAAAATAAAAATAAATAATTAAATTAAATTAAATTAAATTAAATAAATAAATAGAAAAAAAATAAAAGTAAAAACGAATAAAATGAAAAATATAAAAATAAACGAATAAAAATACAACTATGGTTAGTAAATACATTTCGGTCCACAAGGGTTTGACCCTGAACCCATTAAGATTTATGCCCGCGATTAACACAATACATGTGGGCCCGTCGATCAGTTAACTTCCTTTGCCCATCAACGGCTGATGGAATGTCGTATTGGCCTTGACGATCCAACGATCCAAACTGAATATCGCGCAAGTTAATTGCACGATTGTTTATTCGCGATGGGAGTGGTTTTTGGAACCCACGTTTAGCCACGCATCGATCAAAGGCACATATCGCATTATTTTGTCAATTACAGCTTACCGCCTTTGTGGTCGCGCGATACACCGGAATCCTATCTTAAAACCATCTTTACTGTGCGGTCTTCAGCGTTCAAGCCCGTTAACTCCACTACCTTCCACAGTTGATAAGACCCGACAATCTTGCTTCGTTAACAATGAATCGACCTTATTTTAATCACAGGTAGAGTTCAGTGCTGCTTGAGCGTACAAAATCCGGCTTCCGGTTTTCTCCGACAGAGCCTCTGTTCACCCACTCCAAACCAGAACAACATTGTTCTCCGACAGAGTCTCTGTTCGCCCAGTCCAAACCAGAACAACGCGTTCTACTTATTTATCGAGGATTAGCATTCGAGGACAGACAGAGATTTATGCAAATTCACCCAAGACAACTACAGTCAATCTATACAGCGAAGGTGTGTATCTAAGGACAGGCATGGAGGAAAGAAGAGGTTTCCTCGCAGAGTTGATTCTAATTCAACCACACGCAAGAAATGGCCAAGGTTAACTCAATTGCGCCCTCATCAGGGGTCAAACACAATTGAATTCACAATTCCCTTTCGCGGAGTCAAATCGAACTTCCGCAGGGTTTTCTTAGAAAATTGGGCGCAGGTCTCGGTGATCTCTTGCCCTCGTTTGTGCCGTCTTCGCACCAGAGCAGCCGATTGCAGAGAATTCTGTCGGGGCTTCGGGCCGATGGGGAAGAAGGTCGGCATTATGGCGCAGTTCCTCGTTTCTATGCCCGTTTGCTTGTTGTGTTCAGGTATTTTGGGCATTTCCTGCAAGCAATTTTCTAAAAAACCAACGATCTCAGGCGGCCATGGATTCCCTTTACTAGCAGGGCAGGAGGCCTTGAGCGTGTCCCAGTTCCGTTTACCTACCTCATCGTTCCATTAATTCTCAGTTAAAGACTGCTCTTCACGATTGTTTGAGGGGGTTTTTGTTCTTGAGTGAGCTTCTCGTTTATACCATGTACTACATTGCCCACATGTTGAGCTTGATCTTCCATTTCAGTGAGACTTTGAGGCAAAGAAATTATGTCTTTGACAACCTGAACAGCTTTGTTCCAAAGGCTGCTCAAAATACTGCTCGACACATTGCCTACAATTCCAGTAGCGGTACTAACGCCGGCCATTGCTTCAAGAGATATAGAGCGTGTGAATCCCAAATCAAACTTGCAAGGAAAAATTAAGATTGCTCTTCCCACGGCTAAATTACCAGCGAAATTAAGATTTATCTTCTCTCAAATTGTGCCAAGGCTATGCCGAGGGATTGTGGGGATTTATTTCGCAGTTCTGGGGTTCACCTCATTTTCACAGTGAGGTTCAGAGAAGTTCAGTCTCAAGCAGCTGGAAAGTAACTTGATTTGACAACCCTTCCTTCATACTCAGTAGCTGTGAAGCAACTCAGCGGCTAGAGCGACTTGGAAAAAAAAATTTCACAGTGAGGTTCAGAGAAATTTAGTCTCAAACAGCTGGAGAGTAACTTGATTTGACAACCCTCCCTTCATACTCAATATTTGTGAATCAACTCAGCTGCTAGTGGTTACAAAGCGAATCATGACACGTAGCACGACACTTTTCAGATTCTGTCAAAACGACGAATCTCTACAGTGTCGCTACAAAAAACCCCACAATAGATAACACCTTCGGTGTAATTAATGGAATGTTTTAATATGGTTATGTGGCAACATATTTCATGGAAATTTATTAAGGTTGGTGGCATTACATTAAGGTTGGAGTGGTTCGATCAAAGGTTTTTAATAACGGTGTATATGTTTCCAAAAAACACCCTAGGGTCGAGGTCTAAGTTTGGACCCGTGACCTCACCCTCAACAATCAAACACTCACTGTTGGGCCAAGGGCCATTTAATTGAAATATTATGTGTGGAGTTTGTATTAGAATGTGACTTATGGATCCGCAGCGGAAGGAGGGGGCCAGCCCGCAGGCCAACCCTCTTTCAAAAAACCATGACCCTGTGACCATGTCAGAGTGATAATGCGCTAAACGCGCTTTGCGCTAACCAACTGCACTTAATTAATATTAATCTGCACTTATCATTAATAAAATGATGATTTTAGTTTAGAGGCGGATTTGGAGGAGCGCCATTTTCGGCGAACAACTCTAGATTTAGTCAAAGTTAACTCCAGTTCTCTGGATTTGGAGGCAAAATTGCAGGAGAATTTGATTTTACTATAACTAAGGCAATTTTTGACCCAATTGAGCTCATGAAGAGGCATTCTTAGTGGATTTTGATGTTTTGGAGCCAATGAAACATGTTTCAGATGTAGAAGAGGTCATCTACAGAGGTTTTAGTTGCCTTGAATATTTTTGAAGCTTGGGGCCACCAGGAGAGAAGGCCATGCCTAGAGCATCTAGTAGCCAAATTGAGTAAAAAAATAGTTATTTCTGATATATTTTGACATTTTAAACTCATTGGAATAGGTCCCAAGAGCATTTTATGCATGTAAATATAATTTTGAACACAATTCAACTAATACATAGGCCTAAGCTATGGAGCTGGACCAAGGAGATGTAGCCTAGGATGGGTGAACTCCTTCATAAAAACTATGTTTTAATGGATCAGATGTCATGGTTTTCTATGTTTTGATGTTGTTGTTGTTCAGACATTTAAATTCATGCTTTAAGCTTTCAAATACACTCGTAAAATTAATTTTTAATTACCTCTTTGACATACATAAGAAACAAGGGAACCTTCACATTAAGCATAAGAACAGTAAATAAGTTTTATATCTGAAATTGAAATTAGCACAACAAAACTAAAATTCAAAATTCAGATCAGGGCCAAGGGAATTACAAGCAGCTATCTTAAAAATGACTGGGCAGAAGCTGTGAAACTTATCAAGATATACCTCACTTGTGAAAGAAGTTATACATTTGTATTTCTTTATCATATGAGGTTTATTTTTCATGTTGCAGGTATGAAGACCTTAAATCTGCCATACTTCTTGCTGAAGAGTCTGAAAAAGATGTCAACAAAAGTCCAAACTCACACTGGTGTTTCAGAGTATAGCTTATATCATCAAGCTCCCATCAAGGTTTTAGTTGAAGAAGAGTTAAGGAAGCGAAAACAAACCTGAGATCATTTCTTGTTTTACAGGGTAGGCCAACCTGCACCTACACCTCCAGTTTCACAACCACATCCTCAGCCTGCAAAAAGAACGAAGAGGAAGGCCAAAAAGGAAAAAATCTATAAGGCTAAGAGAAAGAAATAAAATGTTTCTGCAGTCAAGGCTGAGAGAAAGTTGGAAAAAGGAAAGAGTTCCTCAACAAGTAAACCCAAATCTATGAAAATGTTATCCCCTATTCCTCCTTTTCCGAGTGTCTACACCAGAGCCTGAAGAGGAAGGTATGCCACTGCAAAGAAACCTAAAGCGCAGATGCTACTAGAAATTCTAGAAGCAGATATTCATCAGAAGATGCAGAAAGAGTATCAGCCTACAAAATCTGATGAAGAACTTCTCAAAGATTCTGGATATGAGATCAGTAGTAAGAAGATGAAAGAAGAAGCTAAACCTATTGTTGGTACCATAAAGAGGCATACCAGAGACATCAACAAGTTTAGGCTTAAGTCCAAGGCTCTACACAATCCAAGCTTAGTGACATAGGTCATTGATAGGTAAATTTGAAGGGTGAAAGACAGAAAAATCCATGAAGAAAAACAAAAACAAAACCCCTTTAGAGTAGCACTCAGAGCCCTCAAAGAGGAGAAATGTCCAAAAGGGTTCTAAGTAGGAGAAGACCATTGTCAAGGAGGCAGCCACAAGAACAACCAGATCCAGATCAGCTTCTAACAACAAGACAAACTTGGATAATATTGTTGAAGCTGCAACCCACATGGAAGGAATGTAAAAAGGTTTTTGATACAAATACCTTTTCTTATTATCAATCACAATTTTTAACATCAGCTTAGACGTCAAAGAATATAAATCTGCACAATTTTTTCAGAATTTTATGTGCATTTTTTGAAAAGAAACACAACGCTACTAGAAATTCTAGTAACATTCCAGTTTTTGTGCAGTTACAGGTTTTTACCGGAATTTCCGGTAGCGCCCGTTTTAATTGAATTTTGACACTTGTCAGCAAATTTTCCTGAGCATGTTAAGGAAGGATAAGGACCTATAACCAAATGGATATAATAAGTGATGGTGAAAGGTGTTTATGAAGTTGTTGGAAGTCTTATTAAATGAAGATGCATGGTTATTTAAAGACCAAAGAAACAAGGATACAAATCAGTGAAAAAAGGGGCAGCATGACAACACACTCAGCATTTCAGCCCATATTTCTTATCTTCTTTCTTCCACATTCTTCCTTTCAGTTATATTTCGATGGGATATGGTTGTAATGTATTTTGAAACCCATGTAATTTTAGGAATAATATTTCCTTCTTTTTAGAAGAGATGGATTTGGTGCCTCTCTTTCTATATATACCATTTGTAACTGCCATTTCCAGGTTGGATGTTCGTCTACCTGAAGACTGAATATAATAAATAAAATACTTTTTTACTTCATGTTGGAGAATTTTGTGACTCAAGAACCATCTAATGTATGGTGTGTCTTCTTTCTTTGTTAATTTGTGCTAATTATGAATTGTAGTAGCTAGTAAGGTGTGAGTGAGAAACTATTAAAGGATTTAATAGTAAATTATTTTCTTTCAGCTTTCTGCAAATCATATATGTGTCGTATAACATGTTAGTGAAGATTTCATAAAGGATCTGTGGAATAATTTATACATGCAATCTAATTTCTGAATGTTTTTTACTTTACATAAACAGAGTTGGTGTAAAGAGCCATCATTATAGTTGTGTGACTGATTTAGGACATGAATATTTCATAGAATAGGTATTAGTTATCCATCTTCTTCATTTGTTACATTCTGCTCCCTATACTACCAATTTACCCATGTAATTTATACTTGCCACAACTTTCCAAATGCATGAAAGTTTTAAATAATATAAAAATCATTTAAAAATATTTGAGAAGCCATCCCACCACTCAAAAAACCCTTTAAAATTTGAAATGAACTATGATGTGTAAGGCTTACTCCTTTTTCAGTCAAGGAGTGACTCCTTGCCCAAACATCTTTGGAGCCGTTGCCGGGGAGGTGAATTGAAGTTTATCCCTGGGTGAATGACAAAGTTATAAGTCTGGTTCTGAGGTGTACAGTTTTGGCTATCTTTTTAGACTTCTCTACACCTGACGACTCCATTGTTAAAGTTTTGGCTCCTAGAAGGACTAGAACCAGGGCTAACCCATATTCCCCTTTGAGAATCCCAGTCCCCAACCCTGAAAAGCTAATAAAAAAAAAGAGTAAACGAAAGTTTGTTGCCTCTACTACTTTTTTCTCAAAGTTTGTGCCTAAAGAATTCCTACAAACTTTATCCCCTGATTTTGCAGAAAATCATGTACCTCCCTTTTTCCAGCCAACAAACAGTACCTACATCACAAGTTTGTGCTTCATCATCTATTTTTCACAATCCACTAATTTTTATTCCACAAGTCCCAACAACTCACACCATGGCAGGTCCAAACCCACCCCCTAACCGAATGGATGAAATTGTTGCTGCAAGGTATGCCCCTTCGGTTTTACCTCAACCTATGAATGCATTACCTGTAGGAGATTATCTCAAGTACATGCCTAATTTTAGCGGTGAGGGAGAAGTAACAACTGAAGAAAACTTTGTTGATTTTTATGCCTATGCTGATAATCTAAATATTGAGCATGAAAATGTCTAGATGAGAGTTTTCATTCAGAGTCTTGAGGGTGATGTTAGGAAATGGTTCATATATTTGACAGCTGGTAGCATCACTGGAGTTGAAACACTAAATGATACATTTTAAAGGAAATCAGGTGATAAGAAAGATTTTATGTATTATATCACTAAATTTGGTGCAATAAAAAGAAAATGGGGAGAATCAGTTTCTGATTTTTCTAAGAGATTCAATAAGATGTATAGTAAAAAACCTACTGAAATCAAGCCTACTGAAGCTTCAGCAAAAATCACTTACGTTGGTGCCTTTGATCCTGATTTTTGTTTATTATTGAGAGAAAGAATATCTACAACACTAACACAAATGCAAGACAATGCATTGGAGGTATAATCTAATGTGTTAGTAGCTGATAGGCTTAGAGGAGGGATTGACAGAGAAAAATAAAAGCAAAAATCTGAAGTTTCAACTTCAGGAACTTCAGACATAGATCCTAAGTTAGATGAGCTGACCAAGATGGTCAAGTCATTGACTACTAATATTTCCAAGCTTAAGATGGAATAAAGACTAGATACTACTATAACTGTTTCATTTGATCATTGTAATAGACAACAATTTAGAAGACCTATTGCTCCTCAAATTTTGCAGCGAGAAAGAAGATATGTTGATGATAAAAAAAGTGCAACCTCCTTTGAAGAATGCTATATTCGAAGATGAAGAGGAAGCTGAAAGGTTGGAGAAATATGCTGATATCAATTTTCTAAGAGATAAAGAAGGGTTGATACATCTTACAGAAGCATAGTATGAAGATTTCATGTCATATACTCAGAATAATGAAGTGATTATTGGTCATTCCATGATTGCAGTTGATCACCAAAGCAAATAAATATTAGATAAAAAAAGATTGATCATAATACAAAGCTTGTTGCACATCCCAAGAAGAATAAGGGCGTAGTTAAAATTCCAGTAGAAAAACAAGTTGTTGAACCAAGTAGACCAGAAATTTTGGTAGCAGTTAATACTCCTTCACTTGAGGTAAAAATTTCTCACAAACTACCCCCTGTTTTCAATTTTGAGAATGAAATACAAAAGATAAAGATTCATGTTCCTCTTGTAGAGCTCATGAGAAATGATGACTTCAAAAATACCTTTATGAAAGCTCTTCAACCCCCACCTATCAAAGTAGCTTCTGATTTTGCTAACCTTCAATATGACAAGCCCACTACTATTTTAGGTCCATTGGTAGAATACAAAGATGACTCTACCCCTCCTTTCTATCTATCTTTGAATATTTATGATAAGATCTTGCATAATTGCCTAATGGGCTCTGGAGCCTCTCATAATTTAATTCCCAAGGTAGTCATGGATGAACTAGGTCTTGAAGTGACTAGAGAATACCAAGATATCTACACCTTTGATTCCTGAAATATTTCAATGCCTTGGTGTCATCAAAGATCTTGCAGTAAGCCTTTTTCAGTTACCCATGAGAGGGATGGTGATGGATATTGTTGTAGCTGACGATCCTCCTAGGTTTGGCATGTTACTTTCTAGATCATGGATTAGAAGGTTAGGAGGAACTTTACAAATGGATTTCACTTATGCTATTGTCTCTATTTTTGGAGGAGAACAAAGAAGAATTCATAAAGAAGCTCAAATTGCATATATCAATAGTGAAATCAAAGACCCCACTAATAATCCAATTTATGCTAGAAAAATTGATGTTGGTTCAAGCATTTTACACATGGATAATGATGTCCTATCTTCAGAAAATTTTCAGATTTTGAAGCCTCATGAAAAACAGATCAATCATGAGGGCTCCCAACTATGGCAAATGTATTTTGATGGTTCATGTTCTAAAGAAGGAGTTGGTGCAGGGATAGTTCTCATTTTCCCCTTTGAATGAGAGCTCTACTTTTTCTTTCAAACTTGAATGTGAAGCAACTAACAATGTGGTTGAGTATGAAGCTCCGCTGATTGGTTTAAAAACAACAAAATATACGAATATTTTAGAAATTTCTGTTTTTGGAGATGTTGAACTTATTATTCAGAAAATCATAAATGTGTATCAAACTAGGCATCCTAGACTCAGAGATTACCATAATGCAGTATGGAGCATTGTAGAAGACTCATTCCTTCCTTTTAACATTTATTTTGTTCCAAGAGAAAGTAATATTTTAGCTGATTCACTTTCTATTTCAGCAAGCTCATTCAGAATTCCAATACCTATGAAGATGAAACATGAAGTGGGATTTAGGTTCAGACCTAGCATTCTTGATAATGTCAATCATTGGAAATTTTTTGAATATGACCAAGAGATTAGAAGATTTATCGAAGTTGATGAAAATTTCGTTGTCTTAAACATTGATCATGATGAATATATCATGAAGGATGATGTTGATTTGCAAGACACCAAAAATCTGCAAAAAACATATTTTTGATCAGCCTATCATTCAGCTGCCCACCAATCACATTCCCAAGGGGTTAATTCCATCTGAGAAGCTCTTTGATCACAATGATGTCTCAGTCAAACCAAAGTTGGTTGAAACACAAGAAAAATTGGAAGATTTCAATTTGGGCACAGAAAAAGAACCGAGGTATGTTAAGTTGTCAAAATCTTTATTGAAAGAAAGAAAATCTGAATACCATAAGATGTTTTGTGAATTTTTTGATGTCTTTTCCTGGAAATATGAGGATCTTAAGACATATGATACAACCATCATTGAGCATAGAATACCATTGAAGGATGGTACCAAGCCTTTTCGGTAGAAATTAAGACAAATCAATCCACTATTATTACCAGTGATGGAGAAGGAAATGAAAAAAAAATTGGATGCCAAAATAATCATTCCATTGAGATACTCATATTGGGTTTCTAATGTAGTTCCAATAAGAAATAAGAGCGGTGAATTAATACTATTTTTAGATTTCAGGAATCTTAACAAATTCTCCAAGAAAGATAATTATCCATTGCCAAAGATGGAGCATATTCTTCAAAAGGTAACTGGTTTAGACAAAATTTCCATGTTAGATGGGTTCTCTGGGTACAATTAAGTTTCAGTTTGGTCAGAAGACTGAGAGAATAAAACTTTCACTACTCCTTGGGGAACACTCATGCATGAAAAGATGCCATTTGGGCTTATGAATGTTGGAGCTACTTTTCAGCGTGCTATGGACTTTGCATTCATTGGACAAAAGGATAAATTCTTGGTCATCTATTTAGATGATATTATTGTTTTTTCAACTTCAGATCAAGAACACCTTCAACACTTGAGACAAGTATTTGTTAAATGAAGAAAATATGGTATATCACTGAATCCAAAGAAGTCTCATTTTTCTCTCGAGGAAGATAATATTTTGGGTCACATAATTTCTAAAGATGGAGTGAAAATGATCCTAAAAGAGTGATTACAATTCAGGATTTAACACTTCAAAGATCCAAGAAAGAGGTTCAATATTTCCTTGGTAAGATCAATTTCTTAAGAAGGTTCATTCCAAATTTGCTGAAGTGGTGAAGCATATTACTTGCATGTTGAAGAAGCAAAAATAAGTCAAGTGGACAATTGAATCCAGAAATTAATTTGAGCTAATAAAAAAAGCTATCATTGAAGCACCTCAACTGGTAAGCCCTGAATACTTAAAGCCTTTCTTGATCTTCTCATTTGCCTCTCAAGATACTATTGTTGTTGTTTTGTTACAAAAATATTCAGAAAATAAGGGAGCTCTCATAGAATTTTTCAGCAGAGCTCTTAGAGATGCAGAATTGAAGTATGAAATGTTGAACAAGCATGACTAAGCATTAGTTAAGGCTCTGAAATAATTTAGATTTTATATTCTGCATAATCAAGTTATTGCCTATGTACCTTCATCTTTTGTTAGAGAGATATTAGTTCAACTTGATATTGATGGAAAAATAATTAAGTGGGTGACTAAAGTTCTTGACTTTGATTTAGAGATAAAGCCTACTAAACTAATCAAAGGTTAAGGATTAGCCAAACTACTAGCTGAAGAAAATTGTAAAGTTTTGGACTTGAATTTCATGGATGACAACTTTGAAGGGAAGATTTCTGAACCTATAGACAACATGGCATTAGATTTAAGACTTTCTAAATACAGTTGGTATAAGGACATCATCTATTTTCTGCAACATTTGAAGCCTCCTCCAAATTATAATAAAATCAGAGTAAGATCTTTGAAACTGAAAACTGTTAAATTATGCATCAAAGATAATTGCTTATATTGGAAAGATCCTACAAGATTTTCATTGAGATGCATTGATCCAGATGAGTCCAAGAAATTTATTTTTGACATGCATAGTAGTGTGTGTGGAGGTCATCATTATTGGAGAACTATTGCATACAAAATATTGAGAGCTAGCTATTTTTGGCCTAGCTTATTTTCTGATGTATGTGTTGAGGTAAGAGCATGTGAAAAATGTCAGAAGTTCACCGGTAAGAAAAATTTGAAGTCTTTGCCTCTCAAGCCCATAGTTTTTTTTGCACCTTTTCAATAACGGGGGTTAGGTTTCATTGGAGGAATTCATCCACCTTCAAGTGGACAACATCGATGAATTATTGTTACAACTGATTACTTCACCAAATCGATTGAAGCAATACATAACAGGAATGCTACTCATAAAGTTATTATTGATTTTATGGAGGGAATCATAGCAAGATTTGGATGTCCATCAAGATTAGTAGCAGATAATGCAGGTGCTTTTAAAGCTACTCCATTGGTAAATTTATGTGAAGATTATGGTATTCATCTCACTCACTTTATAGGTTACTATCCCCAAGGGAATGGTTTAGTTGAATCATCAAACAAAATTTTGGTAAGAGTCATCACCAAGCTATTGGAGCAAAACAAGAAATCCTAGGATTCAAAACTGAAGTTTTCTTTATGGGCTTATAGGGTGACAATCAAAAAGACTATTAATACATCACCTTTTCAAAAGGTTTATGGCACTGATGTTGTTTTTCCAGTTCAATTGGCCATTCATGTAGCTAAATTTCTGCAAGATCATGAAGCTGAGCCAAATGACATGACCAGGATAATTTATCAGAACATAGAAGTGCAGCAAAAGCGAGGACAACAATATGATTTGGTGAGAAAATATCAACAAGATGTAAATCAAGGGTTTGATAGAGGAACTAAAAAAAAATATTTACAGATTGGAGCTTTGGTGTTGAAATGGGTTGCACAACATTAAGATCCAGGTAAGCATTCCAAATTTCACGTTTTATGGCTTGGTCCTTTCAGAATCTCAAAATTTCTGCAGAACAAAACTTTTGAGTTGTAACATCTTGATGGGACAAAATTGTTTGAAGGCCCATTAAATGGGCGCTTTCTCAAAATATTCTTTTAGTAAGTGTTACACCATTTTTTGGTCATCTAACCTATTATCATTAGATGGACCCAAGTACATCATGTAAGACCAATTTTACTCCAAGTAAAATTGCTTTCACTATGAAAATAACTTAGTAAACCACCTTTATTAAGTTGTTTATGGTCTAAACAGGAAACCCCATAAGGAAATATTAAATAAATATACATTTGTTTGATTTTCCTCAAGAAATAATTAGTTAAACGGTAGTTTAATTAATATTTCTAGTTATATTTAACCCAAAACAAGGAAATTAATTAGATAAATCATTATTTATCTTATTATTTTCTAAGAATAATTGTTTAAATCTTATTTAAATAATATTCTTTGTTAAATATGACTAATTCACCTTTAAATAATTAAATAAATCATTATTTATTTGATTATTACTCAACCATATCCTTAAAATGATAAATAAATCATTTATTTATTTATTATTACTTAATCACATCCTTAAAATGATAAATAAATCATTTATTTATTATTTACAAATAAGGGGATTTGACTCAAGTCAAATTCCTTTTCCCTCCAACAAATATAATAAAATATTCCATAAAAGTTGGATCTAGATTTGGTTAATAATATTTTAATTATGCACCAATCTCTAGACTAAATCAATATTTTGTTATAAATAGAAGGGTTTTCCCATTCATTTGTCACCTTTTGTTGCCTAAATAACACTCTGGATCTCAACTCTTGGTCTGGCTATTGATCCACTATCATAGCCATATTTTTCCATTTTTGTCTGGGTTTTTTACACCATCAAGAGAGAGGAATTCTAAATCTGAAGTGTTGAGGACTTACAAGAACCCATCCCATTGAGGAGAACAGGGAACACACTCTTGTGTTTTCCTCCCAGGTGCCATTAATAAAAATTTCATTGGATATATTATTGTCTTGTCTATTGGATCTATGGAGTAAATATTATTTTTCTACTGTTTAATGTCTTATAATGCATAGATCTAGATTTTTGCAGCATTTTTCTTGCTCATCTAACTGTAGATCTGAAGATATTAGCAGTCATTTCTGTTGTTAGGGATATTTTTTATGTGCAGCTAAAGTGGTCTTTTTTCGTACACCTCGAATCAAGATTCATGCTAACAACTGGCGACTCCACACGGGTTTACAATTAAGATCGCTGTCATTTTTCTGATCCTTGCATATCCATCTGCTTCAAACCCTAGGATTTATCTTCAGCCCCTTGTTTTTCTTCTCTTGATGTTGTTTTTAACCTATAAAACCCTAAAACGATAAAAATTCTAACTTCTGCGTGTTTTCGGGCCCATTGCACAGGTGACAGACATCAGCCGCAGCTGAGATGATAAATTTTTCTGAAATTTGCTGCCGAGAGTGCCGGAAGTGTAGGTCGTACTTTTCAGCCTAGAACCTACGACCTGGATCTCCAGGGCACACTTTACAGCCCAAAAAGTGCGACCTCTGCTTAAAACAGGTCAAAAACTGCGACCAGGACTTTTTACAGGGATTTTTCTGAAAATTTTCTGGGTTTGTTTGAGCCTCTGTTCAGGGTTGTCTGACCTCCGTCTTCGCCCTTTTTGGACCTATGCTTGTTTTTTTTCACTGAACTAAGTGGGAACCTAGCCCCCTAGGGCTTCAATACCCTCCACTTTTTGTGGAAGAGTGTTTGTTGTTGCATGTTGTCTAAGATTTCAGAGTCTTCAGCCTTTTTTTTCAGATCTGATACCTCACCTTCAGATCCACTTCATATCGGCTTGTTATCCATCCAAAACTTCTTATTTAGCTTTGTTTTGGTTTTCCTTTAGGGTGCACTCCGCTTCCCGCTTGGAGAGAGCCTTTCGCCACCTCTTTTTACAACAATTTTCCTTTGATCTGTTGTTGTTTCTGCACCACTTTCCAGCATATTTTGTCTTTTAGATCTCTATCCCTCTTGACCTTAGATCTATTAGCCTTTTTTAGTGTGTTTTGATTAGTTTTCTACTCACCTATAGACTAGTTGTTGAGAGACCCGCCTCCTTGGGTTTAGATTAGTGCATAATCAGCTGTTTATTTTCTATTTTTGCAGGCCTATATACTGACATTTGTAGGTTTATTTACAGCTATACAACACACTTTTTCTTTTTCTCTACAAACGTCTGGGTTTAAAAATTAAAATTTACACACTTTTACACACACACCCTAAGCGAAAAAGGGCTTGGTTAACACCGCCAAGCAAAGACTCTAAAACATTGAAATCATTTGATCCTGCACCTCTTTGCCCTTGTTTCGACATTGTAATCATTTGATCCTGCACCTCCTTGCCCTTGTTGGTCTCTTTTTCCCTTGAGCCATGTTTGTGTCATCACCATTGCGCCACCAAGGCATTTATCCCAGAGACTTCTTGGCCTTCATCCTCAGTTTCTGGTTGGAAGACTTACTCCTCCACATAGAGTTCGAGTTAGTCCTCAATCGAGTCCGCACTCCGACTCTTCTTCTGGTCCTTTGGGTTCTCCTCCTCATTCCGCCTTTAGTTCTCCCCCTATCACCTTCACCATTTCTGGTGCAGGAACTAATACTGGTGGTAACCCTGGCCCTCCCACTGGGAATACCACTAGTGGGACTGCAATAGACACTACCCCAGCTGCACCCTTGCTCCCTTTCATGGTAGGCCTCAGCCTCCCCAATTTTGACCAGTTGATAAACGACCCTATACACCATGACGCTAGGTGGCCTTCTATGCCAACAAAACTCCCTTCAGACATCCCAAAGTTTGAAGGTCTTGCTGGACAAGATCCTTCAAATCATGTTCGATCTTTCCACATGTGGTGTTCTTCCAATTCCATTACCGATGACTCTGTTCATCTTCGGTTGTTCCAACGAACGCTCATAGGTGAAGCTTCTAAGTGGTACGTAGATCAGGCCCCTTCCTCTCATACCACCTTTGCGACTCTTGCCCAGGATTTTTTGTCTTATTTCCAGCTTCCCCTTCGTTACAACACTGGTACCGAGCTCTTGACCTCTTTCCGTCAATCGTTTGCAACCCGCCTATCCGACCATGTTTAGGAATGGCAGAGAAGAAGGAGCCTATGTCGAACCCCTACCTTCAAAGACCATGTCTACATGGACTAATTCCTTAGGACTCTCTTGCTTCCCATCAAAAAATATGTCGCATCGCACTTTCCTCAAATCGAAGAAGCCGCTCTCCAAATAGCGTTAAAATATGACTTGATCTACGCTTAGTCAGGTTATGTTTATATGATTCTACCTGATCTTCCTATAACTGGTGGTGCCAACGGACCGAGGGCATCTCACGCCGCCGACGATATCGTTGGAGCTCTCTTTAATCCATATGCTCAACCTCCCATGGGCTATGGTTTCTCTCAGGGCAGGGCCAGCTCCTCCGGCACTTTTCCCCCTCTCGGTAGCACGTATCTAGGATACGACATACCTCCTCCTTTTGCCCAACCTCCTATTTACCACACTGCTACCCAACCTCCTTATTATCTGTATCCACAGCCTGGTGCTCCAGCTCCTACAACATTAGCACCACCTCCTCCCTTGCCTTCTCAACCCCCGCAACAACAACCACCACCCCCTCTGGGGCAGGTGTACACACAGCAGGGCACGACTAATCCTCCTCCCTCAAAAAGGAAGAGGAAAGGCAATCAAAATCAAGCTGCCTCTGGTATTTCTGGAGCTAATCAAGGTAATTCTCCTAACACTACACACCAGCAAAAAGGCACTTAGCCCAAGCAGGACAGGCCTCTTCGTATGAACAAGCCTTGTTCTTGTTGTGGTTTTTATGGTCATTATACACATGATTGTCCCATTCTGCCACAGATGAGACAACTATGAGAGTCTCAAGCAACATTCATAGGAAAACAAGCCATCCCTTTCGTTCCTCCCAGTCCTGCACCTAGCCAACCAGCTTTTCTTACTGATCCTTTCCCTTAGAGGAATTTGTGGCTACCCAACCACCTGAAGGTTAGGTGGCCACTCAACCTCTTCCATCTGGTTCCCCCGATTACCATATTTTCATGGTGTACTCTGATCAGCCTTCTGAGCCTCCTTCTCCTGGCCCTTTACCTTCAGATAATACTCATGACCCCCTTGATCCTCCAAATGCTACCCCCAAGCCTTATCTTGCTTTTACTCCGGTTCAACCGGTCTCTCTAATTCCTCCCGCTGTAATAGTGCCTCCGTCACCTCAACTGGAACCTTTTCCCATTGCGATCGTTTCGGGTAAGAAGGGAAAAGCTCGAAAGGGGGCACCAAAGGACAAGTACCCCCTTTCCTTGTTCACGTGTTCGGCTTCGGATCTGCCTACTCCCATTGAATTCCCTCCTCCTAATGCCAACATGACGAAGCCTTCGACCCCTCTTTTCTACTTATCATCATCCATAAGACACCCGGTGGAAGCCCCAATGGAGACTTCCCCCCATGACATTGCACATGTGCACCTTTCTTCACATGATGATGAGTCAGGTAGCTCTACCATGGCAAGTGGTCTCCCTTCCTCTAGTTAACCCATATTTCACTCCGATGAGACATTATGGAAGCACTAACTGATCCCGACTTTCCGTGGAATGATATGCACCACCGTGCGTACTTCCTCCCGCAACAGTCCCATGACCAATATGATGTGGAAACTAAAGACTTCATTCCTAACGAAGTCGATTGGTTTAGAAATCCCATCCCTACACCTGATTCTTTCGAAGAAGGAAATATGGCCAATATATCTCCTACCATTAAAATTGACATTTCTGACAAACCAGTGGTTGAATAAAATATCACATTGGGCGCCCATTGCACCATGAAAGAGGTTGAATCTTACACCAAGTTATTCAAAGAATTCTGCGATATTTTCGCCTAGTCTTATTTAGAAATGCCCGGACTTAATCCTGCCATTGTCGAACACCACCAATCCTGTCTGTCAAAATATGAGACCCATTAATACTTCCAGATGTGAAGTTGTCAAAGCCGAAATTGATAAGCTCAAACAGGCTGGTTTTATCTATCCCATTGAATACACCACTTGGGTGTCCAATCCGGTTCCTGTTCTCAAGAAACAAGGCACCCTCCATGTCTACACTGACTTTCGCGATCTAAACAAAGCTTGTCCCAAAGACAACTTCCCCACACCATTCATTGACCAAATCATTGATGAGTGTCTGGGGCATGAGGTTCTATATTTTATGGATGGTTTCTCTGGATACAACCAAATTGTTATCCGTCGTGCTGATCAACTCAAAATCGTGTTCATTAGTCCGTGGGGAACCTTTGCCTATCGAGTCATGCCATTTGGCCTAAAAAACGCAGGCACCACTTTTCAGCGGGCTATGTCTTACTGTTTCCATGACCTGGCTGACATTATCCTTGCTTATTTGGACAACCTTACCGTGTGTTCTAAACATCGGGTGCAACACCTTCATGATCTGCGGACCGTATTTCTCTGATATCACAAGTATAATATCCACCTTAACCCGCTGAAGTGTGTCTTTTGTGTGCCTATTGGCCATCTTTTAGGCTTCATTGTGTCTAAAGATGGTATCACTCTTGACCCATTAAAAGTTCAAGCCATCCTTGAGCTTATGATTCCTCGCACTTTACGCCAATTACAAAGCCTCCAAGGAAAATCTAATTTCCTTCTCCGGTTCGTACTTGACTATGCCACCACCGCACATGGTTTCCTTAGATTGCTCCGCTCCAATATCCCTTTTGTATGGGATGACTATGCTCAAAATTCTTTTGATGCCATGAAGCATGCTCTCACATCTGCTCCCTTGATCTGTCCCCCTGACTTTGATAAGGATTTAATCCTGTATATCTCTGCTTCCAACCACTCGGTCGCTGGAGTCCTTATTTAGGAAGATGAAAATGAAATTAAGCATGCTATCTATTATGTCAGTAAGAACCTGGTAGGACCTCCTGTATCCTACTCGCTCAAAAAAAATTAGCTTTGGCTATCGTGTTCTCAATCCAAAAACTTCGTCCTTACATCCTCATGTATTCCACCAAGGTCGTGACTAATTCCAACCCCATGGCCTTCCTATTGAGTCTTCGAATCATCAGTGGGAAGTACACCCGTTGGATTGTGATCCTCCAAGAATTCGATCTTGAATTTTTCACACCAAAAAGTAAGAAAGGTTTAGCCCTCTCTGAACTTATTTCCAAACTACCTACAGGTACGCAGGATCCTCCAATTAATGACAACTTCCCCGATGAACACTTATTTCCTATTACCACCGGTGACCCCTGGTATGGGGACATCCTCACTTATTTGTAAACTCAAAATTTCGCCCTCCATCTTGACCGTGATGCTCGACGACGTATCGGACACCAGGCCCCCCTCTACCTTCTTATCGGTGATGACCTTTATCGTTGCGGTGTGGATTCTATCCTTCGTCGCTGTCTCACACACGTTGAAGTAGAACAAGTCCTCAATGCTTGTCATAGCGGTGCTTGCGGTGGCCACCTCTCTAGTCTGGCCACTACCCAGAAAATTATGCGCGCTAGGTACTTTTGGCCTTCTCTCTGTGGCGATTGCATTGAGGCAGTCAAGCATTGTCCCAATTGCCAACATTTTTCCCCCAAGGCACGAGCCCCTCCAGCTCCCCTCCATCTTGTCATCTCCATTGGCCCCTTCTGCAAGTGGGCCATAGAATTTATGGAGTGTTGACCGTCATCGGCTGGCAACCATAAGTATATCATCGTGGCGGTTGAATATTTCACTAAATGGGATGAGGGCATGCCAACGTTTAACAACATGGCAGCTATCGCAACCCTCTTTTTATTTAACCATGTGATCACTCGATTCGGAGTTCTGAAACAATTGGTCTCCGACCATGGCCGAAATTTTGAAGATGAGATATGGCATGAGCTATCCTCACTGTTGGGCTTCGAGCACCAATATTCCTCCTCTTATTACCCCCAAGGTAATGGTCAAGTTGAAGCAGTCAATAAAATTATTAAAACGATACTTCAACAGACGGTGGATAAGCACAAAACCAACTGGCACCTTATGCTCTTCCCTTCTTTGTGGCCTATAGAACTTCCGTTAAAACCATCACCGGTTTCACTCCTTTCCACCTTGTTTTTGGAGAGGAGGTAGTCTTACTGATTGAGTGTGTAATCCCCTCCCTTCATCTAGCCGTCGAACTTCTCCCTGACACCCAACCCTTAGAACATAGACTTATCATGCTTGAACGTGCTTCCGAAGACCGTCGTGTTGCATTACAAACTATTGAGGCAGCTAAGAAACGCACCAAAGCTCAATATGATCGAAAATTCCAACCTCGTACTTTTCACGAAGGTGATCTTGTTCTAGTGTATGACCAAGCCCATGACGTCCTTGGTCATGGGAAGTTTGATTCATTATGGTTAGGACCTTACATTAACAGTAAGGATTTAGGTAAAGGAGCATATCTATTAGAGGAATTCGAAGGTCACCCCTTCCCAATCCTCGCAACGCACTCTATCTGAAGAAATATTACCCTTAACATTTCCTTCCGAAAATGCATGTTTTATTTTCTTTAGGTAACTAGCCCATGATTTTTAGTGATTTGATACTTCACCAAGACACATTTTGGCCGAGAAGCATCACTTCACCCTCCTCTCAAAATCGAATTTCTTCACTTGCAACTCTCGTACTGGGGGCACCACATTGCCTCCATACTTGTCCACACTCGTGTCGACTTTCGTCGTGAGTTACCATCTTGTACTCATGCTTTTATTGTCCCCATTGGACCCTTTACATATGTGGCAGCACCATCGATTCACCCTTGTTTAGAGCATCCGAGTGGAGTCATCATTGCATTCATGGAGTCTATCTTGAGCCCCTTTGCATCCCGCTATAGTCCTCCATCATTCATTGCTTGGTCCCTCTCTCGTGTACTTTGTTCCCATGGCGCTAATTGCTGTCCCTATCCACTTATATTATTAGCCTTGAGTCTGTTGCAGATCATCTTGCTAAGTTGCTCCTTCAGGAAGTGGTTTCATTAGCTACTCAGTCCCCCCCATTTCATCATCATCATTGGTGTCAGTCTGTCAGTCACTCTACTATTTTCTTTCATGCCTTAGTTGATGTTTCCTTATTGGCTCACCCATGGCGGATCTCCTTCTGTCGACGTCATCTCATTCATTCCAGAAGACAGGTTTAGAGGACGGTGTACCTTGGTTCCAGCTTTCACTCTTGTTCGGTACCTCGGATCAGGCAAAGGGACTCCTTATTTCCCTTTGACTTGATTGTTTCTCAGCACCAGCTCCTTTCAGCATCATTGAGATCCGTATACTCGATGGTTCAGTGATGCAGCAGATGAAATCGGTGATTCCCGAGTGTGTGTGAGATGTCTCAGCCCTCATGAGGGGGCAGCTTACAGGTAGCCCCCCAGACACTCGGATGACCTCTTCATTATAGCCTTCGATGCAACTCCATACATTTGATGATGTTGGCCTTAGCCGCTTGCAGAGCCTTTTTGCATGTATCAGTCAGATTTTCAAAGCCCTTTCCTATTTTTAGGGGCATCTAGGTTGCATTTATATCTCATGTACTCAAATATCATTGTATAAGTCCTGGTTGTTATCCTAGGCACAATATGTATGTGGGATTTATTATCATGTTGTTTATTTGGCCCATGTTTATGCCAGCATTTTGTCGTCTCGTGGTTTTCCAGACGCCTTATTGTTTGTACTATTGCCTCAGCGAGCATAGGTATGCCTCCCCCACCGCCTATAGCATGTACTCACTCATCAAAAATACTTGTCGCACCTGCAAGTCGCCTCCTCGGGGTCTAGTTCTTTCAACATTTTGGTCTACCTTACATTCCTCTCTCTCTGACTTCCCCCTTTGACGTCTAGTGATTGAGTTCTTACAATGTACTTCGGTCATACGATTATCTCCTAACGCTCGCACGCTGGGGGGCAATATGTTACACCATTTTTGAATGTAACATATTATGTTAGATGATTAGTATCATGTAAAATTAATTTATAAGTAAAATTGCTTTCACTATGAAAATAACTTAGTAAATCACCTTTATTAAGTTGTTTATGGTCTAAACAGGAAACCTCATAAGGAAATATTTAATAAATATATATTTGTTTGATTTTACTCCAGAAATAATTAGTTAAACAGTAGTTTAATTAATATTTTTTGTTATATTTAACCCAAAACAAGGAAATTAATTAGATAAATCATTATTTATCTTATTATTTTCTAAGAATAATTGTTTAAATCTTATTTAAATAATATTCTTTGTTAAATATGACTAATTCACCCTTAAATAATTAAATAAATCATTATTTATTTGATTATTACTCAACCATATCCTTAAAATGATAAATAAATCTTTTATTTATTTATTATTACTTAATCACATCCTTAAAATGATAAATAAATCATTTATTTATTTATTATTTACAAATAAGGGGATTTGACTCAAGTCAAATTCCTTTTCCCTCTAACAAATATAATAAAATATTCCATAAAAGTTGGATATAGATTTGGTTAATAATATTTTAATTATGCACCAATCTCTAGACTAACTCAATATTTTGTTATAAATAGAAGGGTTTTCCCATTCATTTGTCACCTTTTGTTGCCTAAAGATCACTCTGGATCTCAACTCCCAGATGCAGCTATTGATCACCCCCATCATAGCCCTGTATATTTTTCCCACTGCAGGAGTTTTCAGATATATCAAGAGAGATTAATGTCCCCAGAAGTCTTTGAGACTTAGAACCATCCCATTGGGGAGAACAGTTCTCTTCGTATTTTCATCCCCGGTGCCCTTAATAAAAAATTTGATGGATATGTTGTCTTGTCTATTGGATCTACGAAGTAAATATTATTTTCTCTTTTATTTAATGTCTTCTAATGCATAGATCTAGATTTTTGAAGCATTATCATGATCATTCTAATTGAATCTGAGATGTGACGGTCATTTCTTCTGTTAGAGTTGTTTGTTATGCCCAGCTAAAGTGGTCTTTTTTCGTACACCTTGAATCAAGATTCATACTAACACTAAGGCTATTGGTGGCCTAAGTTCACTGTAAATACTGGTGTGTTTCATAATAAGACTCCATAGCCCAATGGCAAGGCACTGAAACTACAAAATATTCTTAGAGCCTCGCAGGGAGAGTTATATCCCCTGTGGAGCCAATGTTAGCATAGTTCTTTGCTAAGTCATAAGTCCATTTTAATTTTTTGGTTTTCGGATTAGACTTTGGAAATTTCAAAAAAAAAAATGGTCACTACTGAAATTTCTGGTACCGCCTATTTTAGCCTTTTCAGACAATTTGTTATATTCTTGTTTCTGTCTATTTTTCTTTTATTCTGGTGCTGCTAGAAATTTCGGTAACATCCTCTGTTTTTAAAAATAAACGAAAAATAGAATCCACTTTTTGAAAAGCCACATGTTGAAGTGTAAATATGTTTCAAATATTTTTTTAAATGTTTTATATCTTATGATAGGAGTCGTATGCAGTCAGTTTAGTTTAATTCAAGTCATGGTATACATGTAACGCTTAGGTGTGAACTCGCAGTAATACACCCAATCGTTAATCATGTCTTGTTTGTCAGCCCAAGTTAGTTAATCTCATGTCAAGGTACATTTTTTTTTAACGGATAAGATCGTGGATCATCAAACTTAATGCAATGACCGTTTGGCTAGTCACACAGCAACGTTGCCAGAAATTTCAGCCAATAATCAGCAAAGATAATGAAGGTGACTTCCAGTCACAGATCCGCTTGCCTCAAACCATATGTAGAATTCCATACGAAGATACGCATCCAAATGAAGGTAATAATGGCCATCACATGGTGCACACTACGGTCAGGAATATATTCCATAATGAAATTTGATTTGCATGGGGTTATGAACCATGGTTACTGTTTTAAAACCACCGAAAAAGCAAGAGAATTATTAGATTGATAGTTTAGTTGTTGGAGATTGAATTGAATAGAGTTGCAGTTTGAGGAGTCGTCTGGATTTTAGACAGGATTTCAGAGGGAAACATAAGTAACACTTTTAAGGTGAAGCTCTTCTAGCTCTGCCACCTATTATTTTCAAGAGACAGAGTCATTAATTTCTGAAGATGACTAAAATATGTGGGAAAATAAAACGAATTGAGCCACAGGGTGCAGACCTAGTGGACGCAACTTCAAAGGTGAGAAGCTTGTTTATCCAGGAAGGGCAGTATTCTTTGTGCACCAGGTTAGGAAGCTCTCACTTAGGAGTAGCTCAAGAGTTTGTGAACTCTTTCAATGGACAAGAAGCCATGGTTTATGGTATTACTTTGCAGGTTTCATGAGACTCCATTGTTCAAGCATTTAACCTTCCACATGAAGGAGAGAGGTGGTTTAAAGGTCAGGTTATCATAGGAGGAGACCTCAATAGTTTCCTTAAGGATGGACACAGAGATCCAAATTAGGCTAAGGTAATTCCAAGCAGCTATCTTAAAAATGACTAGGTAGAATCTGTTAAACTTATCAAGATATACCTCACTTATGAAATGAGGTATATAGTTGTATTTATTTATCATATGAGGTTTCTTTTTCATGTTGCAGGTATGAAGACCTTAAATATGCCATACTTCTTGATGAAGAGTCTAAAAAAAAATTCAGCAAGGATCTAAGGTCACACTTTTGTTTCAGAGTATAGCTTGTATCATCAAGATCTCATCAAGGTTCTAGTTGAAGAAGAGTTAAGGAAGAGAAATCAAACCTGGGATCATTTCTTGTTTTACAAGGCAGGCCAACCTACACCTACACCTCCAGTTTCATAACCACACCCTCAGCCTGCAAAAATAACCAAGAGGAAGGCCAAGAAGGAAAACATCTATAAGGCCAAGAGCAAGAAAGAAAAGGTTTTTGCAGTCCAGGTTGAGAGAAAGTTGGAAAAAGGAGAGATTTCCTCGGCAAGTAAACCCAAATCTAAGAAAATGGTGCCCCTTGTTCCTCCTTTTCCTAATGTCTACACCAGAGCCCGAAGAGGAAGGTCTTCAACTACAAATAAATCTAAAGCATATATGCTACCGGAAATTTTGAAAGAAGATATTCATCAGAAGATGGAGAAAGATTATTAGCCTACAAAATCGGATGAACAACTCCTCAAAGATATTGGATATGAGATCAGTAGTAAAAAGAAGAAATAAGAAGTCTAACCTGTTGTTGGTACCCGAAAGATTCATACCAGATACAACAACAAGTTTAGGTTTAAGTTTGAGGCTATACACAATCCAAACTTAATGACAAAGGTCATTGATATAGAAGGTAAAAATGAAGGGTCAAAGACAGAAAAATCCATGAAGGAAAAAAAAAAAAAAACCCTTCAGAGCAACACTTAGAGCTCTCAAAGAGGAGAAAGATCCAAAAGGGTTCTAAGGAGAAGAAGACCACTATCAAGGAAGCATCCACAAGAACAACCAGATCTAGATCAGCTGCTGACAGCAAGACAAACCTAGATAAGCTTGCTGAAGCTACAGCCCACATGGAAGGAAGGTGAAAAGGTTTTTGACACAAATACTTTTTTTCTTATCAATCAAAATTTTGAATAACAGCTTAGATGTCAAAGAATATAAGTCTGCATAGTTTTTTCAACATTTTTTAAAAACAAATAGAGCGCTACCAGAAATTCCGGTAGCATTCCAGTTTTTGCACAGTTACAGGCTTTTACCGGAATTTTCGGTAGCGCATGTTTTAACTGAATTTTGACACATGTCAGCAAATTTTCCAAGCTAGTTAAGGAAGGATAAGGACCCATAACCAAATGGATATAAAAATTTATGGTGAAAGGTGGTTATGAGGTTGTTGGATGTCTTATTAAATGAAGATACATTGTTATTTAAAGACCAAAGACACAAGGGGACAAATCAGCAGAAAAAGGGGCAGCATGACAACACACTCAACATTCCAGCCTAGATTTCTTCTCTTTTTTCTTCTACATCTATCCTTTTAGTTAGATTTTGATGGGATATGGTTGTAATGTATTTTGACACCTATGTAATGTTAGGAGTAATGTTTCCTTATTTTTAGAAGAGATGGATTTGGTGCCTCTCTTTCTATATATACAATTTGTAAATACCATTTCCAGGTTGGATGTTGGTCTACCTGAAGACTAAATATAATAAAGAAAATCATTTTTTACTTCATGCTGGAGGATTTTGTTACTCAAGAACCATCTAATGTATGGTGTGTATTCTTTCTTTGTTAATTTGTGCTAATTATGAATTGCAGTAGCTAGTAAGGTGTGAGTGAGAAACTATTAAAGGCTTTAATAGTAAATTATCTTCTTTCAGCTTTCTGCAAATCATATATGTGTTGTATAACATGTTAGTGAAGATTTCATAAAGGATCTGTGGAATAATTTATTCATGCAATCTACTTTATGAATGATGTTTACTTTACATAAACATATTTTGTGTAAAGAGCCATCATCATAACTATGTGACTGATTTAGGACATGAATATTTCCTAGAATAGGTACCAGCTATCCATCTTATTCATTTGTTACACTCTTATCACTATACTACCAATTTACCCATACAATTTATACTTTCCACAGGTTTCCAAATGTATGAAAGTCTTAAAGAATATAAAAATCATTTCAAAATCTTTGAGAATCCATCTCACCACTCAAAAAAACCTTTAAGAGTTGAAATGAACTATGATGTGTAACGCTTACTCATTTTTCAGTCAAGGAGTGACTCCTTGCGCTAACACCAAGCACGAGGTGTTTGCTTCAACTAGTACAATTCTCTCTTAAGTCTGCACACATGAAACTCCCTATCTAGGTCTCAAAACCTTCTAGTTGCTCAATGTACACCTCTTCCTCAATAACTCCATTGATAAAGGTTGTCTTTACATCCATCTGATGTATCTGCCATCCCATCTGTGTTGAGAGTGAAATGATGGATTTTATTGATGAGTACCTTGCAATTGGTGCAAAAGTATCATCGTAATCTATTCCCTCCAACTGAAAGAACCCTCTAGCCACAAATATGGCCTTTTGCTTCTCCACACTCCCATCTGTTGTTTGCTTCACCTTGTAGACCCACCTGGATCCTACAACTCACTTCCCCTCTGGCCTTGGGACAACTTCCCATACACTATTTATGATAATGGAGTCATACTCCTCAACTATGGCATCAAACCACACTAGATGTTGCAATGCTTCCTCAAAAGAGGATGGTTCTATCTCAATACCTTCGCTCATAAGAGCCATGTATCCAGTGTTATGGAGAGCTTCTTTGCCTGTGTTGTGATGTGGGTGCTCCCACATTATCTCTCGCATATAGCAACATTCTATCAGCCTATCTGGGGCACTTCCTTCCATCTCTGGTGGATGGCTATGCATGAGTAGTTTCTACCACTCTTTGCTCCTCTACTTGTGGCTGCTACGCATCCTGAGGTTCTTCTTTAGGACTCAAGATCTCCTAAATTTTATGCAAATAAAGCTCCCTCTCAAGGGAAAATCACATGGCTTTCTCTTAATTGAATTTAACATCTCTTCTAACCACTATCATCTTGTCTGCAACAAGTACACCCAATAGTTGTGAGGTGTATCATTGTACCCAACAAATATCACCAACTCTCTTGTTGGCTCTAGCTTCTTCTTGGCATCTTTGGTTACATGGAAATAAACATATGAACCTAAAATGTTAAAATACAACACATCTGGTCTATTACCTGAAAAATCCTCCTCTAGTGTACTCATCCCAAGTATCCGATGAGGACTTCTGTTCTACACAAATACTATTGTATTGCATGTTTCCGGCCACATATTCAATGGTAGGCCCTGATCGTGCCACATAGCTCGTGCTGCTCCCATAATAGTTGTGTTATTTCTTTCTACAGCCCCATTCTTATGTGGGTTATGAGGTGCTATCAATTCTCTACGAATTCCTTCTGAGGCACACAAGTTCTTGAATTTTTTAGAGATATATTCTCCACCATTGTCACTCCTTAAAGTCTTCACCTTCTTCCCTGTATCTTTCTCGACAAGTTCTTTGAACTCACAAAACTTTGAGAATGTATGATCTTTCTTCTACATGAAGAAAATCCAACACTTTCTTGAAAAATCATTAATAAAAAACACATAATACATGTGTTTTTATGTGGAATCTATCGAGAATGGTCCACACACGTGTTGTGTAGGTAAATCTCCTCTGCGGACAAAGGTGATCCTTCTAGCCCTAGGGTGGGTTTAGCAGCAAGAGGACATGATAATGTGTCAATTCCTAGTTAATGAATAAACTGAGTCGGGATATATTTCCTACATTTGTTCCAAAGAAGTTGTCTTAGTTGTGTTAGCAGTCTCCTGATCTTCGTCTCGACATGTCACGGTTCTTCAGTAGTGGTACTCAAGTGCTTGCACAAGGATCAGAGAATGATAGCAGCATACGAAACAATACATGCATTCATAACTATCTAATTGGTCAAGGAGAATTAAACGTATTGCATAATATTAATCATATCAAATGGAAAACGAGAACCAAAACATCAATCATGTATTAATAAGAAGAGAGAAAGAGTTTACAACCAAAATATCCTTGATGTTGCAGCCTCCTTCAACAGGTCCAATCAAAACACGTCTCGAGCATTCGTCGAGGAATTGGACTTGGCGAGGCAATAAGCCTAGACTCGATCTTGACAATAGGTCTCTCTCTGCTCTATCTCACACCAGTTATATCTGTAGGTTTTAACCCTGAACAGAAATTATCTACACACGAATCTTATAACAGAAAATAAACAATAGCGAGAGCATAAAACATAAAACAGATAAACACAGAGATTTTCCCCTGGATCCCAAATTGGGACTACCAACTTGATTTTTCATTATATTCCTTTTAGTGTTACAACACATATATATACATGCCGAAGCATACATAAACCCCAATCCATTAACCCTGGATTAGAACATAACCGTAGTTCCCTTGACTGGATCTACAAAATACCAGGGGACGAAAACCATCGTACCCCAAAACCATGTGCAAACTCATGCACAAAACATGGGTGGGTCCGCATATGAGTGGGACCGCATACCAAACGTGGCCTCCTCGGGGCCAGGCGTCGCTCTCGTGACCCCCGGCTCGCACCCGCGCAACGTACGCCGCGTGGGGCTACGTGGAAAGAATATAACACATACCCAACATTCTCCCACTTGTTGTTTTCCTTCCACAGGGGGCCACAGGAGAGCTTAGTCATCGGCCCAATTTTTCAACACCCATTGTTTCTCTACACCAAGAGAACTTCTGAGTGGTCACAGACTTCGTCAATGCATCTGAAACATTCTTCAAAGTGTCCACCTTTACCAGCAACACCTTTTTAGCCTCAACCATATATCTAACAAAGTGATATTGAACATCAATGTGCTTTGTCTTTGAATGATAAGCAGGGTTCTTAGCCAAGAAAATTGCACTTTGGCTATCACAGTCTATCCTTATAGCTTGCTGTACCAACCCCATACTTGAACACAATCTCTGCAACCAAACTGCTTCCTTGCTTGCATGAGTGACTGCTATGTATTCTGCCTCTGTAGTTGAAAGCGCCACTACAGACTGTCTTTTACTCATCCAACTGACTGCACCTCCAAATAGGCTAAACACATACCCACTTGTAGATCTTCTTTGGTCCAGATCTCCAGCCCAGTCTGCATCAACAAAACCACGAATGTCCAACATTTTTTCCAATCCTGGTCTTCCCTGGTAGCACAAGCCATAATCACTAGTGCCACGTAAATCTCTGAAAACCTGCTTCACTGCTGTCCAATGCTCCTTCCCCGGGTTTGACATAAACCTTCTCAATACTCCCACTGCATGTGCAATGTCTGGTCTAGTATAGACCATTGCATACATCAGGCTACCCACTGCACTTGCATATGGAACACGGGACATATCCTCCGCTTCTTCTTGTGTCTTGGGACACTACTCAGCAAACAAATTTACACCTACAGGAATAGGAACATTCATCAGTTTACTATCCCGCATATTGAACCTTTGCAATATAGTCTCGACATACTTCCTCTGGTTTAACCAGAGCTTCCTCTTTGCTCGATCTCTCTTAATTTCCATGCCAAAAATATAGTTTGCAAGACCAAGATCCTTCATACGAATTTGGAGAATAGTTGGGTCTTCAAATCCTGGATAATTTCTTTGTCATTTCCAATCAGCAACATATCATCCACATACAAGACCAAATAAATAACACTGTCACCAATTAATTTAAAATAAACACAGTGATCCTCCTTGCTTCTAGTGAAGCCAAGTCCCCGTATATAGGTATCAAATTTCTGATACCACATCCTTGGTGACTGTTTTAACCCATACAACGACTTCTTCAACCTGCATACCAGGTCTTTCTTACCCTTCAACATAAAGCCTTCAGGTTTCTTCATGTAGATCTCCTCTTCTAGATCCCCGTGAAGAAATGTTGTCTTCACATCCATCTGTTCTATCTCAAAATCAAATGCAGCAGCAACAGATAAAAGTAATCTAATAGAAGTAACTTTGGCAACAGGAGAAAAAAATATCACCAAAATCAATTCCCGGCACCTGGGAATAACCTTTCGGTACCAACCGAGCTTTGTATTTCTCCACCTTGCCTTCTACATTCATCTTCTTCTTAAACACCCATTTGCTCCCAATGGGCTTCCTTCCAGCCGGCAACTCCACCAGATCCCATGCATCGCTTTTGTGCAAGGATGCCATTTCATCAGCCATGGCCTCCTTCCAGAGTTTTCCATCCTCTGAATCTACTGCCTCCCTGACAGTTCTGGGTTCATCATCAGTTATAGTTAAGGCAAAACCTGAACATAAAGCAGATGGACTATACCTTTCTGGTTGCCTTCTTTCCCGAACTGATCTTCTTAAAGCTGGAGTTTGTGGCTCATCATCTTCTGAGTCTTCTTCTGTTGTAGAGTCTGATTCATCCTCCTTTAGCTCAAACTCTATCTTCTCAGGTTCCTTTGGTAGGACTTCATGTTTAACAACATCTTTCACTTCTCTAAACACCACATCTCTGCTGTACACAACCTTCCTTGTTTCTAGGTTCCAAAGCTTGTAACCCTTTAAACCATCCTTATACCCAATAAAGATGCACTTTTCAGATTTATTATCCAACTTGGTCCTTTTCTCCTTTGGAACATGTATATATGCATCACATCCAAATACCCTTAGATGTGAAAGAGAGGGTTTCTTACCAGTCCATACCTCATGTGGGGTCTTATCCTCCAACGCTGATGAAGGTGATCTGTTAACTAAGTAACATGCAGTCTCCACTGCCTCTGCCCAGAATTCTTGTCCCAACCCGGTACCACTGAGCATGCTTCTTGCCTTTTCCATCAGTGTTCTATTCATTCTTTCCGCAACTCCATTTTGCTGAGGTGTGTATGGAGTAGTCTTCTACCGTGCTATACCACACTTCTTACAGAACTCTTCAAATTCCTTCTTGTAGAAGTCCCCACCATTATCTGTCCTCAGTGCCTTTATCTTCTTCTCTGTCTAGTTTTCCACCAGAGCCTTAAATTCTTTAAATTTGTCAAAGACTTCAGATTTCTTCCTCAAGAAATATATCCATGTATTCCTTGAGAAGTCATCTATGAATTAAACATAGTACACAGACTTTCCCAGTGATGGAACTGACACAGGCCCAAACACATCACTGTGCACAAGTTCTAATATCTTGTTTGCCCTCTTAGCACTAGAAGGAAAACTCACCCGATTCTGCTTCCCATATACACAATGTTCACAGAAATCGAAATCCAGAGAACAATTAGACATACCTTCTACCATACCATCTCTATGTAGTATCCGAAGGCCCTTCTCTCCAATATGTCCAAGCCTTTGATGGCATAGCATGGTCTTTTCTCCAGAGACAGCTAGACTTTCCGTCCCACTTTCAGGAACCACAGAACTGTTACACCCATCAATAACAGTGCTACCTTGTAGCTTGTACAGAGTTCCAGTCCGAAATCCCCGCATTAATAACAGTGCTCCCCGAACCATCTTGCAGGCATCTTTCTCGAACACTGTTTTTACACCTGCATCATCCATCTTGCTTACAGAAATCAGATTTCTGGCCAATGTAGGAATATGCAAAACACCAGGAAGTGTTCTAATCCTCCCACCTTGCAGCTTCAGCTTCACCTTTCCACGTCTGACGATTCTGGCCTTCCTATCATCCCCTAGGAAGACATCACCACCATCATATTTCTCATACTCGCAGAACCACTCCCTATGAGGAGTGAAGTGAAAGGATGCACCTGAGTCAATCAACCATGACTCATGATCTACATGTGTATTTGAAGAAGAAGCCAAATACACATCCCCACCTTCATCTGAGGTGGTTTTTGCCTCTGCAGAAGGAGCTTCATCAGATCCCTTTCCTTTCTCAGGAGCTTTAGATCTGCATTCCTTTTTATAGTGTCCTTCCTTTCCGCATTTCCAGCACACCTTTACAAACTTTCCAGGAGATTTAGATCTCCCTCTAGATTTAGATCTCCCACTCGAAACCTTATTTTTGTTTCTATTCTGGGACCTTCCTCGTACAGATAAGGCATCTCCATTATGACCCTCCATATTTCTCCGTCTCATTTCCTCCGACAGCAAGGCTGAGACAATGTCATCAAAATTCAAGGTAGTTGTATTGCTACCTATTGCAATAACCAGACTGTCCCACGAGTCTGGTAGAGAGCACAACAAACTGATGCACTTATCTTCATCTGAGATTTTAATATCAACAGATGACAACTGACTTACCACAGTATTGAAGGCATTCAGATGCTCTGTCACCGAGTCTCCATCCTTCATCCTCAGGTTATACAGCTTTTTCCGCAAGAACAACTTATTCACCAGAGACTTAGATTGGTACAAAGTCCCTAGCTTTTCCCACAAGTTCTTCGCCGTAGCTTCCCCAGATACATTCAACAATACTGAATCTAAGACACACAACCGTATTGTGCTCTTAGCCTTCCGATCCAGTTTCTTCCAGTCTTCATCTGACATTACCGTTGGTTTAGTACCTGGATCTACCGCGATCCACTGATCTTTATCCACCAGTAGATCCTCCATCTTGAGCTTCCACAACTCAAAACTCTGACCATTAAATTTCTCGATCTCTATCTTTCCGCTGCTCGCCATATTCTTTCACCGCAAGAATCGATCCCGTAGATCTCCCATTGCACAGGGTCTACCACAGGCCCGAGCAAAAAACCCTCAACAACAAAGGCGTCCCCTTGAAGCCGAAATAGCTCCGATACCAAATGTAGGTTTTAACCCTGAACATAAATTATCTACACACGAATCTTATAACAGAAAATAAACAATAGCGAGAGCATAAAACATAAAACAGATAAACACAGAGATTTTCCCCTGGATCCCAAATCGAGACGACCAGCTTGATTTTTCATTATATTCCTTTTAGTTTTACAACACATATATATACATGCCGAAGCATACATAAACCCCAATCCATTAACCCTAGATTAGAACATAACCGTAGTTCCCTTGACCGGATCTACAAAATACCAGGGGCCGAAAACCATCGTACCCCAAAACCATGTGCAAACTCATGCACAAAACATCGGTGGGTCCGCATATGAGTGGGACCGCATACCAAAAAAAATTTCGCAGGGGCGCTGCCCCGGACCCTGACAGGGGGGGCTTCCGCCCCCCCTGTGACACCCCTGCTGCACCCGGTGCAACGTACAGCGCGTGGGGCTGGTCGTGGAAAGAATATAACACATACCCAACAATATCAGACTCTTCAGCTATTCAACCATTTCAGCTATTGTACAAAATGTTTAGATAGTTGCATCTATGTGAGATTGATGTATTTATAGGAGAGGTGGAGGAGGTTGGGATCCCTAAAATGGTGGAAGGGAAGCCTTATCCTTTGGGAGGTTGCTCAAATGTAGGAAATAAGAAGCCAAAGGAAGAAGTTCAATTTTTTTCAGTCGAACAACCCATGTTGACTTCGCTCACGAAGTGGTTGGCAATGGAAAATTCACTTCTATTTTTAAAAAAATTCCAAAAATCACTAAGATAGAGCGCCAATGGGTGCGAGGCCTAGTGATAATTTATCTATGGGCACGAAACCATAACTACCTACCAGCGCCGACCCAAAATCATGTGTTTTTGATGGTCTGTTCCAGGAATAGTCAACAGAGGAAATATTTTTCTCATGGCAAGGGATGAAATGACACTTTTTGCAAGGCATGAGACTACATATAAGTCACAGAAATGGTCCTCCAATGTGCGAGATGGGGATTGCAGGGGTGGTGACAAAATGTTGTGTAACATATGCCCCCTAAAGCATGAGGTCCGAGAGAGAGGGAGGAGTGAAATGATTTACGAGAAAGCGCTAAAACCAAACATTGTTGTCGGAAGACCTGCAAGTACAAATACAAATGATATATCTGATACATGAACATGTGGGATGGACACAACCATCCATAATATAGTACATATAAAACTCAGATCTGAGGTATGGATGTAGCCATCTAGCAATAAGGATCAATAAATAGACTTAGGTATGGTCGCAACCATCCAATCAAAAAGAGTCATGCATATAGTCATGATAAACCAAAATATCCCACAGCCTGGATCTTATGAGACAAAACTGAGGGTCTTGCGCTCCATCTCGAACCAAACAAGTATGAATTCAAACATGTGAATATGTGAGCTGAAGTCGAACATGCAAGAAAGTTACCTGATTACCAGCCGATGATGAAAGTTGTTAATAGGCACAAGAGAAACCACCAATAATGAAAATGGCTCTCAATGTACAACAAGTACAATCCACGGAATGTGAATAGTGATCTGGTGTCAAACACCCACAGAATCATTTGATTGAAGGCCAATGATGGGGACCTGTTGTCGAATGCGAAGAACTTTCCATTGAGGCATGCAAGCTCCAAGGTATCAGAAGGGAGTCTTGAGATCAACGTCCTAGATAATGAGCTGAAGTTGACAAGAAGTAATTTGGTCGAAGGTGGGCCATAATTTTTCCCAAATCATCGACATGAGACAGAGGAATAAGAAGATAGTGAATCAAGACCAGAAAAGAGGATCAGAGGGAGGTTGAAAACTGCAAAAGGAAACTTCTCTTGAACATATTAGCGACACGACTCCGGATTTGAAAATATTTGAAATCAAGGGATTTGAGGTCATGATGCCGTGGCAAAGAGAATATGAAAGGTCAAAACAGATTACCAAAACCCATGGAGGAAAAAATGACGAAACGAACTGTCCCCAACCCAACGCGAATGCAGATGAGTGTCATGTTCAAGAGCGACATACTGTCAACACAATTGAGAACTGGTTCCATTTTCCCCCACCATTGATGGTGATTACCCCAATTATTTTTGGAAACAATCTTGAAGGGGATAGCATGTGCTTGTCATGTAAGTTTTTCCTTTGGACAAATCCATCCTAGTACATTTTACGAGCCCTAGGAAGGAGGAACTCGGTTACGTCATGGTGATGTTTTCCGATGTCATTTAGGTTTTAACGAGTCTGACAAAAGAAGATTTCGACAGCTTTTCATGTTTAGAGATATTGAAAAGAAGCAGAAAAGAAAACTCCAACAGGTCCCTTCTCGTAGGTAGTCTCATATATCCGAAAAGGTAGAAAACTATGTCTGAGAGAACCTCTTAGTCACAATAGGCTAAGGTATTCATTTTTCGTAAATAATCTATCCCAACCTGAAAAGGGGTAAACGTATACTGGGTAGGTATCGTTTCGTAGCCATTTAATGAGTTCGAAATGAAAAGAGTCTCAACAAAATTTTCAATTTTTGAGAGTTAGAAAAGAGCTGAAAGATGACTCCAGGGGTGAATTTTCCGTGTTTTTACCGAGTCCGAAAAAGTATAAAATACAACATGTCACTTCATCGTTGTCACATTAAGGACCTATTACTGCACAAGGGACGCACGTAAAACCCATATTTCGAAAATAAAATAGCACAATAATTGAAATATATGCTTTAAAACCAAATTAGGGTTCTAAAAATTTTATAAAATGCCAAAAATGGTAAAAAATAAATTACTTTTCACTTTTACCTCTTGTGAGTAATTTGTTACCCTTTTTCACTGTCATTTTGTGGAACTGACAGTGGGTGATCCAGAGGGCCAATCGCGAATCTGTCTGTTCCAAGTACGAAATCATATCCTTCCCTACATTTTGATTGCATTTTCATTACCTGCAACCCATTTTGTAGATCTATGGGGGGGTTTTTTAAAAAATTAGGGCACAGGTATCAGGCACAGACTCGCGCCAATAGACTTAAAAATCAAACAGGACCGCGCCAACCATGACAACCATTTTAGCTTGAAAATTAAAAAATGAGCCCAATTTAACCATTTTAAAATCATTTTATTTGGCTAATGACAACCATATGGATGTTTTTGTAGGTGTGAAAGAAAAAAATGGTGATTGAATAGAAAGAATGAGAACATAGTGAAGAAGATGAGGAGGCCATGGGAAATGTGAGATGCATGGAAGTTATCAGGGACTGCGGGCTCAAGAAATTCTTCATGGCACCATGTCTCAGAGCTCAACTGGAGCTATTGCAGTACTTGATCAGTGTCTAGGACATTGATCAGGAAATATTCATTATTCACGATCAGGAACTTGAGATTGAGGTCTCAGATATTTACTTCATAACCGAATTATCGCAGAGGGGGGAAGTACCAATCCTGGCCGGTACTCGAACCACAAAGGAAAACATGAGTATGGTTATTGATAGAGTGTGCCGAGGAGCACAGAAAGGATCAAAAAGTGGGAGGTAGATATCCAAACCATTCCCGATCTAGCACTCAGAGTAGTGTTACACACCATCACGCGAGCTGCAGGAGTTTAGGCTCCACATGAGGCCACAAAAACATAGTTACTTCTTGCAGTGGATTTCATGGCACCAACACTCTACAACTAGGCAGAGGTAGTAACAATCAACATAAAATTCCATTTGAAAAAATGCAAGAATGGTAAGCTGAAGCAGTTTACCTACGAGTCCATCTTGGTACCTTTCATCTTGGAACGGTTACCAATTTTCCAATGCCAGGAAGTGATAGTTCCGACACCACTAGCCTAGGAGCCACGGATGGTCTGTTGGGCAGCTTTGATGCCCAGGTTAGGGGACAGTCAATAGATGTCATGGAGATCAGAGTTCTTTGAGTGGCTCCACCGACAACTGATTTTCATGGATAACTAGCCATATTCTAGCACGGAATTCACCAGTGATGCGGATCTCCCACTCCCAAAAAGAGAGGATTGGGATGAAGCATTGGGTAAGATGCATTTTTTATTTTGATGAGTATTATGATTTTTTTTTTTATGCATGTTCTGAAATTAATCCATTTAATTTCATATGTTGGCCCAGAAAGACCTGCAGGCATGTCTCGATAGCATAGACGATTCCTCGTGACTTTGATGTGGCCCCTCATGGTGAGGGAGCCAAGGAGGATGAAATCATACGCAACTTGGAGGGAATATCTCATGGGATCCCAGACTATATGTGATTCGATGATGTCCCTCACGCGTACCAGAGACATACTGCAAGGGTGTCGAACTGTGTTCACCGCTTATTGAGGCAGCTTGTACGAGCAGTGACATGTTATCATGGGCGTCACACCGACTAGACACCTAGGCTTTTATTTCTGCATATTTTTTGAGAGACATAATGTCTCAGGATGTAACCAAAAAATACATATTTTTTGAGCTTATGATGCACATGGACACAAACACTCGATATATATATATATATATATATATATATATATATATATATATATATATATATATATATATATATATATATATATATACATCTATTTTCCTATATGGATCTTGTCATGTGATGATAGTGTTTTTACAATTATGCAAATGTCTATCTACTACAATATTGGCTATTGTATTAGTGAACGCATTCATTCGTCTAAGAATATGTTGATATGTAATGTAATCGAAATTTCTTTCCAGTAAACGAACACGCAAATACAACCTTAATATGTGAGGATTTCTAACAAAATAATGCCCATTACGCTGAATAACAAGTTGTGAGTCTAGGTTAACAATAAATGCACAAATTTCGAGAGAAATGGCTTTGGTTAATAGTTCAATAACAACACTATATTCAGCGACATTGTTTGTGGTTCATCCTAGACAGATACCTTGAAGGTCTATCAACTCACCAACAGGATCATAAATCACCCAGGTTGCTGAAGATAGGTTCCAAGTACTGCGGGAAGCACCATCTACGAAACCGACATAAGGGGTAATAGACATCTACACAATAAGCAATGATCAAATAAGTAGGAAAAACGCTCGCAAAGCACACCAAGCCAAAAATGTACAAAAATGAAAAAAGACCTATGTAAAAAGAAACATGCACGAATGACTCACGAATAGTAATTTTAAGATACAACGCACTTAACAATGTAGGGCCCATGCCACATGGGTTGGAATTTTCCTGCCCCTAGCTTATCGTGAGCTTGGTCATACAAGAGGATGAGGTCTCCTTCTATAAAGGAACGAGGGAAAACTGATTGGTTAAAATGAGCTTTGACCCGCTTTTTCTGTGCTTCTATGACTAGAGTAGCAAAGCAGCGAGTTCCATCAAGCCTCTCTAAATATAGAAGACGCTCTTCTTCTGGCGAAGTATTCGGCAGTAATTTAATAGCTAGCTTGAGAGAATGAATTTCACATTCAATCGGAACGGTAGCTTCCAAACCATAAACAAGCTGGAATGGAGTGAATCTGGTCGCATCCTTCATTAAGGTTCGGTAAGCCCAGAGAGCTAAAAACAACATGAGATGCCAGTTTGATTTGTGCATCTCAATCGTACTTTGAAGCATAGTGATGAGAACTTTGTTCACAACTTCAACCTGGCCATTGGCCTGAGGGTAGTATGGCATTGAGTTGTCGTGACACAGACCCAACTTAGAAGTCAACTCAGCCACCATGTAATGCCAAAAATGAGAACCATGATCGGTAATAATGGCTTGAGGGACACCAAACCTAGAAATGACATGATTGAATAGAAACTGTGATGTTGTCTTACCGTCATCCGTAAGTGTAGGCATTGCTTCGGTCCATTTAGTGAAGTATTCCACGACTACGATAATATAAGCACGCCCCCTGATCGAGTGAGGGTTACACATCATAAAATCGATGCCCCACTTCGAAAAGTTACCAACGGTAATGACATGGTGAAGATGGGAAGGTGGCGCGTGCATCTTGTGCTGATATATATGGCAATCATGGCACTTACAGACAACAATGGAACTTACACAGACATGAATGGTACCCTATTTCTTATCCACAGGAAAAATATTGGAAACCTGTTCTGTCAAGGGAATCGGATATATAAAACCATCTTTAAGAAGTTTTTCAACTTCTCCCTTAATAGTGGTTGCCTTTCTAGGGTGCACAGGACAAAGACGTTGGCGAACAGGCTTCACATCGGGATAGGCAAGAATCACATGCACCACTATACTTGGATCGATGTTTGGAATTTTTTTGTAAGACCATGCGAAAACATTGTGAAACTTGTGGAAGAGACTAGTATAGACCTAGATCTCATCGGGAGAGCAAGTCACCCCAATATGGATGTTCTCAACAACCCCCAATTTAACGGAGATGTCGATAGGCATCGTTTGTGTGACGTTGCCCAAGTTACCTTCTGCAAAGACTTCGTGTGTTAGGATGGGAATTTGAAGCGGAGGAGAAGGAACTTGAGAAGAAAACCTCTCGATACACGTAGACATGGCCCCAAGGCCATGCATGAACGAGGAACAACGATGACTATCATCCCAAGGAGGATCCTCAAGAGACATAGTTTCCACGATGGCCTCATCGGAGGGAAATATCTCACTCAAGGGATCAGACGAATCCAAATCGCCGAGCCAAGGGGATTGAGAATAAGTGTCAAGAGACATGCCCAAAGGAGCATGATTAGGAGGCGTAGGATCTAAAGCCGAAATAAGCTCACAACAATCAATCTCAATCGGACTTAACGGCATCGAATCTCCAAATGAATCAATCTGCTTGGGAGAAGGGATGATCCATGGATTGGAATACCTAGAGATCATATTAACCTGAACAATGTTGGGTGGAGGAAGAGGAAAAATACCCATGAGGGTAGGATCTTTGGAGAAACCCGGCCCTACGCTCTCATAAGGCGTAGGAATTTTATCTACGTATGGAACGTTGCTCTTGGAAGATGAAGAAGTGAAGAAATACAACTGATCGACAGTAATACTCTTTCCTTCACGCGGAAATTGAAAAACGCGAAAGAGAGTGGACGGAACACACAACATGGCGTGAGTCCAACTACGGCCGAGGAGAAGATTGTAATTGAGATTGGTGTCAACTACTTCAACCTTGACGTTAATTGTCTTCCCTTATAAAGTAATCGATAAACTAGCGATAACACCAAGAGGTTTAGATTTCCTTCCAACAAACACTTCTAGAGCATTTGGAGATGAATTGAGAGCTGGAGAACCAATGGATTTCCAGCAGGCAGATGACATGAGGCACGTAGACGCACCCTTGTCCAAGACCGCTCGATGGATATTCAGTCCATTAATCCAAACTTGGATGATCAATGCAAGCTGGTGAGGGAGACGTGGGATGAAATTCTCCAAGTCGAAAGTGATACGGCTCGAATCGGCAAGATTAACCCCATCGATAGCAAATAGCAAAGCCTTCCATTAAGATGGAAAACTCCGAAGTACTTCTAATGCAGACATAGCAGAGGGCGCCTGAGCCAAATCCTAAACAATACTATAATGTTGAGCAGCACGAGCGTTAGGATTGTAACAAGACTTACGGAGTACACCTTTGGAAGGTGGCCGTACAACAGGCTCAGTACTAGGCCTTTCAATTTGAAGAGGGCCAGAAGCAGGCGGAGGAGGAGGACCATTAGTGATCTCTTTCCCCACTACCTGACGTGGTTCGGTATAATCTTTCGATTGGGTATCTATTGCAATGGATGCAGGACCATTCATCATGAAAACCTAAGAGCCAAATGGGGCAGAGGATTGAGTTTGCTTTACCAACTGAGTCTACTGTGATGGAAACGGTTCTTTGAGAACAGTCAGAGTGCCTTGGGTGCATTTGAGAAATTGAATCACTTTGGCTCGTCGGGGACAGTCCATGGTGTAGTTCTTTTCATCATAAATCAAGCAAGGATACTTTGGTTTACGTGGCGAACCATCATCAACACGAGATTTCTGAGAAACATGTTTCGGGGTATCTACTTTGGCCTTACCTTTACCCTTGGAAGTTTTATATATTGGATTGGCCTGAACGGCATTCATTTCCATGGTTTTACCAGAATTTGAGATCGGCTGAGAAGTAGTATCATTGGAAGGAGTAGATTTTTGCTTCCTAGGATTCGGAGGAGGAGATTTCCAAGAAGTCTGAGACACAGAACCGATGATACACTTGACGGATGGCGTCGTTGGTGATTTGGAAGTTCCAGGTCGAGGGGCATCAGCCAAGAGTTCGTACAATGTGCCAGACTAAGAGTACACAAGATCAAGGTACTAGGCATGAGCAATGGATTTCTCCTCAGTAACGCATGCCCCCATAGAAATGTACTTGGCAATCGGAGCAACAAAGGAGGTATAAAACCAATCAGTTAGAATCTAATCAAGAATCTCAAACTTGATCAGATGACGACGATGCCTCCATTCATGAATATTATCAGAGATATGGGTAGCTTGATCTTGATTCAAGGATGTGAGGAGGTGCGTCGCGGTTTCATATCGAACCGGTAACTGAAAGTGCGTGAGAAACGCCATGGCTAAAGAGTTGAAATCTTGAAAGACACTACAAGATAATTCGATGTACCACTTGGCAGCGGCACGAGTAAGAGTCTGTTGGAAAGGACAGATTTGGATAGAATCGTCAACCCAATATTTAGAGGAACACCAAAGGTGGTAAGTCATCACATGCGCCTTGGGGGTCTTCTCCGGACTTGCCCTCAAACTTGGGATAATCACCAGGAATTTTGGTTGGAACTGGAGGCCAATACAGATTATGAAGGATCAGATCATTCGTTATCTTCGACACATCGGGCAGTTCCAACGTAGCAAGAAAAGGTAATTGAGTATTTAAGTGGCATAATAGGTCTTTGATAAAGACCAACATTCGAATTCCACCCAGGTTGAGAGAAATTTTTCCCCCATATGTTTTGTCCCAGAGGATTCTGTCCATAGGGGTTATAAGCCTGAAAGTTCTGCCCATACGTGGGTTGAGGACCAGGATATTGATTCTGAGGACACCACTGAGGTCCTTGTTGAGGAACATATGGATTTTGTTGTGGAATTAAAGTAGTGCCTTGAGGTGCATTATACAACACCTGAGTTTGACCTAGCGGAAGATACGCATTGCTTTTAAGAGCGTTGTATACCATCTGAGATTGACCTTGAGGGATGTAAGTAACGCCATGGGGTGCACTATATACGACCTAAGATTGACCTAGAGGAAGATAAGTGGCGCCTTGCGGCTGAATAGGTTGCCCCTGGGGTGCAGGTTGACTTGGATACTGAGGTTGGGCAGGCTGTCCCTGCGGAGCATGTTGGCTTGGATACTGAGGTCCACCAGGTTGCCCTTGTTGAAAAGGTTGGCCTGATGATTGAGACGGGCCAGGTTTCCCCTCAAGACCAGGTTGACCTGGCGCAGGACCATAGGGTTTTCCTTGTTGTACAAAAGTTTGGCCTTGTTGAACATAAGGTTGATTATGTTGCACAAAAGGTTATCCCTGTTGTGGATATATTTTCCCCCTAGGGAGATAAGATGCACCTTGTTGAACATGAGATGGAATAACATAAGAGAAGGGTTTTCCTTGTTGGGCTGAAGGTTGTCCCTGGAAGGGTTTTCCTTGTGGACCATAAGGTTGTCCCTATGAACCGGAGGGTTGTCCCTACTGGATCGAAGGTTGTCCCTAGAAGGGTTGTCCTTGTGAACCAGAGGGTTGTCCCTGTTGGTATATGAATTGACTAGGATCAATCAAAGGAAAATAGATGGGATTACCGTATGCGTCGTAATGATGCGACGAATTACCAGAAGTTGCTAACTACTGAGAACCTTGAGGGGTATAATTCTACTGCTGAGGCCCCTGAGAGGTAGAATACCCTTGTTGAATGGCCAAAAGATACTCATCGAATGTATAACTGCTAGGAATGGAAGTAGAAACCATAGGTGCAGTACAAGTAGGTGGGATTTCCACAACGCGAGGTTGTGATCCACTCACGGCGGGCCTAACAAGTATTGTGGGATTGATAAAAATAGACCTACGGATAACAGAAGGCCTTGATGATGACGGAGTCATACTAACAACCGGTGCAGATGAAGCCACATAGACAGTGGGCTGAACAGGAACATAAGTTACAATCGTCAATGTCAAAGAAGTCGAGGGTGATGCCACAGATACCGAGACAACTGAACTCGCAGAAGGAGTTGATGTATCGGTCCATATCGGATTCTAATACAACGATTGAACGTCAGAAATGATCCGACCCAAAGTATGATAACCACATGGGAGAGACACTGGTTGTGAGGAAGGTTGATCTGAGACATAAGGAAAGTTCTCCGAAGGGAGCTGATATTCTCCTGTAGAAACATAAATCTCTTCACTACTAACAAGACTCAAAGAATCCACTTTAGATGAAGACATTTGATCGTGAAAAAGATGACGAACAGTGTCGATAAGGCAGTATCTAGTAAGGTGATTCCAAAGTAAGAGGAGGGAATTCTTCCTCATTCCCAAAACTAGACCAAGTGTCCCGAGGTTGGCAATTGATATCAAATGGCTCGTCAAGAGGATATCGAGAAGCGAGAGATAAGATACTCGAAAGGAGAGACTGCGAGAAATCAACAGACCTGGTGGGTTGAGATGCTTTCGAAGAAACTTCAGGAGAAAGATTACCACTAGGGGGTAATGGAGAGGATGACGAAACTGGTGGTTCTACCACTGTGACTATGTTTCAAAACAGAAAGGAAACGAGATAGCCTATTCGAGGCTTCAATACCAAACACTAAGGAACTACAAAAAACAAGCCAAGAAAATATCTTTAACGGGCATGTGATCGTAGGCAGTTAATTTTATGACATTGAAACGAAAATTTGTCGTTTCATGTTTTAAGAGTCAAGAAACAGGAAAAATATGACTCTAGTCACTTTCAGATTAAACAAGCATGAAAACACAAGTTCTCGATGATCTTTTCACATTTAGAGAGTCACGAAAAGACCAAAATGACTACTCAGGTAATCTAATCAAGAGGGTGTACCAAGTTTATGTGAACTGCAATATACACCTTGGCGATCAAATGAAAGAGAAATGACCAAGGACTTGACGTACATGCAGGCAGTCTCCCCGAATGCTATCTTTGGTGTATCACGGTTCCAGGGTGGCAGACCCTGCTTCCTATGGATAAAGGATTGCAACCTATGAGGGTCTCCCTTTATATATGCGACAGTACGGGGATCACAAGTCTGTGCTAGTGTTGTCTAATGCCAGACGGTGAATGAAAGCTATTAGGTTTAATGATGCCAGAACACGTCACTAGCCTAGACCTCTAAAATATGTGTGTTAGGTTTCAATGATTCCTTAGGTTAATTGAATTGATTTTAAGGTTGATCTTGAATTAATGTTGCAATTTCAATGCCTTACCGAATGTGATCTCAAATTCCTAAATGCACTCTACATGCAAAACAAAATCATTTCCATTCAATGAATGATAGCTAAGAGAAGGATAGGAATTCATGACAAAGTAGCAATCAATTGAATCACACGAAGAATTTCACTAATGCATCTAATACAACCAAATTAGAAAATGAAAATTCTTTCCTAATTTTCTAAGAGTTACTAATGAAAAAGAACATTTTCATTTTCAATTAAGCAAAAGAATGCAAATTTTGTCTTTTTAGATGAATGAGGCACACAATGCACTGTTACACTAAAAATAAAAATAAACACTAGTTTTGAGCACTACGAATGTAACGATCTAAAAAAAAGAGATCAATTCAATAAAAACATAAAATACACTCAAAACAAGGATGCACTCTTCCATGAAAACAAATGACTTTTTAACTAATTCAACTAGCAATGTAATTTATGCTTAGAGTGACGAATGGAGAGCTAAACAAAAACCAAGGTGATAATTCAACGAACCAAAGAAACGAAGAACCAAAAGAAAGAATAAGACAATCAGTCAGCGAATTGAAATGACAAAGATCAAAATGACTCGAACTCAACTCAGAAGGCTCGATGAGGAATGAACCGAAAAAATGGCACAAAGCACCTAGAATTCCTAGGGAAACAAACTCCACTGATAAGATGATGGACAAACAGCTGAGAAGACTGAGACTACAGAGTCAAAACAATCTCAATAGACCAATTGCCAGGTAAAAACCCAATCTAGAGCCAAGAAACACTGACAAAACTCAGAAAAGAGGCCAAAATAAATCCTACAGGATTCGACGCGACTGTTCAGCTGTAATCCGCACTAAACAGGGGTTTGCGCACCTATGAAAAAAGAAACATGCACCAATCAATGCAACTGTTCAAAGAAAAGAAGCACAGAGATAAAAAACCATGGGAAAAAATAAAACCACTAAGCAGAGGTTAGACTTGACACTCTGGAACTGAACAAGATGGTTGAAATCAGTCAGACAAGTCAAGCAAAGCAGAAAAACAATGAAATGACCAAAGTCAACTCGAAAATCCAAATGCTCGACGAACAACGAGATGACAAACACACACTGATCCCTAGCAAAGTCACCAACTTGTTGTGTAGGTAAATATCCTCTACGGACAGAGGTGATCCCTCTAGCCCTAGGGTGGGTCTAGTAGCAAGAGGACATGCTAATGCATCGATTCCTAATTAATGAATGAAAATGAGTCAGGATATATGTCCTACCTTTGTTCCAACGCAGTTGTCGTAGCTATGGCAACAGTCTCCTGATCTTCCTCCTGACACGTCACGGTCCTTCAGCGGTGGTACTCAAGTTCCTGCACAAGGATCAGAGAACAATAGCAACATATGAAACAATAATTGAATTCATAACTATCTAATTGGTCAAGGAGAATTAAATGTATTTCATAAGATTAATCATATCAAATGCAAAACGGGAACCAAAACATCAGTCATGTATTAATAAGAAGAGAGAAAGAGTTTACAACCAAAAGATCCTTGACATTGCAGCCTCCTTTAGCGGGTCCAGTCAAAACATGTCTCGAGCATTCGTCAGGGAATTGGACTTGGCGAGGCAATACACCTAGACTCTCTCTCGACAATAGGTCTCTCTCTGCTCTATCTCACACCAGCTATATCAGACTATTCAACTATTCAACCATTTCAGCTATTGTACAAAATGTTCATCTAGATGCATGTATGTGAGAGAGATGTATTTATAGGAGAAGAGGAGGAGGTTGGGATCCCTCAAATGGTGGAAGGGAGGCCTTATCCTTTGGGAAGTTTCTCAAATGTAGGAAACAAGAAGCCAAAGGAATATGTTCGACGTTATTCAGTAGAACAACCCATGTTGACTCTACTCACGAAGTGGTTGGCAATGGAAACTTTGCTTTTATTTTAAAAAACTTTTCAAAAACAGCTTGGTGCAGGCAGTCCACTGAGACAGAGTGCCAATGGGCATGGGGCCCAGTGCTAATTTCTTTATGGGTGTGAGACCATAACTGCTTGCCAGTGCCGACCCAAAATCATGTGTTTTTGATGGTATGTTCCAGGAATATTCAACAGAGGAAATGTTCTTCTCATGGAAAGGGATGCAATTACACTTTTAGCAAGGCATGGCACTACATATAAGTCACATAAATGGTCCTCCAATGTGCGGGATGGGGATTGCAAGGACAGTGAAAAAATTTTGTGTGACAACACGTCTGAGTGAACTCTCTCGAGGATCGTCTTTGCTCAAATTTCCTTATTGTGAAAGGTGGCCTTGGTATACTTCCTCGATGTACACCCTTTGCATGTATATGTTGGTGCAAGTGGATCCTTTGGAAGTCTTTTAGAAATATGTCACATGTTGTTCAAAGCACCATGGTGTAGATGGACCAATCTCCTGTGCCATAACTCACTGATTTCTCGACTCTCCACCTTCTTCGCGTGCATGCTCAATGCAACACAATTTTCTACATCTAGTTTGTAGAGGTTATTTACTCGAACCCTAATATTTTTCACCTATCTCGTGGCTTTGTGATGAAGGAACACCTTTCCTTCACTGAATATCACATCATATCCACGGTCTTCGAACATAGTAACATAAACCAAATTCTTCTTTAAACCAGGAACATACATAACATATTTTAATATGAGTGGAGTACCTGACTCCCTCTGAAAGGTAACTGTACCTACATTGATAGTGTTATACCTCCTGTCACCACCCATCTCAATGTGCATATGGAGATCCTTCTCCTCCAAGCTACTGAATAATTATTTGTTGTTGGTCATATGGAATGAAGCTCCATTATCCAAATGCCACACAGAACCCCTAATCAATGACTCCATGCATGCAATGAGAGTGAAATACAACTCGAACTATGAAGTAAGTGCTTCACTTATTGTTTGTCCTGAGGCCTTCTTTTTGGTCTTCTTTTGTGGAAAATTTGTTTCATAGTGTCTATACTTGTGATAGTTGATTTGGTGGATTAGTTTAATGCTCAAAATTCAATTTTTTTGGATTGGCTCGAAACTAGCACCAAAGCGTAGATCTCGTCGTCCTGAATCTAGTGCAACTCGTTTCACTCAAATTCGACATTGGATGCTCTCGATATCGTGTTCTGTCTGTTTTGGGAAACAATAAAAAAATTTGGATTTCAGATGGAGGGGTGCACAGTCAGTAGTCCATACTGCTTACTGGACCATGACATGGTAGGGTGATTGGCCCTCTATCTCCAAATGACTGGTTGACAAGTGGCAAAGTCTCATTAGTTCGAATTTAGTTGAATTTCATTGGTTTACATATGGTTTAGGTGGTCTAATGAGATAGTTCTACATGGGATAACTAGTGGCTACCATGTGGCCTCCTCATGGGCAAAAAAATTTTTTGAAGGGCCAAAGTGGGCCTCCCGGGGTTCGAGCGTGATATATCCAACCAGGCAACAAAGACCTCTGACCAAATCTTCTGCAATGTTTCTTAACCCCTATAGTTCTAATGTGTTATATAAAGTTTAGTCATGGTCCCAACCCTTGTCCACCAACTAGGGTCAAGGGCTAACCCCGACCCCAGGACCATATGTAAATCATAACCCAAAGTTTGTGGGAAATGTATATTCAGTGAAGAACATATCACATTGTTTCGGGGAAAATCACCCTAGAGGTTCGTTGGGTTACAACCTCCACAGAGCAGGGGCATGCTACTTAAGAAGGACTCACACAACCATGCATGTTCAGGAAAAACTAAATAGAGTAGATCGAGGAAGTTACCCGTAGGTCCTACGGTTGAAGCAGATCCCGCTGGGTCCAAACCCCCAGCAACCGTCCTTCCTTCTTAACCTGAAAGACAAGAAGAAACAAGCACGAAGAACTGGTTGTAAAACATATATCTACTCTAAATGTTAGTGAAATCCATATAAAACATTAAATAAAACATAATGAATGCTTAAATAACAATTTTCTCATATATGTAAGCAGACACTAACACGTATATTTCGGGAACAAGATGGTACTTCTGTATTATAAATAGCATGTACAAATAACGAGTGGAGAGATCACCTGAATCCTTCCACGATCTTCGAGCAGACAGTCGTCCAGATCCGTCCCGCCCTTGCCTCACTAAGATTCCTTCCAAACTGATGCATACGAGATGACATATAGGGAAATGAGCATCTCAAGGAAACAAGGGTTTCCTGTAATGAACTGGGAAAGTGCAGGAGGCACGGGGAATCAGACTTGGATAGGGAATACCAACAGAGTATAATATCAATAAATTCTCTCTCTCCCTTAGGCCATACATATGAGGGGTTTTTATACTCCCTCCAAGTAGTTTCAACAGTTGGAAACAGTTGGCCACGTGCCGGGGTGGTTGAACTACCTGAGTAACCATCAACCCAGCCCGAAAATAGGGAATTTTTATATATTTTTTCATAATTTTAATGGCATACGCGGAAAAGTGCATACAGACTCGCGTATACACGCGGAAAAAGCTGGGCATAACCGCGTATGGGGATTTTTACACTGTTTTTAAGTGAATTTGTCCAAGTCTGTAGGAATGGGTGCCCAAAAAGCCATAAAAGCAATCATAAATCATATGAAGGTGAGAAATGATGCTATAACAGATGCCCCCTAATATATGAGGTCAGAAGGGGTACATGATGGCCGAAATGTATTATGCACATAGAAAGAATTTCGCAAGGACAAGAGAGGACTTCACCAGATTTCAGCCTGCCAAAAACCAATGAAAGAAAAAAGAGAGTCAACTCATGCTGAGGCGGGCATACCCATGCTCAGTCAAAAATACATCATATAGAAAGTACTGAATAGATCCAACATGTATACAAGTATAGCTGAACTGAAAGTACACAATGAATCATCTGAGCATGGCCCGGAAGTGTAAGTCTGAATCAATATCCAAGTATCACATATAGAAAGCTGATCAAAGATGGTGCAACTGGATGTCTGATCATATAAGTAACTGAATCTCCAAGTACCGCATCATAAGAGGTGGAACAAATGGTACAATCATGCAACTCGGGAGCCAACATATAGGATGCTGCTGTACTGAACTGCAACATATAAGGGTGGACGGCATCACTGGCAGAAACTGAATGGATTGTCAAAAGTGAACCGAAAAATGCTGATGCAACCCGAGGTCTTCACCGATCACTATGGCACAATTCTACATAATGGGAATAAATGAGCTGAAGTAGACCATGTGAGAAATCGTTGGATTACCGGTCAATGATGTATACCGTTAACCAACGCGAGACAACCCACCGATAATGAAAATGAGTGTCAAGGTGCCCCAGTACAATCTAACAAGTGTGAATGAATGAGTTGAAGTCGAACACTTGAAAGAATCTACCAATCAGGAGGCAATGATGAATCCCCACTGTCGATAGCGAAGAGTCTGCCACTGATGACTGCAAACCCTAAGGTACCGACAAAAAGACTCTAGACCTTATTCCCAGAGCAATGAGTCGGAGTCGATGGGAAAAGATCTGCTGGAAGGAAGGCATTAAGGCATCCCACATCAGTCCAGTGCGAGTGTAACCCGTAGGCCAAGATTTGGAAGGAATCGGACGAAGTAGAGTGATGGAACCAAAAACCGAAGTACGTTTCCGACGTGCACAAGATGAAGCTAGCGCACGGAAGAAACCCTTTGAACCAACCAATAATGAAAGCTGACACAGAGGCGAGAAATCCACCGATAGGGTCAAATGGAAATGAAGGTACTGCACGAATCCCAAGTGTGATAATGTGTGCTGACGTCGAACACAGGGGAAACCACTCAGTCAAAGACCCATGATGATGATCAAATGCTAAGCATGAGGTCACCTATCAATGATGGAAATAGGCCCAAGGTGCGGCTCTAGGTTTGCTCTCAGAGCAATGTGTCGCAGTCGATAAGAGACAAACCCGCCGGCAAGAAGTCAATGGGGACCTTCTCAAACCAGCATGAGCAGAAGATCAAAACATCTGATGTGATAGAACATGATACTGACAAGACCGGGAAGGCCGAATGAATAATGAGTCAAGAGACACCGCAGAATGGCCGACTCAGGCTAGACTTCCCTTGAACAAAAGCACGACTCTGTGATGACCATGGCAGTAAAAGTGACACTGTATAAGTCTGTCTTGCAGGAGGCAAAACAAACTCTCCATATGATTGGAAGAGATAACCAACCGGGGGAGAACTGACAAGTGAAACATGGTAAAGGCCGAACCTAGGTCAAACTAGAACCATCCCAAATGAAGGAAATATATATAAGTATATGTGCTTTGTTCAAGGGCGACAAACTGACTTTGTACTGCCATCAAAATAACGAAGATACATCCCGTTCCCGCTCTTTTTGTTATATTTGATTTTTTTGTCTTTTTCATATAATAAGCCTGAAAAAGAATAAAAGAATGCTATGGTACAATGGATAGAACGAGTATCAAAAAATCAGATGCACTAGTTCCTAGGATTGGAACAATCCTATGCTCAATGCAAGGTGGCGAAAACTGGTAAGCGATACTCAGAGGAATGTTCCATCCATGGGTAAAAGGTGTCAAGTCGTGATAGCTAAGTGCATGCAATGGTTAACTTTTACAGAGAGTCAAGGTCAAAAGTTGGCTTAAACATCGAGTCCAAATGAAGCCAGCTAAAGGCCAGGATAAACAAGCAGCCAATATGCAATGCAGTAATACAACTTAACGACACCAGGGAGCCTCTAAGGTAAAAGCCAGAAAAAATGATAGTGATGAAGAAGAAGAATGAAGCTTCAACACATAAGACATGACGGGACTAAAGAGGACTCCCGAGCCTACATAAAACGCAGCATGGGCAACAAGTGATAGCGAGGAACTAACTAGGAAGCCCATGTAAAGGAAGGCTCTACCATCAAGTCATGATTAAATAATCGGCGAGTGAAATGGGTGTAATACTCATGACTTGATGGGATCGACCCTAAGGCAAGTGATCAGTATAGAGGCTAGTATGCAAGATGCAACGGAGAGTGATTTCCCTAACCTATATGCCAGTGAAGATCATATACCTGCTGTGACGAGTCGGTAATCATGGATCAAAAACCGGGAAAAATCTCAAAATCGTCAAAATGTACCTGAAAACATACCAAACTGGGCACTTCCAAGCATCCGAGTTATGCAGCTTAAGATAGATCGAAAAAATGAGCATAACAAATTTTTGCAAAAATTTTCAACTTTTTAGCCATAAATAGACAAATTACCTCATATTTGGTTCATTATTGCATTGCTGATTTGGAAAAAAGTGCTCTGGAGCAAAAAACTTCTTTCGTCAAATCAGGAACAACTGACCATCGAATCGCGCCGAATTTTCAGGTAGGCTCCTCAATCATCCTTGCAAATCATTTTGTCCATTTAGAATTTAAAATTTAGTGAATTTTACCATTAAAACCCTTGCTAAAAAATGCGGACTTGCGCATACGCGACTTTTTCTTTGCACAGTCGCGTGTATACTCGAAACCATGCATGTTTAGGAAAAACTAAATAGAGTAGATCGAGGAAGTTACCCGTAGGTCCTACGGTTGAAGCAGATCCCGCTGGGTCCAAACCCCCAGCAACCGTCCTTCCTTCTTAACCTGAAAGACAAGAAGAAACAAGCACGAAGAACTGGTTGTATAGCATATATCTACTCTAAATGTTAGTGAAATCCATATAAAACATTAAATAAACCATAATGAATGCTTAAATAACAATTTTCTCATATATGTAAGCAGACACTAACACGTATATTTCGGGAACAAGATGGTACTTTTGTATTATAAATAGCATGTACAGAAATAACGAGTGGAGAGATCACCTTAATCCTTCCACTATCTTCGAGCATACCATCGTCCGGATCCGTCCCGCCCTTGCCTCGCTAAGATTCCTTCCAAACTGGTGCATACGAGATGACATATAGGGAGATGAGCATCTCAAGGAAACAAGGGTTTCTTGTAATGAATTGGGAAAGTGCAGGAGGCACGGGGAATCAGACTTGGATAGGGAATACCAACAGAGTATAATATCAATAATTCTCTCTCTCCCTTAGGCCATGCACATGAGGGGTTTTTATACTCCCTCCAAGTAGTTTCAACAGTTGGAAACAGTTGGCCACGTGCTGGGGTGGTTGAACTACCTGAGTAACCATCAACCCAGCCCGAAAATAGGGAATTTTTATATATTTTTTCATAATTTTAATGGCATACGTGGAAAAGTGCAAGTGAACTCGCGTATACACACGGAAAAAGCTGGGCATAGCCGCGTATGGGGATTTTTACACTGTTTTTAAGTGAATTTGTCCAAGTCTGTAGGAATGGGTGCCCAAAGCCATAAAAGAAATCATAAATCATATGAAGGTGAGAAATGATGCTATAACACACATAAACCACCACTACCATAATATAAAAAATAAGCCAAGGTTAGATGCTGCAGTTACAATGATGGTTAAGTCTAGAATGGTGATCAGATATAAGCAGGGTCTCCACAGTTTATTTCCATGGTTGAAGTTTGTGTAGCGGTTTTGTTTAATTTATTCATAGAGGTTTAAGCTTTGAACGGGCGTTCACATGCAGGTGGGTCTCCACATTAGTTGCCATGGTTAGGCCAACCAACGGGTAGCAAAACCTACCTTAGGCAAGGTTTCGCTAAACCTAAAACCAACCAAACTGCGTTTAAATAGGAGTTAAGTTAGCCACCCCGAGTTGTAAACCAATGGGAAAATGGCCAATGTTACCGAGATAAAAAACACTTATGAAGCCACTTGGCACCTTTTTAGCCAGATAAATGCCAATAAGAAATTTAAAAAGGCGAAAATTTGTGTTGAGAGGCGAAATTGTCACCCCATGTGGCCACGAAAGGCGGAGTTTGTAGAACAATTTGCAAGAAAGTGAAAATGGTGGGACAACTAGAAGAAAAAATTCATTGGAGCATAAATCATTTAGTTTTTGACCTTTTCTGGAGAAGAAAGAGCACATATAGTGGTTTTTTACTGTTTTGGAGCCATTGGAGACATTATTTTATCATTTTGAGCACTTTAACTTGATGTAAACACATGTTTTTGGGCATAATGAAAGAGGCCCAACCATTGGAAGTTGGACCAGGAGATGTAGCCTATGAGGGGTGAAATCCTTCACCATTTGTTTTTTGGTGTATACTGTTATGTTATTGATGTCTTCTTTATTTTATTTAAAACAAATTTTTAAAGCATGTTAATGAATTTGACATGAGAGGTTAAAAAACCTAACCTTTTCACTTGAAAAATTTGGCATAAAACCTCAAGCTTTCATATACAGATCAATTTGGTATCAAAGCTTTGTTCTTTGTTTCTTTGAGGGTTTAATTTGTTTGCAATTGTTTTGATGCTTACAAGGTTGAAGCTCAAGAGAGGAGAATGGTTGCAAGTCCTCAAGTTAGGTCAAGGACAAAGAGAGCACAATTTCCACAATATCCACAACAAATTTCACCTCAAGTTGTACCTGAAGCTTAAGCAGTCATGTCACATGAAGGAGAGCCTGAAAATATGTTAGAGGATGAAAAGGCTTTCAAAAATTCATTCCTTGTCATGACACAAATGGTGAAAGTTATCTATGAAGAGAGAAACACAAGGTTGCAAGGTGAGAGTTCCAACCCTCAAAAGGGAGATAAGTCTTCGAGGCGATGGAGGAGATGGGGACAAGTCTCCAAAAGGTAATGGAGGGAACGGTGACAAACCATCTTTGAAATTACCATTCTCTTCACCTCCATCCTCACCACCATGTTCACCACCATCATCTTCCACAATAACCCCTTCACAAGCACCTCCACATTCTTTAAAGGGACATGGTGAAACTCCTTTTCTGAAACTTGACATAAAGTTTGATTTGCCTATGTATTATGGAGAGGTAAATGTTGAGAGATTGGATAATTGGGTTCATCATCTTGAAGTGTATTGCAGGATAAAAAGGATCAAGGATGATGAGACCAAAATTCAACTTGCTTCATTAATATTGGAGACTGAAACACTTATTTGGTGGGAAGCCAAAAATTAAGAGGACATGAAGAAACATGATAAGTTATTAACCTCTTGGAATTATTTTGTTGCTTCATTGAGAATAAATTTTATCTACTAGCATACATGAAAAAATCTCTAATGGATTGGCAAAAATTTAGGCAAGGAAAGGGAAAAAGTGTGCAAATATATACTCAAGAGTTTATAAGAAGAGCATTGATATTGGGTGTAGATTTGACATCTCAAGACACTTTGTTCAAAATTATTGGAGGTTTGCATATCTATTTGAGACATGGCAGTCTCATGTTTAACCCTATAATTTTAGATGAGTTTTGTGTACAGGTCACACATCTAGAAGCAAGAGGGAAACATGTTTCTGATGAAACAAGTGAGAATACCGTTGAGTCTGGACAAAAAGGAAAGGGTAAGTTCAAGGGAAAAGGAAAGAAGAGTGCTTCCATAAATATGGAGAAAGAAAAACTCACATGCAAAAATTGTTCCAAAGATGGCCATGATGAATATCATTGATGGAAAATTCATCGAGAGATGAGACCCAAAAATTTTAAAAACAAGGAGAAGGGGAAGACACATTGCAACTATACAACATGATTTAGGTTCTGATTCCGGAGATGAAACAAAGATCACAACAATGGGTAGGAAAGGTAAGGAAATTGTAAGTACTATTTATTCAAGTTGTCTCAATGATACTCAAGATGAAAAGAAAATAATTGAGCTTTTCCAAATTAGAGTTATTTCAAAGCATGCCAAGATAGACACACTGTTTGATAATGGTTCACAAGAAAATTTTGTCTTTAAATACATTGTAAAGAAGTTAAATTTAGAGACCATTCCACATCCTAAACCATATCCTTTAGGTTGGGTATGTGAGAATGAAAAATTGCAAGTAACAAGGAAGTGCATCCTTAGATTTGCAATCACTGCAAAGTTTCTTGATGAAGTTTAACTTGATGTAGTTATGCTTGATATTTGTGGTATAGCTTTGGGAAGCCCATATATTTATGATAGGAGAGAAATATTTCATAACCATGAGAATAAGTATCACTTATTCAATAATTGGATTGAGTACATAGTTAGAGTGCATAGTAAGAAGATGAGTTTGTCTCTTATGAATGTTGGACAAATGAAGAGAATTGTTAATGCTAGTCATAATTTTGCATTGTTAATGTTTAAGCATATAGATGTTGTGAATGAGGCCTTTCAAGCAGATGAATACAATTTAAAATCTGATTTCATAGATGTTTCTAATGAATGTGATAAGACGTTTCAAGAGTCTAACATGTTTCATTCTAAAAGAGGTAAACAAGATGAAGCTAAATTGCAGCAACATGCATCATTATTGAATTCAAGAAAATTTCAGTGGATTGAGATTAGAAGGGAGAGGGAGTTGTACCCTCATCTATTTGTTTATTGATAAAGAGATTTTGGAGGTCCAAAATCTTCTAATGGGGAGGAATGATCCGATGGATTATTTTAATGCTCAAAATTCAAATTTCTCATATTGTCTTGAAACCATCACCAAATCGTAGACCTTGTCATCCTGATTTTGGCGCAACTCATTTCACTCAAATCCGACATTGAATTCTCCTGATATGGCATTCTTTCCATTTTGGGAAATAACAACAAAAATTGGATTTGGGATACAGGGGTGCATAGTCAGCATTCTTTACTGCTGACTGGACCATGACATGGCAGGGTGATTGGCCCTCTATTTCCCAATGACTGGTTGACAAGTGATAGAGTCTCATTGGTTCAAATTGGGTTGAATTTCATTAGTTTACATATGTTTGAGGTGGTCCAATGAGAGATTGACACATGGGCCAACTAGTGGCCGCTTCCATGTGGCCTCCTCATGTCCAACCAAAATTTTTTAAGGGCTAGAGTGAGCCTCCAAGGGTTCAAGCGTGAGCCCTCCAACCAAGAAACAAAGACCTCTGACAAACTCAACTACAATGTTTCTTAACCCCTATAATTCTCATGCGCTATATAAATTTTAGTCATGGTGCATTTGGGGGTGGGGACCGAGGTTAACCCCCAACCCCGGTTCACTAAGCAGGGTCAAGGGCTAACCCCAACCTCGAGACCATATGTGAATTATAACCCAAATTTTGTGGGAAATGTATATTCGGCAGAGAACATATCACATAAACCACTACAACCATAATATAAAACATATGCAAAGGTCAGATGCAGTGGTTACAATGACGGTTAATTCTGGAATGGTGATCACATATACAGATAGGGTCTCCAAATTTTATTGCCACGGTTGAAGTCTGCGCAGTGAGTTTGGTTAACAGTTCCTCGACGGTTTAAGTTTTGAACGGGCATTCACATGCAGGCAATATCCACATTAGTTTCCATGATTAGGCCAACCAAACGGTATCAAAACCCGCCTTAGGAATAGTTTCACTAACCCTAGCACCAACCAAACCTCATTTAAACTAGAGTCAAGTCAGCCAACCCAATTTGTAAACCGACAAGAAAATGGCCAATGATCTCGATATCAACGACGCTTATGAAGCCACTTGGCACCTTTTTAGCCGGATAAAGGCCGACATAGGAAATTTAAAGAGGCAAAGTTTGCACCAAGTGTGGCGGGAATCTCGCCAACAAGGGGAAAAATTTTCGCTCCACGTGGTTGCAAAAGGCAGAATTTGTAGAACAATTTCCAAGAAAGTGTGAATTGTAGGATAGTTAGCAGAAAAACTCCATTGGAGCATAATTCGTTCATTTTTTTATCTTTTTTGGAGCAGAAAGATCCCAACTAGGGGCTTTTTTACTATTCTAGAGCCATTAAAGACACTGTTTTAGAATTCTGAGCATTGTAACTTGATGTAAACACACTTTTTTTAGCATAATGAAAGAGTTCTGACCATTGGAACTTGGACCAGGAGATGTAGCCCAAGAGGGGTGAACTCCTTCATCATTTGTTGTTTGGTGTATAATATTATGCTATTTATGTATTCTTTATTTTTTACAAAAATTATTTTTAAAGCGTGTTAATATGTTAATGAAATTGACATAAGAGGTTTAAAACCCTAATCTTTTCATTTGCAAAATTTGACATAAATCCTCAAGCTTTCATATACAGATTAACTGTTGAAACATTTTACCTTTGAAAAGTCTAGATTCTTGCATGCCTTGATGGAATTTGATTTGGAATGGGATGCCTTCCCTTTTCCTTTCTTCGCCTTTCCGGCCAAGGCACAATTCTCCCCATCATTATTTTTTGATGAGGATCCATTTCTAGTGCACCGCCGAATCTCTTCTTGTACCAAGTCGGGCCATAATTACTCCCAGTGTGGTAGCTTCTCCCTCCCATTCATAGAGCCTTGGTAGCTATGACAACTCTTGGGAAGGCCTAGAAGTTCTAGGCTCACCAAATCATCCTGGGAAACTGTTATCCCAACACTTCCAAGCTCATCTCAACATTGAGTGAACTTTGTCAAGTATTTTTGGATCATGTCGCCCTTCTCCATCTTGATCTTGTCTTTCAGCGCCAACTTCCTATGGTTGCTTCTGTTCTGAAACAGATCTATTAAGGCTTTCCACATAGCATATTGAGTTTCCTTTCCATGGAGACTCGATATAATATTATCTCAAACTCCCTATAACAAGATCATTCTCGCCTTTGCTACATTCTTCTTCCATGCATCAAGAAGTTGAGCTTCTGCTACTGCGGGCTAGGGAATATAACTGTCAATGAATGCCTTCATTCCATTTTCCTCTAGCACTACATTCATCTTGTCCTTCCATGCTATGTAATTCAAATTTTCCCTCAAGGGCATATTCGAATCTCAATCCATTGAAAGACATCTTGATCTGCTACTGGTCCTAAAGAATAAATATGCATATTCGATGTACCTGTTAAAGAAAAGCTCTTTTTCTTCTCTTCTACTATGATTCCTACTATGATACCATGTATAAATTATCCAAAGGGATTGAATTTGATCTTGTAATGTACTAAAACAAATATTGAATCCTTATACAATTTGCAGAAACCAAATTCAATCGTGCAATCACATAACAAGCAAGAGAAAGAAATAACCAATCGCACAACAAAATATGTATCTAGGGAAATAAACTGCTCAAAACCCTGCTATCTATATATTTCCTAAATTAAATACATGAAAAAATACAATTCTATGTACCTCACTGAGAAACCTTTACACTCTGCTAACTATCTCACTTTGATCTAGGAAAAATTAGTCAAATACTTAACCAATTCTCAGCCTTTTTTTAACCAGCCTTGCTTACACATTCCTAGAGGAATTATACACCTATTAATAAGGAAATTTCAAATAATTGACAAGGCATCCCGATGACATCAGGAACGACCTGTACAATTTTCTAATTATACAATTGATAGTTATCTTCCCTTTAATCTCAATCTCAACTGGGTCTTCCTTAGAACTGACATGCAACAACTATTTATAGTGAATTATTAGTTAACTGAATTATCACTTCTTGTGAATTAAATCATATTTAATTCACTGGACCTATCACTAGCTCATCTCCCATTTAGAACTAGTTAAACCTATTTTAGCTCAATTAATTGAGTTAACTAATTACAACTCACAAATAACTGTAACTAGACCCCCTAAAATCTTGGGAAAACTCTACATGCCTCCTCTCTGACCCTAAACTCAAATTTCCTAAGCTAAATAAGTCTTCCTGACTCAGTTAACTAATACACGTTGTCATGAGATGAAATTACAATTTCTCTTCCAATTTAATTAAAGGAAAATTAAATCAGAATCCCCCTTGGGTTCCATTTATTGGTGCCACTTCAACACCTTTTGCGGATGATAAGATGTGTTGAAAGCTAACTCTATCCCCAAGCCTTCAAACAACTCTTTCCAAAACCTAGAAGTGAACTTGGCATCTCTATCAGATACAATCTTCTTAGGAACACCATGCAATCTCACTATCTTAATGATGAAAATATTGGCTACCTCGCTAGCTGAATTCGTAGACTTAACTGCAAAGAAGTGAGGTACCTTAACATTTCAACAAAAACCATAATAGAATCATGTTGCTTCGATGTCCTCGACAAAGTTGTAATGAAATCCATGGAAATAACCTCCCATTTCCACTCTTGAATCATAATTGGTTGCAATAACCCACTTGCATGCTTATACTTTTCTTTTACCTGCTGACGGTCCAAACATATTGCATCAAACTCAAGCACCTCTTTATTCAATTTCGGCCAATGATAGAAGTAATTAACTGTCGTTAATCACTTTTGATATCCCGGGTGACCTGAATACGACTTGACATGAAAATACCTCAAGATAAGCTTCTTGAGATCATTGTCATCTGACACATAAATATTTTTCCTGAATATGCCCAAGCCATCTATTGTGATATGATAATCCACATCTAGATCACCTATATCTTCTTATTGTAATTTTTGCCTCAACTATTGGCACTTGTCATCATGTTGTCCTACTTGCAAAATCTGCTCCTACAAGTCTATCACATAAGAACTCACTATTGCCATATGATTCACTTGTACTCTTCTACTAAGAGCATCTACAACCTTGTTCTCTTTTCCCTTAACGTCCCTGATATCGAAGTCAAAATCACTGAGAGTATCCAACCATCTAGCTTTCCTAACATTCAGATTAGGTTGATCAAATAAGCAACTCAGCCCACTATGATCACTCGTCAATATGAACCTCTTGCCAATAAGATCGTGTATCCACATTTTTAATGGATGAAAGATGACTACCAACTCAAGATCGTGAGTCACATAGTTCTTCTCATGCTCATTCAACTTCCTTGATTCATAGCATACCACATTTCCTTCCTACACGAGAACTCTACCAAGTCCTTTCTTACAAGCATCTATACATACCAAAAACTCTTTTTTAGGATTTGAAATATTCAAGACTGGAGAATTTGTAAGCAATTGCTTCAAATTCTCAAAACTATCTGCACACTCAGCCCATTCAAACTTATTTCCTTTCGTTGCAACAATGTAATAGGATAGACAATTCGTGAGAAGTTCCTTATGAACCACTTGTAGGAACCTGCTAATACCATGAATGATCTGACCTCATCCACATTCCAAGGAGCTACCCATTCCATGATAACTCTGATCTTTTCTGAGTCCATTGCTATACCTTCCTTGGAAACAACATGTCCCAAGAAAGGAAATTTTGTCTAAGCTTGGCATACAACTGATGCTCTCTCAATAATATTAACACTACTGCCAGGTGTTACGTATACTCTTCGTGATTCTTAGTGCATATCAATATGCCATCAATGAATACTGTTATAGGTAAATTTGGGCATCATCCCCCAAGACTTGGTCAAACTGTACATCATCCACAGGACCAATGAATAGGGTCTATCATCCCCTTAATATCAGTTTATATATGCCCTAAGTGAAGACATTTCATTCATGGATTCTATTGTGAGATTTCCAAGGTTTGAATTATATGTTATATGACCCACTACCTCACTAATTATCCTCTGCAAGGGACTAACTATGTTGCAGTGCCAATTCCTCCATGCAAGGGTGCACTACAATGCACTTCCCGACACTCAAGGGTGCGTTGGTTACCTGGGAGCGGAATTCTCATTGTTCCTGGAATCTCCACATGGCCAGTTCCTTCTAGAAGGTTTCATAGGTGTCATACTTCGAATCCAAGTGTCCATCTAACACCTCTGAACTTGGAAACATGTCTTGCCTATTATTAGAAAGTCATTCATTGAGAAACTACCATCAATTTCCCTATAAATTGAGCACTCATCCTAGTGCTAGGGAGGAAGGATTTTGTGCAAAGTTATGTTGTTGGATTCTCATTTGATAAGAGATTAAAAGTACCGATATGTTGATGAGATGATGTTGGATGTGATGAGGCTGGAATGAAGTTGGAGCAGGTTGACTACAAATCGATCCATATTGGTTGTAATCTTCTCCTCCTACTCTCTAGTAAATATTGTTGTTCATCTTCCCATACATATGTATCTATTTCTTGTGCAATGTATTCTTGAATGATGTATGTATTTCAGATCTAATCGGTTTGATTTGAGTAAGATAAGTAGATACTTGTATATTGTATGTTGTTTTTTGTTCTCTATTTTTGTTTACAGGAATAAATCTAGTGACTTGATTTGGATTGAGAGCGACGGAAACAATGATAGAATGAGAAGGAGAAGCTAAAGAATCACAAGTAGGCTCCTTTGCCATTCTGTATATCTACTTGTTTTAGAGAAAATAATATTTATTTTTTCCTTTGTTGTTCTAAGTGATAAAGACCACACTTAGGGAATTTGATTTATCCGTAGATCACAATTCCGTATAACAAATTGGTGACTCCACTGGGGATCGAATCCAGAATCTCTAGTTTCGCAGACCATACTAGGGAGTATCCTATGATTCCTAGTGTTTTTTCCTTTGTTTATATTCATCAATAGCATCTACTTTATGTTATCAGTCATTTGAATGAGAAAATTGCATTAGAAGTGTGTCAAGCTGCTTGATTTTCAATCTTAGCTATGTCGAATGCATTGTTGGTCAAGACATAGTTCATTGTCTCCCACTCAGGGGTGCTCTGCAACACATTGCCTCCCCTTAGAAACTATGTTGCCCCTCAGCCAACCAAATTCCATCCAAATTTTTCATTGCTTTCAGTCTCAGCCACTTGTTTGATGTATTCTCAGATGTCTGATACCTCTTATAGACCAGTAAACTTTCTCATTCTTCCTCCTTTGAAAAGTAATTTGTTCAATGTTTCATTAGTGTTTTTCTTTATCATTGGAAAATAAAATTCAAAGTATTTTATTTCTACATTAGATCAATTCCGTTTTCAAAAAGGAAATTTTTGTTTCATTCCTTGTTTCCTGTAGGAAAATTGTAGTTCCATTCTTCATTTTCCTAAGAGAAATTGTTGTTTCAATCCTCGTTTCTCATAAGAAAACCTTGTTTGATTGATTTATGCATATAGTTTAATTTCTTTCATTCACATTAAGGGGTATTAAAATAAAAACATGCATGTGCATATAGTGAATTTTGTGTGTTTCATAGGAATAAGTTAGGAAAGCTGCATTTAGTTTTTTCTCTTTGTTTTTTGCTCAAAAACTGATTGCTCTTTCCCTTAGTAGCTAGGATTTTCATTGAAAAAACTAAATTGAAAATTTTTCTTATCATTTAGTTTGCATTTTTAGGAATTTCCATTACATCACGCGGTGAACCTCAAGGACAAAATTTTAAACAAGATCAACATAAAATTTACATCAATCAACCTAAGAAAGCATTGGAACATTAACGATAACATTTAGAAGGTCTAGGCTAGAGACGTGTTTTGGCATCCTTAAACATAGCAGTTGTTGCTAACTTGTCTACGATATATTCCGAGTGTGATACCTCACTCCACGTACTTAATTATATTGGAGCTCGTCCACGTACCTTCGGGTATATATGGCAGTGTTCTAGTACGAAAAGTATAAGGGGGTGCTCTCACTGTGCGGTTTCACATTAGACAGCGTTAATATGAACTTAGGCCTCCACGTACCTTTAGGTATATTTGGGAGGACAAATTTAGGTTGTTATCCATTCATAGGTAACTGAACCGGTAGCCTTGTAACTTGTGATACACCAAACACAACATTCGAGGAGATTTCCTACCTGTACTTCTTGGTTCGCCAGGAGGTATTCTCCAGTTCACAATTACTTGGTAAACATTTTGCCTAGAATTACCCTTTTATTTTATTTATTTATTTTTGTCATAAAATCAATCAGTCATTGTGGAAGAATAATATCCCTTTCCCTGTCATTTGTGTAGACAAGCACTTCAACCACCCTTACCACCAAAAGCCATTTCTGGTCGGCGAAGGTGACATCGTTCTACCGAAACTAGGACTATCAGTACCTCTGGTGTGACATCATCCTCACATATACCAGAGTCATCTCGAGTTGTTTCTACACATCCTGGTTCATCCACTGTTGTCGAGACGGAGTCCTCACAGCGACCTGTGGTCACGATCCATCCAATCAGTGAGACCATACCTCCCGAACCCAACGTTGTTCAACTAGAAGTTGATCCGGATCCTGTCATTCTTTTACCAGAACATCTAGATCCCGAAGTTGAAAAATTGTAAGTTATTCATGTATTGGTCGCTCCACAGTCGATCGTAGCCATTGGGTCTCCCATATCGCGTAGTCAACCACTTGAAATATGTCTTGGGCCTGAAGGCGAAATCCTTCCACTTGGTTTGATTTCAATGGAATAAATACCACAAGACGAAACACCTTCAAATCCAACTCATTTTGGGGAGGAGCTTTTTCTTTACAAGTATTTTCTTAATCACCTCACACTGCTTTCTTCGATCTTGTGTCAATTCGAGTTCCCGTAGATCCTATAGGGTATACATTGGTTCGTATGACAATGGCTAAGTCAACATATTCGACCGTACCATTTGCATCTATTGTTTCTACCCCGTCGATGTTCACCACGTCACCAGAGTCACATCTATATGGTGGTCCTTTCATCCCAACTGGTTACCAATATTTATTTGGAACCTTCTCTGGTGCTTCCTCAAACCCATGGACTTCACCCATGTCATTATCTGGTCTTCTATCTGGTACATCTATAATGAGTATTGAACGTCTTGATCCTTTATATACATCTTCAATGCAATGTCAAATTGGTTCATTTGGGTATATTCCATCCAGTATAATCTCAATTGGACTCCCAGCATTTGGAGAACAATATATTCCATCTTATTATACTCCTCATGCTACGGGGCAACCTATGGTCACCCATTTTGACAGTACTCTACCGTATATGGTAATCCTAATGTTGGAATGATTGTTTGTTAGTGGCAACCTATTCTGCATGTTCAACCACAAACGATTGTGTATTCATATCAACCGGTTCAACCTGTTGCACCCACATCTACTCCTCTTGTTGATACATAATTACCCTTGTTACAGGCTCAAAGTGTTGTACCTCAACCATCTTTGGTGGGTTCTTCAACCCAATACCCTCAAGTATTGAGCCATCATAATCCAACTCCTTCGGTTGGTTTACAACAACCACCTGTATCCAGAATTCTTTATTCACAAGTTGGATTACCCTATTATGGGATGTCGCAAGCACAACCAGGTCCAAGCTATTCTATTTTGGGCTATAATCTTAGTGGATAGATACCTTGGTAGCCATAAGCATAAATTCCACAACAATCATTCCAACAAAAACCAGCTTACCCAAGTTTTGGCCAACATAATCCTCAAGAATTTGCTTATCAAAACAACCCCTATCTGGGTTACCTGCAAAAAATTCCTTATGCTAGTGCTCAAAGTCTTATTGCCCAAGAAATTCCATCATACCCTAGCTATGCTCAACCTGACTTAAATCAACAGTTGCCCTTTGTTGCAACTTTAGAATTACCTGATTTAAATTGGCTTACCAACAATCCAATCATCTATGCTCCTTAGTGGCTGGTGATACCACATAAATTACCCTCAGATATTCCTAATTTCAATGGAAACCCTGGAGAAAACCCGTCGATGCATGTTATGACTTATCATTTGTGGTGTTCATCTAACTCCTTAAATGATGACTTCGTTCGACTACGTCTTTTCCAGTGTACACTCATTGGTCTGGCTGCAAAGTGGTACATTGAGTTACTATGAGATTCATTTGATAATTTCACTCATGCCTTAGCTACTACCTTTATAACCCACTTCCAGTTACCCATACGATATGAAATTGGAACGATACTCCTGAATAATGTTAAACAGACTAATGTTGTTCACATTTCTGATCATATTCATGAGTGGCGTTGTCGGCGTAGAATGTTCATGACATTTTTTCCTTAGCATCTTCTTGCTGAGTGGTTCATTAAGTCCTTGCTGCCATCTATCACCAAGGATTTGGCTAAGGGTGGCGTCGTCACCGAAGAGCAGGTCATTGCTCGTGCCGAGTACTTAGATTTGATTTATACTCAGTCTGGCACACGCTATGAGAAAATTCCCAACATGCCGCGATCTAATTTTACTATTCCTCTTACATCTAAGGAATCTCATGCCGACGATGGTATGATAGGTACTACAAGCACACATCACTCTACTGCATCTGAGCCTGCACCTTCTTCCAAAATTCATGTTGTGTCATTTGACAAAGGCAAAAGCGAAAATCCATCTGAATGTAAGAAAAAGGGGAAAGCGAAGAAAAAGAAAAATTCAACCTGCAGGAGTGATCATATGATCAAAAAACTGGAAACAATAGGAAACTGCGTTACCCTTGCATAATATGTAATGAGGAGAACTTTGTTTGAGACTGTCCTCACTGCACCAAACTCTCAAAATTTCTTAAGACCTCAAATGCATATGCTATTTTGATATATCCATTCCTGAATCTAGACACAAATTTGGTTGCTAAGGATCTAGCTTCTAGTTCCCAAGTGCTTATGCTATCTGTCACAGAGCCAAAAACAGATGATTTGGTGTCAACGCGAAATAAATATTACGATAGTCAGGCTATTGATCAACCTAATACCTCGACCACGAAGCCGTCTATGAGATCTATTCCGCCAACTGTTATTCCTGAGTTAAAAATAAAGCCACTGAAGGGAGTCGTCCATAAATCAACATTCAATCCTTGAGCCCAAGCTGCTCAAAATTATAATATAGTTGAAGATTTGGATCAATCCCCTTCAGCTATGCCGATGCTTGAGGTACTTCAAAATTTTCCCTCCAAAAAACAGGCTTTGTTGTCGGCAATTGATGGGATCGATCCGACAGATTCCAATCTTGTAGTCTTTAATCATACAGGCTATGTGCAGCAATTATCAGCATAATTGGCATTCTCCATCCAAGTAAATGTTCTTAATCACCTCCCGGATGCGGGTGTACGGGTTGCGTTATGATATGCTGACAAGGGGGCGGGTGGGCACGTGGTCTACCACCACCGCCACCCCCGCGCTCCGAGCTCACCTCATATATGACAGTGTATACAGTTATTGCTGCTTTAATGCAGCTCCTCCTGCCTCGATTTCTCGACCATTACATTGCAATGGTGCCTATACATCCAGTGTTGTGTGTCTCTCCGTTGAATTCCAGTTGTTCTCAGGTCGATTTCGAACCTTGGTTGCGCACCAGCAATGGCAAGAGGTGTCGTTTAGGTTGCTGTTTCGAGCTTGCGGAGGGTCTTCACGTCTCTTGTGGTCGGTTCTGTAACTTCCACAGCCCGTCCATTGGTTTTTTACAGTCTCAGAGCTTGCGCTCCTTTCCTTTCTCGATTGCTTGGACAGCTTACCCTTTCATTCTCAATATGCCTCGTCTGAGGCCCAGGATGTCGAGCAGAAGAGGGTCTTCTCGTGGGAAGGTCAATACACCACCTGCATTTCCCTCCTCTGCCACCTCGTCGGAATCTTCGGATACTGAGGTTGGTCGTTCTGCGGCTTCCAGCAGAAGACGAGGTCGAGGGCGTGGCAGACACCCTTCCACCTCTGCAGCCCATGTTCGCCTTACCTCATCTGAGCACTTCCATTTGGCTCGCTTCAATTATCCTTGTTCCTTCAACCGCCATGATTTCATTGCTTCGGTCTCCATCAAATTCAGGATCAACCCGACAGCCCAAGCTCTGCCTTCTGCTCCCTCTGGCCTTGTTCAGGAATCTGAAGATGGAATACTGTTTTGCCCGCCAGGGGTCAGTCTGCATAGTTTTCAGGGTATTTCGGCCTCTCAGCCCGAGCTCCAGCAAGCCAGGCCGAGCGCGCCTTCAGGTCATGCTCCTTCACCCTCTGCAGATGCTGAACTCAGTCCGTATGCTTGCCCTGTGGTGGAAGAAGCGCCCTCGCCCACCAACGACGCTTAATGGCTCTCGCTCCTCAATTTTGGCTTTCAGGTACTCAGAAGGGGTTCTTCTCCCTTCTTCTTCACAGTTTTTGTCGGCTTTTTAATGTAATTCTACGTAGTCGACTAGCAGCTCCCTACGCACTGCTATCCATGCTTTCAGGCGCAATAAATAGCTTCAGTGCATCCTTCTGTATGTCTGTAATTTTTGCCATGGATTATGTCTGTCTCGGTCACACTTGTTGTAGCGAGTCTAGCACTCCAATCATCATTTTGGTTTTCAGTATCAGCTGTTTCGACAGTAGGACAAGGTCCTGGTCTTCAAAGTTCATCTCAGTCAGTCAACAGTTATGGTCTTATGATAAGTATGCCTCTTCTCTGGGCTAGCTCTGTGAGGCCTCAGCCTCTATGTAATATATTTTTGTACTAATATAGAAGTAGACAGATTTACAAAAAAAAAAAAAATGTTCTTAATCACCTCCTTCATCGTACTATTATTGATGAGGGAGCATCTAGCTGCATTATGTCTCTAAAATGCTCGAATTCAGTTGGCTCGCCACGCCTATCTCAATATCCTACGACGTTGAAAGCTTTTGACTGATCTGAAAATGGGTTGGATAACTTGTTATGATTTTCAAGAACCTCCCACTCAGTTAAACAAATAAAAGATCTAGCTTATACTTGACATGTGCGGAATTTTATACATGAAAGAGGTGTATGTTTTTTAATTGTTTAAGTGTCTTAAGTCCTTTTGTTTTTTCTAAAATTAAATATGTGTAATAGCAATATAATGCAAAAATAAACCATCCACACATAACAGAAAAATTAATCTAGGAGTTCACCCGAATACCATGGGCTACGTCTCCTTGAGCTCTTGTCATCTTGACTAGGCTCTTTGGGATTATGGTAAATTTTATTTTAAAAGTTACACACTTAAATCAAATGGTTACTGAACTAAACCAATGGGCTTAGAATACCATATATATCCCTATCATGGTTGTCATCACTCTGTAAACAGATCTAGGCTCCCTTAGACTTGATTCCTTCTGTCGGTGCACTTGAGATACACTAAACTTCTATATGGCACTAAATCCTTCAGAAATATTTTACTGTCCCTGAAACCTCACCTACTATATCAAACACACATCATACACCAAATATAGGCTGATCATTTTCTCCAAAAGAGCATTGCATCCCCATTCTAGGCCTCCTTCCATAGTTGACCTTGGGCTGCCCAAAACTTCCATGTAGCTTCTCAAGGTCTAGAAGTATTCAAATGGCTCTTAAAATCCCTTCATTGGATTTATAATGCCAAAATTAGCCAGGATATACTATTGGTTCCCTGAAATTGGCCTCCGGCTGCTCCAGTTTTTCCTCCAACGCCTATCACACCCCTTAGCACTAGGTCACTGAAAACTTATATGATAGGTTCTTGACCTCTAAAAGTCCTCAAAAACTTCTGAAACCTACATCAATGGATTTATAAGATTAAAAACAGTCATAAATAACTATTTCTTCATTGCATAATGCTTCTAGCTTCCCTGGCTAGGCCTTGAACTGCTATTGGCACTTGATGGCCCTAGTGGTCCCTGGAACTTCCTTGAAGCATCTTGGCCTTCAAAATTCCTCTAAAGGCTCTTCAAACCACACCATTAGTTCTAGAACATCTGAAACATCCAAAATTGACTATTGGATTTCTGAGTAAGGCCTCTAGCTGCACTGGCTAGGCCTCAAACTGTGTTGGCCCATGGTGGCCCTAGTGGCCCTTAGAACTTATTTGAAGCAAAAATATGCTCAAAATTACTCTGATGGCTCTAAAACCCTCACCAATGAGTCTGGAATGTTGGATATAGTATAAATTTATTACTGGCACTCCAAAATTGGGCGAATCTAGCTCAAGATAGAGCTAAAACAAGATTTGTCCAGTGACACCCAAAAAACCTCCACCAAATGTGGAGAGACTGAACTTAGCTCCAGTTAAAATAGGAACTGCCCCTAAATATGGGCGCACTCCAAAATCTCCTCCAGATTAAAATGGAGCTTAACTTAACGTTAATCCACAATTAGAGGTTGGTTAAGCACTTTTAAAAATGGATAAGCACTAATTAGTGTAATCATCGATTTTCGTGGGTTAACCACATTTAATCACTAATTAATCTAATTTTAATACATCCCACCAGTTCTGGTCTTTAGCCTTTGGTTTTGGGCGTTTGGGTGAATGGGGAAGGGCTGGCCCTTCCCCCCCCCCCCAAACGCACTCATGAACTATAAAGTCAAACAACGTCATTCTAAAGTTAAGAACCGTTTGTATGGCAGAATGGTAAGACTTGAGCGCTCTATGCCTGAGGTCTCGCGTTCAATTCTTGTACAATCCGAAATTTTTTACCACTGTATATGGGCCACGTGGTGACCTCCGGGCTTGCCACATGGCGGCCCATGATTGGTCTAAATTAAAACATGTGCCCCCAATCTGTGAACGACAGTGCGCCAATTGTCAAGACTTGATTGGTCCATATGGAATATTCTGGGGGATATTCTGAGGAATGTTCCCTAGAATATTCTTTTTTTTAATTTTCCAAAATCCAAGTCAAACTTGGTCAAAGCCAAAATTTTGCAGTTTAATGGACTTTTCAAACTGCAATAACTTCTTCATACGGTGTCGATTTTTCGAAGTGTTCATGGCGCTAGAATCAGGAAGACGAGATCTATCAGTTCACTCAGGTTTGACACACTTCTGAAAACTTCAAATTTTGAGCTATCACTTAGGTCCATGATCCAGTTCTAATCATTGACGATCGTATATATAAGCCTTGCGGTATCATCAATAACCTGCATGTCGAACTAGGGGGAAAAATTGTAACTATTAAAGTTGAGGTCATTGACATAGCCTGTTACACTAAAAATTGTCACCTTGACATTCTGCTGACTGTATGAGCTCATTAACACTCATACATGCCTCCTCTGCAAGTCTTACAACCTTTACTCCTCATGTCAAGCCCTGAAACAGGAGGAAAAACCCTAAAAATCTCTGAAACTTTGGGTACGCAGGTAACATGAAGCCTGCCTGCAATTTTAGCTTGGGTACGCAGGTAATACACTGCTTACCTGCGTTTTAGAACACAGTTTTCCTTTGCAATGCCTGCGTACCCTCCTCAAAGTCAAAAAGGCGAGAAAGTAAAGTCAAAAAAGTGGTTTGAGGTCAATTCTAGAAGGTTCTAGATGATAATTTTTGGGGATGAGTACGCTTTGATAAGGTGCATGTATCCCTCACCTTAAGGAACTAATCCCTTGATGTGAGGAGTCTATCCCTTTGAAGGAGGATTCTATCCCTACAAAGGTGGAATCCTAACCTCCTCTTCTGCTCTATAAAAGGAGGCATTCGGTAGCCTCAAATGGTTGAAGTTTTTGGAGATTGAGATTTTGGAGATTGAGAATTGGAGGTCAAGCTTAAGAAGATTTGAGGTTAAGTGTTGTTGAGATTTAGACTTAGTTAACTAAGAATTTTGTGAGGAGAGATTACATACCTCTACTTGTCTTGGTTGGAGGAGTGCAGAGCTTATCAAAGTAGAGGAGACTCCTGCTTCGGACCCCGAGAAGGCCTGTGCAACATCAAGGCTCAGGTTGTCAAGTTTTCCTTCTTTTGAAATTAATACAAATATACTCATTTTTCTCAATAAGCTTTCATTTCATGGTTTATTTCATAGATTCCTTGATCACTATGATAAGCATGGTTTATGATGATGTCTATACAAGTGCTATGTAATATTTTTCTTGTTTGTGACTGCAGGTTTACGAGGAAAACTCCTTCAATTGCACGAGGGACAACAACGACTTCAAACAAGCGCTGGACATACGGTAAGTCTTTTACACCTCTATAGAGCTTTTGTAAACCTTACATGCTTAGAGAAAGATTAGTCTATTTGGTTGTTTTTTGCTAGATACTTTTAGTACTAGGGAGATCGGTCTTGTCCGCAAGAATGATTTATCCGGCCAACAAATTGGCAACTCCACTGGGGAAAGAACTTGTTGTTTTTTGTTCTCTTTTATTTTGATTTGAGGAAAAAATTTTCCTGGTTTTTGATTGATGGATATCTGCCTGGGTAGCTTAGGTTTTCTCTGTTTTTGAAAATTTTTAAATCTTTTATGTTTTTCTTGAACTTTTCTGGGGACCGCACTTTGCTCTTTTGCACAGTGCGGGCAGTTTCGCACTTTCCTTGAGTAAACAGTGTGGGACCGCACCTGTTACTTATGGGAGCCTGTGAACCCTGTTAAAATTTTGGAAAAACTCTGGATTTCTTTTTTCCATTTTAGTTTAGATTTGATTTAGGATTCTTAGCATCTACCCAGATCTGTATTTTTCTGTCAAAAATCTCTTGTTTCTGAATTTCTTTCAGCAATTTTTCATCTCATCAATCTCCATTAAGTTAATTGGGTGTTTTGAGTCTCTTTTTTGAGAAATTCTTAATTTTATTTCCTTTGGTCATTACTTGGAGGTTTGTCTCAGTCTTTTCACAATTTTCCATCTTTTTGCTTTTATTTTTGCAAAAAGATGGAAAATTCTGTATGAGTGTTAATCGCCTTTGTGTATGAGTGTTAATTTAGTGCGGGGGGCTAAATTGTTTATGAGTGTTAATCGCCTTTGAGTGTTTTTCTTTTTGATCTTTGGAACTCTCACCCAATTTTCTTGACTTTCACTTGATTGGTTCTTAGATTACATTAGAATCATCTTGTGTTTGAGAATTCTCTTGCATAGATCACATTTGCATAATTAAAATTCTCATTTTCATAATATGAATGAAAAATGTGCATAGATTACATTTGCATACTTTTCATGGGAATTGTGCATAGATTACAACTGCATAGTTTACATTCTGAAAAATCAATCGTAGATTTAGATCATTTTTTCTTTGATTTGAATTTAGATGTTTTTATGCTTGTTTTAAAAACACAAAAATAAAAATTGTTTTGGGATTGATTTGCATTAGTTTTTCTTGATGAAATTAGTGCATTAGAGAATTTGTTATATTTTCTCTTAGTGATCAATTTTTTGCATTGTTGGAAGTGCATGGAAACTCTCCTTACTTTAGTTAGGATTCATCGAATTGAAAAGATTACATTATCATATTCGATTGCATTCAGTTTTGGGCGGGTCATAACACCATTGGTTTCATATCCATTTACCCTTTTGAGTAATAACAACCGAAATAACACAGTGCTTAATTAAAATTCATCTAGTAATTTTTACATTTTTAGGGCTCTTTCCACCAATCTAGCTCAGGATTAGTGCTTTGGAATAGGTTGTAGGTAACTTTCCAAAGCAACTAAAACAAACAAGTAGATAAATCTTGCGGTAGGAAATAAATCCAATTCTAATTGGTACAATCTGGGACGCTTCTCTTAAAGAAGTCAATCACGAGATCATGTCCGAACCTTTAAGACAATCAATTATGTTTCATTGGGAAAGATAGAAGATTTTGCGCGCATTACAAACGGTAAACCTCGAATTAACCATTGTCGAGGAGCCTGGGGTCACTTGTCGGTAAACCTCAGATTGATCATGTCGAGGAGCCTTCAAGGGGATTGAGCTTTGTTACTCTGCCCTTGCGCGTGGAATCGGATCGTAGACTGTTCCCCCAGTTGTATTTGTTACTGTTGGTAACCTTAGTGTCCATAAGCTTAAGATTATTTCCTAAGGTGACGATGAAGGAAAGATCTCACTGTACCTGGAGCAGACATCGACTAGACTCACTTGGACTCTCTGGGGGGTTCTCTTCACTCGAGATGGTTTTGTGAAGAAACTTGTGCCAGTCTGTTTCATTAATCAGGTTGTCGGGGTAACTATTCCAACCGCCCTTTCTGTATTAAATTCTACGATGTTGGATTTCATCACCAACTAGTGTTTTTAGTACGGGAAGTTACTGTTTGTGTGTGGTTTGACTCCTAGATTTGATAGCGCGTATTAATTTGTTTGTTTTTACTTTTAGAGACCATAGGTGTGAATTGTGAATTTTAATTGTTAGGTGTGAATTGTGAATTGTTAATTTTAGTTTTAAATTGTTAATAAAATTCACTGAAGTTGAATATAATGGCAACTGTTCCGGAATTTACCAACCAAGGAATCCCTCTTAATGAGAATCCTAGTACTTTTCCTTGCTTTGGAAATGTTTGTCCTCCTTATATGGCTACTTTTTCATTACCTGGATTTACAATAGGTATACCGATATGGTTATTTTCAACTTCGTTGACCCCGAATACTCCAATTGTTCCACCTCAATTGGATGCTTCACCTCAACAGAGTTCACCATCTCAACATCACCAACCTTCTGTTGACCCTTTACCTTCTTCGCCTAATATTTCTTCCTCTTCACTTGGTAAAAGCCTTGGCGCTAGTAACCAGGTGGCTAAGAAGAAGAAGAAAGGGAAGAAGAAGAAGAAGAAGAATCAAGATAAGAAAGAAGTCAACCAACCAACCATGGCTATAAGTGTTAGTTATGTTGAGGAAACCTCCAACATGCATCGTAAACCCAAATACCCTTGCAGGCTTTGTAAGGGTGACCACTTCCTTATCAATTGTCCTGGTATTTCGAAGGTCTTGGAAGTATGGTCAGAAAAATATCATCAACTTTCCGTGGATCCATCAACCAGTGATAGTCAGGTTCCTAGGAAAAAGGGTAAAGTTAGGTTTCCTTGTAAGTTATTTAAAGGGAGTCATCAAACTCACATTTTCCCTCACATGGATGAAGCCTCAAAATTGTTGGAAAACCTTACTATTCCACAGCAAGAACTTCCAACTGGTTACCATAAACTTTCTCCCAACCTACCGTCAACTGACGGAGTGATTGATCTAATTTCAAGTACAGTCGATCCCACTCTTCCATTGGAGAGTGAAACTCATATCACTCAGGTTGATGATCCATTAGTTGATCAAGTGGTCGATTCGATTTCACATTCGGTCGATCCCATTCTCCCTATAGAGAGTGAACTTCATACCGCTCAGGTTCTTCTTGTTACATCAGATTCTTCTACGCCAGGGGGAATTTCACCTGTTTCTACAAAACCCCCTCCAAGTGCTGAGGTCTTTTCCTTTGATTGGAATAGACTGAAATAACCTCGTCTTCCTTCCTCCATCCCTTTCCAAATCATTGTGAAGTTTGGTGGTAGGGACATAGACCGCACACAGGTAGATGAAGGTGCTTCTGTTAGTATTTTATCCTCAACTATTTGGAAAGCTTTGGGTTCCCCTCAGCTTGTGCCTATTACGCAGAATCTGAAAGCTTTTAACAGAACCATTAGTGAACCTTTAGGGATCCTTCCTAAGTTTCCTATTACTTTGGAAGGTAAAACTGTCTGTATTGATCTTATGGTAGTCCGAGGTCCCTTGGATTTAAATTTACTCCTTGGGCGGGACTATGTTTATGCAATGAAAGCTGTCGTATCGACACTCTTTCGCGTGATGTATTTCCCTCACAATGGAAACATTGTGACTGTAGACCAGCTTTCATTTGCTAGTCTTGATTCGACTACCAATTATCTGACATCCCTAAATGTTCCTGATTCTAAAGTGGTATCTACCCGGCCACGGGTTAATTATGTGGCAACTAGTCCCATGTTTTCAATTACCAATGTAAGCGAGCCTCTCACTGTTTACTCATCTTCCTTTGACTTAGATTCAGTAATTGACATGGAAAACTCTATGGGATTATTTGAACATGATGTTCTTATCCCTTTTGAGTCCCTTGACATGTGTTCCTTCCAGAGGACTGTTCTTCCATCTGATGAAGACCGCTTGGAAGCCATGATCAAGGTGTGTCCATTGACATGTGTTTCTCCCAGTTGGAAGCCATGATCAGTGGCTGCTGAGGAAAGTTCCTTTTACTGTGTCAACCTCGTTAAAAAATGAATCAGTAGTTTCTGAGGATGGTTCCGAATACTGAGTCAGCCTCATTAAAAAATGAATCAGGTCTGAGGACAGTTGTTTTCTTATGTCAACCTCATTAAAAAATGAATCAGTAGGTAGATTGTAGAGAGTAGATTGTAGAAAGTAGATATGAGGATAGTTCCTGTTACTGAGTCAACCTCACTAAAAAATGAATCAGGTGCGAGGAGAGTTCCTTTTACTATGTCAACCTCGTTAAAAAATGAATCAGTTAATCGAGGAGAGTTCCTTTTACTGTGTCAACCTCGTTAAAAAATGAATCAGTGAGTGAGGATAGTTCTTTTCCTGTGTCAACCTCATTAAAAAATGAAACAATTATGCCGAGGACAGTTCTTTTACTGTGTCAACCTCGTTAACAAATGAATTAGTGAGTCTGAGGATAGTTCCTTTTACTGTGTCAACCTCGTTAAAAAATGAATCAGTGGCTGCTGAGGAGAGTTCCTTTTACTGTGTCAACCTCGTTAAAAAATGAATCAGTGAGTGAGGATAGTTCTTTTCCTGTGTCAACCTCATTAAAAAAATGAAACAATTCTGTCAAGGACAGTTCTTTTACTGTGTCAATCTCGTTAAAAAATGAATCAGTGAGTCTGAGGATAGTTTCTTTTACTATGTCAACCTCGTTAAAAAATGAATCAGTGGCTGGTGAGGAGAGTTCCTTCTACTGTGTCAACCTCGTTAAAAAAATGAATCAGTCGGTGATGAGGATAGTTCTTTTCTTATGTCAACCTCATTAAAAAATGAATCAGTAGGTAGATTGTAGATAGTAGATTGATAGATTAGAAATAAGTAGTTTCTGAGGATAGTTCCTGTTACTGAGTCAACCTCATTAAAAAATGAATCAGGTATGAGGACAGTTCTTTTCCTGTGTCAACCTCGTTAAAAAATGAATCAGTTGGTCAGAGGATAGTTCCTGTTACTGAGTCAACCTCATTAAAAAATGAATTAGGTATGAGGACAGTTCTTTTCCTATGTCAACCTCATTAAAAAATGAATCAGTAGGTTATATAGGTAGATTGTAGAAAGCGGATACGAGGATAGTTTCTTTTATGGTGTCAACCTCGTTAAAAAATGAAACATGTAGAAGAGGAAAGTTTATGTTACTGGTGTCAACCTCGTTAAAAAATGAAACATTTAGGTGAGGAAAGTTCCTGTTATTGTGTCGACCTCGTTAAAAAATGAAACACGTTGCCATGAGCATAGTTCTTTTGTTGTGTCAATCTCGTTAAAAAATAAAAAAATCCTCCCCTAATTGAGTCGAGTCTTTGACTAGATCTCGTAAATGTTAAGTTGTATATTTAGGTTTTTTTGCATAATTTTCTTACAGTTTTAGGTCGAGTCTTTCATATGATCTCGTAAATTAACCTTCATTCCATCCAGCTATTAATTACCAGTAGTGTAGTTAGTTGAATGAAATGAAGCTGGGGGGGCATGCACTCTAGCAGTTACGCTTAGGGGGCATCAAGCACAATTTTCTCTCTGTTTCAAGCTTGTGTAAAAATGAAACCACTTTGAAGCATAGTTTTTCTCTGTTTCAAGCTTTTGTAAAAATGAAACCTATCTTGAGTCAATTTTGGTTATTTTCAAGACTCATTAAACTCATGAAAATCCCGAGATTATTTTGCTATCTTTCATTCTCGTAAAACACATGAAAATGTCGAGTTCTTTTCGTCTTTTCCTGCTCGTTAATTAAATTTAAAGTCAGCCACAGGAGTATATTTTTATCCCTTTTTCGAACTCGTTAAAACTTACGAAAAAGTGAAAACCATGAGTACATTTTTATCCCTTTTTCGAACTCGTTAAAACTTATGAAAAAGTGAAATTTTGAGTCCTCTTCTAAGCCCTTTTCAGACTCTCTAAACATGAAAAGATTGTTGAGCACTTGATTATTCGAACTCGTTAAAGTCAATGAATGATCATCCCTTCAGTATAAGTTTACCCCTTTTACGGACTGAAATGGACTATTTACGAAAAAGGTATACGTTGACTAATTATGGTCAATAGAGTTCTCTCCCGCATTATTTTATCCTTTTTCGGGCTCGAGAGACTAAATTTACGAAAAAGTACACCCACGGAGTTTTCTTAAGTTTTTCTTCTGACTCCCTAAAACTGAAAAACACCGAGTTTCTCCTATACTGGACTCGTTAAAACTTAACAGTAAAGGACCTGTTCAATTTTAAATAGGAACGAACCACTCCTTCTTAGGGTTCGAATCTTAAACTAAGTTGGACTCATCCAAAGGATGAGCTTATAAACAAGCAAATGTTATCCTCCTCAAGCTTGTCAAAAATAAAGAGGTACTTGCCAGAAATGGTGGCGGAAAAGAGAGAAAAATGGGCGTGTTTGTTGTATTTTGATTTTTCGGAAATTCAGTCAACCACTCTTGAACACGACACTTTTGTTCACCTGGGTTGGGAAATCCTTTGCCTAACAGTTAATCAAACCATATTGAAAGTCTTCAGCTGGTTTCTGGGTATTAACTTTGGGTCAATTGTCACCAAGCCATTTGTAGTGTCGTTATGTGTTCAAGAGGATAGTTCAAATAAACCATTCATTTGTGAAATATTTTTCTTCCATTTTGACCATCCCTGAGTCAGTCCTTGCCAATATATTTCTTCAAAACTTGATCTATGATTTCGTGTTGTGGGCTTGCCTACGACGGATCACTTTCTATCGACGACAGCTCATTATCTAGGAAGTTGATCTAGAAATCGTCAGTACCTTGAAATATGCATGCCTCAATGGCAGGTTTCTCGCTTTCGACGACATGTTGCATCATTGACCTTCGATCGAATGATTCTGTGACGTGTTTGACTTCAGCTCATTCATTCACATTTCATGGATTGTACTGATTAATTTGAGAGCCATTGACATTACTGGTGGTTTCTCTCACACTTGTTAACAGTTTGCATCATTTACTGGTAATCAAGTGGTTTCTATCATGTTCGACTTCGACACTTTCATTCACATGGATAGAATCGTACTAGTTCGAGATGCGGAAATCAAGACCCTGGATCTAGTTTCTACCATCCAGGCTGCGAGGAATTTTGTTATCATTTATACAGTGGACTATTTACAAACAGATGGCTACGTCCATACTGTGCCTACATATGTCTATACTGTGATGTACTCAAAATCATTCCTGTATCAGAAAAGTTTGAATTAGTCTAGTTAGTTTTGATCTGAGTATGGGAATGCCTACCTCAGCGATGATATGATTACATATATATATTTTGCATTGAATGTTTTTACAGGTTCTGACTGGGGTGTCCACACGATGATCCTTGAAATGATAAAGTACTTCACTCTTCATATATGATAGACTTCATCTTCATCTATTCCAGACTTCGCACTTTAGGGGGCAATCTGTTACACTAAAAATTGTCACCTTGACATTCTGTTGACTATATGAGCTCATTAACACTCATACATGCCTCCTCTGCAAGTCTTACAACCTTTAATCCTCATGTCAAGCCCTGAAACAGGAGGAAAAACCCTAAAAATATCTGAAACTTTGGGTACGCAGGTAACATGAGGCCTGCCTGCTTTCTTAGCTTGGGTACGCAGGCAATACACTTCTTACCTACGTTCTAGAACGCATTTTTCCTTTGCAATTCCTGCGTACCCTCCTCAAAGTAAAAAAGGCGAGAAAGTAAAGTCAAAAAATTGATTTGAGGTCAATTCTAGAAGGTTCTAGATGAGAATTTTTGGGGATGAGTACGCTTTGATAAGGTGCATGTATCCCTCACCTTAAGGAACTAATCCCTTGATGTGAGGAGTCTATCCCTTTGAAGGAGGATTCTATCCCTACAAATTTGGAATCCTAACCTCCTCATCTGCTCTATAAAAGGAGGCATTGGGTAGCCTCAAATGGTTAAGCTTTTGGAGATTGAGAATTGGAGTTCAAGCTTTATGTGTGATTGAGCTGAAGTGTTGTTGAGATTTAGTCTTCTTTCTGCTAAGCTTTTGAGAGGAAAGATCACATAGCTCTTTATGCTCTTGGAGGAAGAGTGCAAAGCTTATCAAAGTAGAGGAGATTCCTTCTTCAAACCTTGAGAAGGCCTTTCGAACATCAAGGCTCAGGTTGTAATGTTTTCCTTCTTTTGAAATTAATACAAATATACTCATTTTTCTCAATAAGATTTCAATCAATGGTTTATTTCATAGATTCCTTGATAACTATGATAAGCATGGTTTATGATGATGTCTATACAGGTGCTATGTAATATTTTGCTTGTTTGTGACTGCAGGTTTACGAGGAAAACTCCTTCAAGTGCACGAGGGACGACAACGACTTCAAACAAGCGCTGGACATACGTTAAGTCTTTTGCACCTCTATAGAGCTTTTGTAAGCCTTACATGCTTAGAGAAATATTAGTCTATTTGGTTGTTTGTTGCTAGATACTTTTAGTACTAGGGAGATCGGTCTTGTCCGCAAGAACGATTTATCCGGCCAACAGACCCCTTTACTACAACATTTCACTTGGAAGGCCATGGGTTTACGCTATGACTTTGATCATTTCTACTTATTTTAGAATGAATGTATTTCCTCATAAAGGTGTTATCACATTCATCAATCAACTCTCCTTCTTTGCCTCCAGTTCCCAGGTAACTATAAGCGTTTTTTTAGTTCACGCACCCAAACTATAACTTTAAAACATTGGTGTAGGACTCTTAAATGATTCTTCCCTAATGGGAACCTTTGCATTACCGCCACCTGCGACGTCGGCAGAAATTGCAAGAATAGAGACCTACTACGTGATATCTTCCACTCCATCTGGCTTAAGGAAGATTACATATGATTCTAAAGTTGTTACGTTAGATGTATTTCTGCCACCCAGCCCAATTGAGTTGGCATAGAAATCAATCTAATTGGCTTGGGTGGCGAATCTGAAATCATCGTCACCAATCGTTTGGGTCGATCGTTCATTAGATTTTGGTACTCCATTTGATCCTTTTTCATCCACTTTTTTGAATGATGAGAGCATTGTGGAATCCATGATGCTAGAAGGAGAACCATGGGAACATAATCATCATCATTCCCATCTCCAGGATTACGAAGAAGATAATCTTATTGAACTATATCACCCATCAATCAAAACTTTCTTTTTGAATTCTTTTCCCAGTAATGCAATCGAATCCGAGCGAAACTTATCAAATATTGAAGACAAAATATCTATCGATATTCCAACCAAACCCAACGTTGTAGAAAACATTCATGTCGACATGTCTTGTTCTCCATTAAATAGAAACTTATTGCTCTCTTTTGTGAATTTTGAGATATAGATACTAGTATCGTTGAACACACCATTAAAATGTACCCTGATGTCAGACCGGTACATTAATGCCTTCGTCCTGTTCATCCGAAGAAGGATGTTGCCAATAAAGCAGAAGTTGAAAAACTTTTGCGTGCTGGTTTCATTTACCCTATTCCACTAACTGATTAGGTTTCCAACATTATTCCTGTCATGAAGAAACAAGGGAAAATCAGAATGTGCATCGATTATCGGGATGTCAATCTTGCTTGTCCAAAAGACAACTATCCTACTCCCTTTATCAACCATATTATTGACGATTATGCTGGATGTGAAATATTTTCGTTCATGGATGGATTTTCGGTTACAATCAAGTCAATATCTGCCCAGAGGATTAATATAAGACAACACTCACCTGTCCCTGGGGCACATTTTCTTATCAGAAAATTCCATTTGGTTTAAAGAATGTTGGGGCAACATTTCAGAGAGCAATGGATTATGCTTTCAATGACATCAAGCACATTGTTCAACCTTATCTATATGATTTACCCACGCATTCACAAAACAGGATTGATCACCAGACTCTTTTGAGAGCTATCTTTATACGATGTTGACACTACAAAATACACCTCAATCCACACAAATGTGTGTTTTGTGTTGGTTCTAATTGTTTGCTAGGATTTTTCGTCTCAAAATAAGGAATTCGAATTGACCCATTGAAGGTCCAGGCCATTCTTGATTTGCCTGCGCCATCAAATTTACTTCAATTATAGAAACTTCAAGGAAGGGCTAACTTCCTAAGGAGGTTCATACTCAACTACGTCGAAATGGCTAAGGATTTACTCGTCTCTTGAAAAAGGGGATTCCCTTCCATTGGGATAAAGTTATGCAAGCTTCTTTTTATGTTGTCAGGGATACACCTATCCGGGCATCATTAATGTATCCCCCCAATTATTAGAGTGATTATTTCTTGTATATCGTCGCGACTGATACAACCATTGCTATGTTATTGGTCCAAGAAGAAGATGGGATGGAACATCTGATATATTATTTGAGTCATAACCTCAATGATACTGAAGTGAAGTACTCATACGTCGAAAATCTCGCCTTGGCAGTCGTTCAAGGTGTCCAAAGATTTCGCCATTATATCATGTTCCGGAATACCATTGTCATTTCAGATTACAACCCCATGACATACATTCTATCACATCAATTTCTGGGGGGTGGGGGGTATTCAAAATGGATTGTCATTTTATAGGAATTTGATTTGGAATTCATCAAATCCATGTCAAAGAAGTTTTTAGTTTTGGTTGAGCTTCTCTGTGACCTTCCCTCTGATATTACTGCTACTACATCAAAACAATCAATTCTTGACAAGTCTCTGTTTTTTATTAGATCATATGATCCTTGGTATGGGGATTTTATCAGTTATCTCTAAACAAAAACTTTTATGCCCGATAACTCTTACTCTCAAGAGCGACGTATGCGATACCATTCAAAATATTATCTGATCATCGGCGATACACTTTATCGTCGTGGTGTTGATACGATTTTAAGGAGGTTCCGCAATCATGAGGAGGACGAGAAGGTTCTAAATGATTGTCATATTGGGGCTTGTGCTGGAAACTGTTCTGGATACACTATCGCGCAGAAGATACTCTGCACTAGTTAATTTTGGCCTACCATATTTTGCAACTGCATCCTCGTGGTTAGAAGTTCTTAGACATGACAAATATTTGATCGTAAAATCAGCAAACTGCCAACATTGATGCATCTTTTTATCGTTGAGGGACCATTTGCAAAATGGGGCATTGACTTCATGACCTGCAACCCTCGTTCATCTGGGGGGCATGGTTATATTATTGTCGTAGTAGACTACTTTACCAAGTGGGCCGAATTGATGCCTACATTCAATAACACAAGAGAAAAAACTGCATTATTCTTTTTCAATCATGTCATCTCACGGTTTGGTGTTCCACAGGCTATAGTCACATAACATGGTAAGAATTTTTACAATCACATGATGAAAGACTTGACTGCCAAATTAGGACTGTCGCATAATAGTTCTACTCCTTATTATCCACAATCTAATGGGAAAGTTGAGGCTATTAACAAGATTCTTAAAGGAATGCTTCAAAAAAATGTTAGGAGTTCATAAAGGAAATTGGCATTTGATCCTGTACTCAGCTTTGTGGCATACCGAACCTCGATGAGAAATGCAATCGGATTTACCCCCTTTCAATTGGTGTATGTTCTGGAAGCTATCTTGCCCATCCAATGTGAAATATCGTCGTTAAAACTCGTCGTTGACTTTTTACTTGACACCTCTATTGAAGAAGCATGTATTTTTAACCTCATCCATCTTGATGAAATGCATTGTGAAGCCGAATTGGCCAACGAAGCGCATAAGAGACGAATTAAGGCGCAATATGACCAAGATGTCCAACCTCGCATCTTCTCAGAGGGTGACCTGGTCTTACTTTATGATCAAGAAGCTGATGTAATAGGTACAAGAAAATTTGAGTCGTTATGGCATGGCCCCTATATTGTCAAAAGAGTTCTTGCCAAGGGCGTCTACGAGTTAGTAGATTATGATGGAATTCCATTGGCGCAACCCTGAAATAGGTTGTATTTGAAACGTTACTATGCTTAAATATGAGCGTAGTGAACTTTTGTATTATATTGTATCTATGGTTCTAATTTTTATTTACTATCTTAGTTTGTTTTTCTAGATTTTTCTTGAAGTTAGTAATCTGCTTTACATTTCATCGCAGATGTCTGAATCTTTGGAACCATTTTTTGGATATGCCGATGGTGCTAGTCATAGTATGCAGAATCTATCCTCTGCAACGTGGGCCATTTTCGCTCCAAGCTGCGAGTTAGTGAGTTTTTAAGGGATTTGTATCGATCGATCTACAAACAATATCGCTGAGTATAGCACGTTGATCGAACTTCTCTCTGATGCCATTTCATTTGGTATTAACAACATCATCATTAGGTTAGACTCACAACTTGTTGTACTACAACTTACTAGTGTTTATACTGTTTGAAATCCAACACTACATCTTATGTTCCTAAGAGTTCGACTTTTGGAAATACATTTTGATTTTATTCAATATAAACACATTTTCATAAATTTGAACACATTAGTTGATTCCTTAGCGAATTATGTTTTAAACAGACATTTACAACACATGTAAAGACATATTTTCACTTCACATCACATAATTGAATTGGATTGTGCAATAAACATAGGAAAAAACTGAAAACAAATAGATAGATAGTTATAGGTTTTTACAAAATTTGTGCCCAAGACACATTGGTCATATGACCTCAAAATGTGTGCAAAATGTCAAAGTAAACTAGTGATGCTCGTGATAACAAGCTACTGATCTAGCTATCCAACGGTTAGGAACGCCGATAGTGTGGGGTTATAGTCTCATAGGTACTCTTCGATCCAACAATATGGAATCCTGAGATTCAATCCCTATATGTGTTGTTGTATCTCAACAAGAGTCTCGGTCATATCTAAATCCTGAAGGACTTCTCTCCCGACAGCCCTCTCTGCTCACTCATCTTCTCCCTGCCCTGGTTGACCCATTGGTCGAAATTGACCCACAGCTGCATACGTCAAAACTTTATTTTAGTCTTGGGAAAAATAAAAATACAAAAACATGTATAAATCTTAGAAAAAATGAAAAAACATGGTCAAAACATTCTTACCAATTGCACCCCATTGAGCACCATCTGGTAGAATCAAGTCTGGATCTTCGCGGAAGTCTATGCTTGCATATGGATAATCATCAATGGAAATCATCTGTCATCTGAACCAGACGAAGAATGCAATAGAGAATATGATGGTCAGTCATTTCTAGCCATCAATTCTACCCATCCCTGCATCTGTGGATCTATAGGGCCAGATATACCCACCGTAACATGTTGGGGTTGCATCAATGGAATCCGCTCTAAGGCGAAGGAAATCGGGATCGAGACATAGTTGAAATTATTCTTCCTTCCTCCCTTTTCCTTGGTTAGTTGTTCTTTCATCTGAAAGAGGACAACTTCAGCCCAGTTAAAAACTGTTGGTTCTAAACACTCCAGTGCATACTATATTTATGATCGGTTTGCCACATGTAGTGTAGCAGAACCGGAAAGCTTTGCGATAGTGAACATGATGGTCCTCAAAGGCAAATCACATATGTTATCACTCTAGTAATTCTTAAGTTGTGAGGATTTTTTATTTTTAGTCAAATAACAATAGAGGTAACCACATAACACCTTTTAAACTCTAAGATCTACCCTTCTTAGTGTTCAGAGAGGGCTCTCTCTATAAAATTTAACTTTGTTTTAATTATATGATATTAGGCTAGTTATGATGTGAAAATTGGGTTTTTTTGGTGGGAAAAATCACTTAATGAGATAGATAGTGGTATATTTGTTTATCCATTGGGAAAAGGAGTCAAATGTCAAGCAAACAGGACTAGGATCAAGGTCAAAAAGTCAAATATTTTTAGGGCAAGATAGACAAGTCATTGAAGTTAGGCTGATTGGTGAAGTGGTTTGATCGGGATAAAGAGCAATCAAGAATTCTTTGATCCAGATAAGGAAGGAGTAGACAGGGGTCATTCGAAAGAGGGAGAAATTAAGGGTTCCCTACTCTGGAAATCAGCATAAAACATAAAAATGATAACTAGTTAAAGACAGGGTGCTTTTAACAAATCCTGTAATAATATTCCTAGTTCATCATTCAAATTTAGAACACATATATGGATGCATGTAAAACATAAGAAGATAAACAATAACAGTAGAAAGTACTTCATTTCAATGGCTCATCACATGAATCCTGAAATATGATGCTAGATTATTTGATCTAGTCTACTACTTGAACTTGCTACAAAAAAACCTTCAGGTACAACAAAAATGACTATAGAAATCTTCAGCAATTTATTCCACAATAATACTTCAAAAGATGAAGTATATATACAAAAATGTTTAAAAAATATCCTAGAATAATCATAGGATTTTTCTAAGGAAAATAAAATATCTTTTACAACAAAATAGTGACAGCTGCTTAACAACTTAGCAAGTTGTCCTATTTATCCAAATAAAATAGAAGTGTTGTTTTTGGATTGGGTTTAGTTGGTTGCTTTGCTGTCTTCAATGTTGGCATAAGATATTTCAAATATGTTTTGGAATATTATCTTCTTATCTGATACTCTTTCATCACTTATACACTTTAACCACTGTTTAACTGCTTTACTGCTGTAATTTCTGTTTTGACTGTGCAAAATCAGCAAGCTGTTTTTATCCTCTTCTTTGTAATTTTACTTTTACAGTAAGTCAGTGAGTGGTTCCCAAGATTCTTCATCAGGAATTTTAATCTTTTTCAGCTTCCCAAAGTTCTCATCTGCCTTAGTATATCTAGCAAATGTTGGTTTTATAACAAATAGGTGTTTTATCTCATGTTGTAGATAAAACAAGTCTTCAAAACTTTTATGTAAAACCTTTCTTGTAGTAATTCCTTGTCCTTCTGTTTTGTCTACCTGCTCTTTTGCATGATCTCTTAGCTTCTTATTGTAGTCCTCTTGTGGCATGAGTTTATCATTAATAACGAGGATGTTTGGCAAACCTCTTTGCCTCAAGATCTCAAATGTAACCATAAATTTTGTTATGGATATATTCATGTTTTCACATTTTTCTTCTAGCTGATTCATTAAATTCTTCTTTGAAATTACTTTCCTTATTTGTAGGATTGTCTCTATTATGTCAGTAATTTTTATCTCCTCCAATTCTTGCTTATTCTTACTATTGAGAAATTTGATTAGTTCTAGGGCTTGTTCAGGTTTGGCACTTAGCTCCTCCTTTGTTTTATGAATCTCTTCTTGTGCTGCCTTTAGTAAATCCTTTTGCTCATATATTACCTGTACTGATGGCCAACCATCATTGCTGGATTCAATGATTTTACTCCATAGTTGATTTTTCACATAGGACATTGGCTCTTTCAAGGTTAAATCCTTTTTGTAGATTCTTCAACTTAACATTTAACCTATTAGCCCTTTGTTCCTAAGTTTTGGCATTGATTTGGGCTACCTTCTTCCATATTTTCAATCATTTTCTTCAACCTATTGATTTCAATGGTTTGAAGTGTCTTTTCATCCATAGCTTTGATGAGTTTATTAGCTTCATTAGACTACTGCACTGCTGATGTGGATGATTCTGTAATTGAGGTAGTAGAAGATGTCACTGGTACTGCTGTGGCCAGTGGTACTTTTGGTGCCAATTCTTCTGCCAGAGTTGAAGGCACAACTGTAGTTGCCATGGGAATTACTGTAGGAACTTCCTAACCTTTTGTAGTTTTTATTTCATAGATACTTTCTATAGGCACTTCAAGGTCAAATTTTTTGTAATCTGCCACTGGTTTGGGAGTCTTAACTATTGGTTGAAGCACTGAAATAATCAACTTCTTTGAATAATCAAAAGTAGACAGAAGTCTTTTTTGTATCCTTGGTGTTTGTTTTAAATACTGAGAATAAATCTCATTCTTGATTTCTTCATTCTTGGCCTTTATCTACTTATATTTTTCACTGATGTCAATATCTTTATCCTCTGCTGACTGTGAGGAGGATGCTTCCATATTCTGTTGCTTCTCAATTACCTCTGTGGTTGAATTATCAGGATTCTCTTCATTTATAATCTCTGTGGCTGGCTCATTTATAATGACTGTAGCAGCATCTGTGTTTGTTTCTGGAACATCTGTATCTTCCACTTCTATGGTCTCTTTTTCTTTATCAACTGGATTGAGCTTAGGCTTTTTATTATATCAGAGTTTAAACACAGTCTTTGTAGTTGTTTCAGAAGTGTAGGTACCTTCTTCTCTAACTCTTTTGGCAGCTTTATTGTTAGGTCCCTATATCACTAGTATAGCCCCTTATTATTGTTAGTGTAAACCCCTTATTGTTATTGTTGTACCCTTGTAACCCCCATTTTGTTATTATTGTGCCCTTAAATTATTATTGTTAGGTCGGCTAGGATTACATTGTGGCCCACTAGGATCACATTATGGCCCCATGGACTCCTATATATAGAAAGGAGGTTTTGTAAATTGTATCATCCAAGAATTGTTCATTTATGTAATGTATTGGAGGTTTCCCCCTCGAAGTGGCTCATTTCTAAGGCGTTGATATCTCTTTTCTTCTCTTTTTGGAGCTGGCTACACAACATTTGGTATCAGAGGCTTTGGATTCTAGGGTTTCGCTGCTCCAAACAGGTCATCGTGGCATTTTCGCTATAACTTTTTTTCTACGAAGTTTCAGAAGCTGAAATTTTTAGGGTGCGAATCTGAAATCCTGAGGAAGATTGTCTAAAAATTTCAGAGCTTGGTTCGCAATATTTTCGGAGATATCATCTGTGGAAGTTAGGCCTTTTTTCAAGCTCCTAAACAGGTCATCGTGGAATTTTCGCTATAAACAATTTTCTACGAAGGTTCAGAATTTGAAATTCGTATGGTGCGAAGCTGAAATCTTGAGGAAATTTTTCAAAAAATTTCAGAGCTTGGTTCGCAATATTTTTGGAGATCTGATCTGTGGAAGGTAGTGCTTTTTTAGGCTCCTGAATTTCATCTCAAAGAGGTGATCGTGGGAAAAGTTCAATAACTCTCTCTCTGGAGATTGGATTGGAGTGCCGTCAAAAGTGGTCACAATTACACAGCCTGTAGTTTCTTGGATATCAATTTCATAGACAAAGAACAAAACAATGACACGTGGCAAGTCGTACAAGTTCGCTCTACTGAACCAATCCAAAATTAGGTCATTGTGGGAGATTGGACACAAATTTGTCTTGGAGAATCCAAATCAGGTCAGACCTGTGGCATTTGAAAGAAGCTTTAGAGGGCTACTACAGGGCTGAATTTGAGATATCGAAGATTTTCAATTACAAATATAATTCAAATTCAATATCGAGCTCCTAAAAGCTAGTAAAAGGTGTGTATTTTTTTTTTCCGAATTACATAAGTCTTGTTTGAAGAATCAAGTTGAATTGATTCCAAGGGCAACTTGTAGAATAGATATCAATATTGGATTTTAAAATGGCCCCTAAAAAGAATTCAACACCCATTAAGCCTTTAGAAGGCTCTACTATGACTCATGAAGATGAAGAATTGCAACATGATCTATCAAAATTACAAGAGCAAATGAAACAGTTTTCACTCTCGCAAAGAGCAACAAAAAATGAAATGGAAGTTTTGAAGAAAGGCATGGAAGTGAAGATGGACAGTTTGAAGAAAGGCATGGAAGCTAAAATGGATGGCGTGGAAGCTAAGATGGATGGCGTGGAAGCTAAGATGGATGACATGAAAGACAACATGGACAACATGAAGAGTGATCTAAAAGCATACATGGAAGGCTTGATGACAAGCTTAAAACCAGAAATGATTCCTAATGGCGGAAATATAGGAGAAGAACCTCATGATGAGAACAAAATAAATGTTAATCATGATTTCATAAACTCGAATGTTGGTGGGAAGAAACACCATATTCCAAAAATGGATATGAGGAAGTTTGATGGAAAGGATCCTGTAACATGGATACTACAGATGGAGCAATATTTTGATCTCCATAATGTGCAAAACACACAAAAGGTACGCATTGCAACTTTACATTTAGAACAAAATACATTTGTATGGTATCAATGGTTTTGCTCCCGTAAAAAAATTGTCACTTGGTCAATTTTTACGGAGGAAATGATAGCACATTATGAGGATACAAAGAGCAACACCTTCTTTACCCAATTGATAAATCTCAAACAAAAGGGTTTAGTGGGGCATCACATTGAGGACTTCCAAAAATTGAATATAAGGGTAACTGATATTCCATAGGGACACAGGATTGATCTCTTCCTAGGCACTTTAAAGGATAACATCCAACATGAAGTTCGCGTTTTGGAACCTGATTCATTGGAGAAGGCATTCAGGTTGGAAAGAAAAGTTGAATGTAAAATTATGGCGACAAGGAAGCCTACCACTCAATTCTATAAATAAGGAAGTGTTGCTACGCCTAGATTTCCACAACCTACAAGGTTGACACCGCAACAATTGGAAGAAAAAAGAGCAAAAGGGCTTTGCTACAGTTGTGATAGCAAATACACTAAAGGTCATAAGTGTGCTGAGAAGAAATTATTTTACATAGATTGTGAAGAGGAAGAAAAAAATGAACAAGAAGAGGATATACACCAGGAACCAGCCCTAGAAGAGGAAGAAATGAATCCGACCATATTGTGTAATGCACTGGCAGGAATTACCACTCCTCAAACTCTCAAGATAGAAGGACATATCAAGAAGAAAAAGGTAATAGTGTTGATTGATTCAGGTAGCACCCATAATTTTATTCATTGTAAGGTAGCCAAGGAATTAAATTGTTTCCTATACCCAGCACCACAATGTCAAGTGATGGTTGCAAATGGAGGAACTATAAATTGCTCTGGAAAATGCCATAATATCAAGCTAACCATGGGGGAATATGTATTGACTAGTCCAATGCTTTCCATTCCTATGGGAGGTGCTGATGTTGTACTAGGAGTACAATGGTTACAATCTTTGCGGACGGTAGCTTTTAATTTTCAAGAACTTTTCTTGAAATTTTTTTTCGAAGGAAAGGAAGTCGAATTACGGGGTATTGAAGGGAAGCTGGGAAGGAAAATAAGCTCTAATGTCATGAAAAAGCTTCTAAAGAAAGAACAACGAGGTGTAATTGCACAATTATGCTCACTAGAAGTTTTGACTTCAAAATCATCTATTTCTGCAGATCTCCAACAAGTCTTGGACAATCATTCCAAGGTGTTTGAAACTCCCAAAGGAATCCCACCTATTCGTGATCATGATCATGCTATTCATTTGATTCCAGGAAGTGTTCCTCCAAACATCAGGCCTTATAGATATCCTTACTTCCAAAAGAGCGAAATTGAACGTATGATTGCGGAAATGTTAGAGGCGGGTATAATTCAACCCAGTCAAAGTTCTTTCTCTGCTCCTGTAGTATTGGTACACAAGAAGGATGGATCATGGCTAATGTGTCCAGATTATAGGGAGCTCAATAAGCTCACCATTAAAGACAAATTTCCCATTCCTGTGATTGATGAATTATTGGATGAATTACATGGAGCAATTTATTTTACCAAGTTGGATCTTCGTTCAGAATATCATCAAATTAGAATGAAGACTGAAGATATTCCGAAAACAACATTTCAAACTCATGAGGGTCATTATTAATTTTTGGTCATGCCTTTTGGCCTTACCAATGCACCTTCTACATTTCAAGGGCTGATGAATTCCATTTTCAAACCCTTCCTTAGAAAATTTGTGCTAGTATTTTTTGATGATATACTAATCTACAACAGGTCTTGGAAGGATCATGTTCAACATGTTGACATGGTGCTCAAACTATTGCAGGAGAAACAATTATATGCAAAAACATCCAAATGTTTATTTGGAGTACAAGAGGTGGAATATCCGGGTCATATTGTATCTCGGGAGGGTGTTAAGGTAGACCCTAACAAAGTTAAAGCCATTAAGGAATGGAACGTCCCCACAACCATAAAGAAGTTGCAAGGATTTCTCAGTTTAACAGGGTATTATCACAAGTTTGTTAAGAATTATGGGAGAATAGCAGCACCTCTAACAACATTATTGAAGAAAGATGCATTTTCATGGACTCCTGAAGCAACTAAGGCCTTTGAACATCTTAAAGAGGAAATGTGCCTAGCACCGGCCTTAGCTACGCCAGACTTCACAAAAACCTTTATTGTGGAATGTGATGCCTCAGGAAATGGAATTGGTGCAGTTTTAATGCAGGAAGGAAGACCCATTGCTTTTGAAAGTCGTCCAATCAAAGGAAAGTACTTACAGAAACCTATTTATGAGAAGGAAATGTTAGCAATACTACATGCACTAAAGAAATGGCAAACTTACCTAATGGGAAGACACTTCAAGGTGAAAACTGATCATGATAGTCTTAAACACTTTTTGGAACCAAGACTATCGTCAGAAGAACAGCAAAAATGGGTCACAAAGATGTTGGGTTATGACTTTGAAATAATCTACAAAAAAGGAAAGCTAAATGTTGTTGCAGATGCACTCTCAAGAAAGAATGAAGAGGTGGAAGCATTGCTTTGTGCCATTTCTATTATCCAACCAGATTGGATAACCTAAGCAAGAGATGAATGGAAGAAGGACAAAGATGTATGGACACTCATTCAAAAGTTGCAGCAAGATCCTAGTACATCTGATACATTTAGTTGGAAAAATGATTCCTTATGGTAAAAAGATCGCTTATATCTTTGTAAGAATTCCCAACTAAAACAAAAGATTCTTCTCGAATTGCACACTTCTCCTTTAGGAGGACACTCAGGATTTTTAAAAACTTACCACAAGGTGAAGAAAGAATTTTTTTGGGATGGCCTTAAATCTGATATTCAAAAGTTTGTGGCGGAATGTTTGGTTTGCCAGCACAATAAAGTGGAAACAATTAAGACCCCAGGACTTCTACAACCTTTATCCATTCCAAGTCAACGTTGGGAGGAGATTTCAATGGATTTTATCACAGGTTTACCTAAGTCCGAAGGAAAGAGTGTCATCATGGTGGTAGTTGATAGACTTACCAAGCATGCACACTTTTGTGCATTATCTCATCCATTTAAAGCAAGTACAGTTGCTACTACATTTATGGACAGAATTCAAAAGCTACATGGAAGCCCAAGGGTTATTGTGAGCGACAGAGATCCCATTTTTACCGGAAATTTTTGGACGGAGTTATTTTCTTGTTTGGGTACTCAATTAGCTCATAGCTCATCTTATCATCCTCAATCTGATGGTCAAACCGAGATAGTAAATAAATGTTTGGAAGGATATCTTCGTTGTTTTGTATCTGATAAACAAACACAATGGGTCAAGTGGTTACCTCTTGCTGAATGGTGGTATAACACTTCCTTCCATACTGCAGCAAAAATGACACCATTTATGGCACTTTATGGATATCATCCACCATCCATCACATCATCTTTAAGGGAAAATTCGAAGGTTCAAGCAGTGGAAGATCACATCGAGCATCAGCCAGAAGTTCTCCAACTCTTAAAGGATAACCTGAATTTGGCACAAAATCGAATGAAACAACAGGCAGATCAACATCGTAGCGAGAGAAGTTTTGATGTAGGAGATTGGGTATTTTTACGGCTACAACCATACAAACAAATGTCCCTCAAGCAAGCAAAGAAGGATAATAAATTATCGCCAAAGTACTATGGTCCTTACAAGGTGTTGTAAAAGATTGGTACTATGGCATACAAATTGGAGCTTCCTGCTTCTTCGGGAGTACATCCAGTTTTCCATGTTTCATGCTTAAAGAAGGTTATAGGTGAAAATCTTCCAGTTCAAACAGTATTGCCAGAACTTGATGGGGAAGGGAAAATCATATTGAAACCTGAAGCAGTCATGGAAAAAAGAACTCGACAACTACGGAATCGATCAATTTCAGAGTATCTCATCAAGTGGAAGAACTTACCCACTGAAGATTCTACATGGGAGGATGAGAATTTTATACAGAAGCACCCGGAGCTACTCAAGTGTTGAGGACAACACTTTTTTTGAAGGAGAGGGGCATGTTAGGTCCCTATATCATTAGTATAGCCCCTTATTATTGTTAGTGTAAACCCCTTATTGTTATTGTTGTACCCTTGTAACCCCCATTTTGTTATTATTGTGCCCTTAAATTATTATTGTTAGGTCGGCTAGGATTACATTGTGGCCCACTAGGATTGCATTATGGCTCCATGGACTCCTATATATAGAAAGGAGGTTTTGTGAATTGTATCATCCAAGAATTGTTCATTCATGTAATGTATTGGAGGTTGCCCCCTCTAAGTGGCTTATTTCTAAGGCGTTGATATCTCTTTTCTTCTCTTTTTGGAGTTGGTTACACAACATTTATCTTCTTGATTCATATTTTTCAAGGTGTGACTAGTATCACCTTGTTTAATTGCTTCAATCAAGGTATTTTCTAGCTACTTTGTTTGATTAGAAAATTGTTCAATCTCTGGAATTTTATCATGAATATAAGGTGTCAGTTTGCATTTCACCCTCATTTTGTTGAATATTCCCTGAGGATCATAATTCGATAAGAAGATAAATTCAAATTTGTACTCCAACAACTGTTTTGCTACCTGCATCTCTGTGATTGCAAATAAAGGGTCCTATCTGGTTTTTCAACTTAAATTGGGTCTTCTTTTTGGTTGCCAAGAAATTGATTGAATCTGAATTGAGAATTTTCCTGATGTAGTCCAGGGCAAAAACTCTCATTGGCACATACTTAGGTAGTTTATAAGGTAAAATATTTGAACCAAAAACTCTGATTTTTGTATGGTTCTGATATAAGTACCAATCTCTAGTTTTACTTTGTTCTGAAAGCTGTAATATTTTCTTTATCTCATCATTGATTCTTGGTTGCATATTTTTTGTCAACATGTTTATCAATGGATGAATAAATGAATCTATAAACTCTGCATAACTAAACTCTGTGGAATCTTTTATGATCAAAGATGTCCAAAAGATGACTGACAATGGATTTCCCTCTACATCCAGCTTCTGAAGTGTTATTGGGAACTTGTATGCTCGGAAATATAGAAACATGTGAAAAAGAAAGGAAGTATACCTAAATACTCCTTCAGTTGGTAATTTGACAAGTTGATCATGGATATTATCAGGTATGTATTCAACATAATTGTAAATGATAGAAGGAGGTTGTCCTGGTACAAAGGTAGATAGAAAACCTAGGATTGACTCATCTGTATGCTCATCTATTAATTCGGATTTTATGCAGGAACGCAACAGAATACAGAAATAACCATGAACATAGAGATGCAGCAGAAATAATGCTTCATTTCATTAATATCAAATTAAAAAAATATGCTTACAAGCATAATGGAAATAAAATAGCTAGGGTGCTGGTAGCGAATCTCTGAGAAGAGATGTGATGGCTACAGACCTCTGAACTATGTTACAATGAGGCTTGAGGGCCTATTTATTGTTGAGAAACAATGTAGAATCTGAAACGTCCAAAAACCTAACCGTAGGAGATGAGGCGCCAAAATTGTGGGCGCCCGTTTGGGTAAATTGGTGGTTCAACTTCCCGGGGGCGTAACTTTGGCATCCGATCTCTGTTTGACGTGCTCAATAGCTCGTTAGAAAGATCTATACGAGGAGTAAAATTTTTAAATGAGCAACATCGGTCCATGGACCCATGTTGCTCTCCGTTTTCCCAAAAAACGTCATTTAGGGCCTCAAACAGCTCCGGAAGTTCAGGACCCGAAAAGCTGCTAAAAATAGTGAGTTTTATTGCAACTTGAAAACTGAAAGAACTGATGGTGGGGGTTCAAATGGAATAGGTGGGTGGCCAACAATATCCACCTGGATCATTAAGGCCCCAAAACAGCTTCGGGAGTGGAGGACCCGAAAACCTGCTAAAAATAGTAAGTTGTGCTGAACGTGAAAAGCTGCAAGAATTGATGGTGCTAGTCCAAATGGAATAGGTGGGTGGCCACCGATATCCACCTGGATCATCTTTAAAATACCCTAGGGTGAAGGATAACATAGATATGACATGCCTAGACCCTTCATGAAATTTTGAAGTAGAATAAGGAGGGTTTAGTTTTGGAATTTCAACATAGGCAGACATGAAATTTTGGAAAATTTGAAACCTTTTAGGAAATTCTAGACCAATGTAAAACTTTGTGAGTGCTTCTATGGATAAAGGAGGCGCATTGGGATTTGGTTTGTTTGAAGCATTAGGTTAATTGACTCATCATTAATTGTGAACAATACTTCTTTATTTGCATTAACCATTGCTCTTTATTAGGAGAATATGCATTAAAGCCACCTAATGATTTTTGGACATTGATGAGTGAGTGGAACTACATACTTGGGTAGGTTTGACTCCCAAATCTGAACTTCATCAACTTGATCTAATGACTTTTCAAGACTCCAGAAGTGGAGGTCTAACAAGTTAAATTCTATCACTGGATCTGCTATTTTGTAATCCACATCTTCTAAGGGTGTATGTTCAATGTCTACAACAGGAGGTTGTAGAGGATTTACAACAATTGTGGTTTTGGAAGTCATTGTTGGGTTTGATTTTGACATTTTTAGACCTTCTGGGTGCTTGAAACTCTGTATTTTGGGATTTTGAACTCTTTTGTAAGATTTAATTGTTTACAGAATTTTTTTTTACTTTAACAGAGGTTTATGGATAAAAATAGGCACAACTTGGCTTTCTTTTGATTTTAGACCTTTCAATTTGGCTTTAAAATTGATCTTCAGACTCTTACAGGTTCAAGAAATGATAAAACAAGGGTTTCCTCTACTTTTTTTTAGATAAACTGGACTGAAAATGGTTCAAATTGGGCACAGAAATATTGGGGTCATTTGCAAAGGGTTTGTAGATAAATTAGGAATCTTTTCAAGGTCTGCAAAGGCTAAACATATTCAATTTTTCTTTAAAAATAGTGTGCGATATTCAAACTAGGGTTTATCAGAGTTTTTACAGTGAATTCGTTCTTTGCAGGCAACTACAGGTATTTCTATGGGTAAATGGGCTTTACAAAGCTTAATTTCTCAAAAATACTCTTTTTCAAATGATAAACAGGTTGTTTTTCTATGAAGAATACCTATTTGTGCACGTATTTGGTCTTGCAAATGGGTTTCAGCGACGTCGAACATGTTTCTGATGTCTTTTGAGGTCTTTTGGAAGCAATTTGGATGCTTCCAGTGATCTTAACAGCAATTATAGTGGCTTTTTGGTTCTTTTGAGTGAAAAATGGTGTACAGGGTTTTGTTTCTTCAGTCAAAAGGATAAACATATAAATAACGCAGAAAAAGGGTTAACTGCGCATATGGAAGATTTATAAGGTTTTAGGTTTAAAGCGGATCGACATTAAATGGCGGTCATGTCAGAGCGGAGTGGTTTGGTGCTTGAAGGAAAAACTAGAAGTGGTTTACCGCACGGACTTTGGGTGATAAGTAGTTTTCTTGGATCGAATGCGATCCAATCACATATTGTCGCGTGGAGGAGAGATAAGGGCACAAAACTGCCCATTTTGCAAATCTTGAAATGGTTGTTGATCACACAAGTTGAAATGCGATATGTCATTTGGATCGTTGGATATGGGGATAGGTTTGTGAATGGCTAGGATTGTTTGATAAAGTTGCTCGGTATGTAGGTGTGGTGCTCAAATATTTTGTTATGCAGCAAGGTTTATTTAATGTTTAAAACATAGTTTTTTAAACATTAAACAAATGTTTTATTATGATATGCGGGGTGTAATATTTACATAGTAAATGGCATATTTACAAATGTTTTAAAACAATTGTTTAGCTTTATAATGTTTTAAACCTATGCGGATATGGGTGGGGTTTATTTCAACACATGGGTAATTATAAAACCATGGGTTAACGTTAATAAGTGGTTTTTGGAATATTTTTAAGAAATAAATGAATTAATATATATACGGGAAGAGGTAGTTTTAAACAATAAAGGTTAATACTTTATGCATAAAGTGTGTAAATAAATGTAATGAATGAAAATATAAAATAAACCAAGCAAAGTGTAAAATATACATTTTGAGCATAATGATGACCTCATTTTAATATTTACACATAATACTTAGTGTAAATTGTATTTTGTGCGTTTTTGAGTGTTTTTGGATGAACTAAAATTAATTAAGAGGGAATTTTACTTTTCTAATAAAAAAAGGTTTTTGTACTTAGGAAAAGGGATTATATTCTTGGAAGAGGGTGAATATTCTGAGGAAATGGAATTTCATGAAGGGAATCAAGTACTTTGACCAATCAGTTATTAGGCCTTGGGTCCGATCACAACAGAAGTTAGAGAAATTCTTTGATCATCTTTAACTGAAGGTTTTGAATACTGGATCATTGTGGGGGAGGGGAAATTAGTAATTTTCCTGATGATGCTTTATTACATGCCTTGCACAACTGCTTTCTACCTACCCATCATTATTCTAACATTTTTTACTTCATTTGCATGGGTACATTTAAGCTTGCAACCCTAAATCCATTTTTCTTTTAAAAGCATAAACTATCTAATTCTAACCTTATTTCATCCGAGGGCTCAGATTAAAATGTTGAGCTCCTCATTTATTCTCTAACTATCTACTGATTTTTCAATTTTAAAATGTTTGACATATCTTTATTCTCTATCTAAAACATGAAATTCAAAGCATGAAAAGTTAACATTAGACTATTTAACTGATCATGGATTATGACATTTTGAACAATCTACAAATAATCATTATTTTTGAAGTAAAAGTAAATAGTAGTGGCATTTTGACTTGCTCACTTTCATGCACTTATTCTTATCTCTTTTCTCTTTTGGGGTTTATTTTTATTCTTTTATCTTTTCTTTTCAAGTCCTTTGATCTTTCTTTTGGAATTTCCCTCTTTTCATTTTGTTATTTTCAAATATGGAAAACAACTTATAATCAAGGTAAGTACATATTTCTGAAGACTATCGAAGTCAAATTAAAATTGTGAACCATATTATTGTAGGACCCTAAACGTACATCACGGATGTTTTCTTTCCCATCCTTACCTAGTTCAGTCCCTGGATGGAAATGCTGCAGTATGTAATGTCTCATTGTCTCTCCTCCAAGAGCATATCCTAAAAGAGAAATGGGAGAACCTTGCCTCAATAATCCAGTGAGAAAATAAAGGTCCTCTACTAATATTGGGACCACTTTGTCCCCAATGCCAAATCCTTTGTAGTACCGAGATCAAGGCAGGAGGCAAGAACTCCAATGGTTCTGTTTGTTTGCCTCATGCAAGCAGGTACGAAGTACTTTAGCAACACACGTACGAAGGCTCTTGCATGCTCGGATCCTCTAAAACATGTTTTGTTCTTCATGTTCTCTTTCCCTCCATGTAATCATCATTTTGATCCGACGAATACCTAAAACACAATCATAAGCTTCATTAGGATCCATTTCTTGCAAAAAACTTGGGAAATTTTGTGCACACAGCAAAAAACAAGAATGAGAATTGCGCCCAACGCATCTCAGCTCAAAGGACAAAGCGTTGTAGTGCATCTGGCCTTCAATTTTAGTGCACTGCAATGCACCTTTCGACATTCAAGGGTGTGTTTCCCTTTGAGCGTAGTATATTTACCCTAAGGGGCTTAAAACCCTAAAATTTACCATGAAATGCAATGAAAATGATACTAAAAGAAAGAGAAGGTTCATTGCTCCAACCTGGATTGAACGACGAGAGAAATTGTGCACAGAATCTACTCGCAATCAAGCTATTTTGAAGTGGGGGCAAAAACTGGTTTAGAGCTCCTAATTTTCAAATGGTAACTTTGGAATGGTAAAAACTCTTTTCATTAGTAAATTTGATTATTTTAAATAATTTTTAATGCTGTGACTATGGTTTTTACTCATTTTTTCTATGAAACATGTATTTTTAATCCATTTGATGGTTTTCTGAATAGGTTTTACAGCTGATACAACATATTAGTCGTGCACACATATTAAATAACGATTTGACCACAAAGCATACTTTTATCCTTATTTTTCAAGCTTTGATAAAAATGAAAAAGGACTTGAAGCACACTTTTATCTCTTTTTCGAGACTTGATAACAGCAAAAAAGGAACCCTTGGAGTCTTCTTTTAGCTCTTTTCAGAATCCGATAATGTGAAAATATTGCCGAGCACTTGTCTTTTCGAACTTGTAAAATTAAATGAAACAACATCTACTCAATATAAGTTTAACTCTTTTCCAGACTGAGATAGATATTTACGAAAAAGGAAAACCTTAGTCGAACATGGCTAAGAGGTTTTCTCAGGTATCATTTTACATTTTTTCAGACCTGAGTAACAAATTTACGAAAAAGGACTCATGGAGTTTTCTTTTGTCCTATTTTTCAAACTCTCTAAATATGAAAAATGACCGGGCTCTCACTGTCGTTAGGCTCGTTAAAACATAAAATAACAATAGACTTGTTGATCATGGCAAGAATTGTTAGTATGAATTCTTCGTCGAAGTGTACGAAAAAGAACCACTTTAGCTACGCATAACTAATAGCCCTAACAACAATAATGGCTGCAAAACATCTTCAGATCTGCAATTAGTAGTTAAAGTGCTGCAACAAACAGATCTATAAATGGAAAGACATTAAGCAGTAAAGTAAAGAGTTTGCTCCATGCATCCAACAGACAAGACAAGAACACGATTTTTGAATGAATTTTTATATTACAGTGCACCTGGGAGGAAACAAGAAGGTGTATCCAGATCTCCTCAATGGGATGGGTTCTTTGTAGTCCTCAGCACTTCAGATCTAAGCTTTCTCTCTCTTGTAGATGTAGAAAACCCAATGTAGAAGATAGAGCTCAATGGGAGCAAAATGGTAGCAATGAGACCAAGTGTATAGATCCAGAGTGATCTAATAGGCAACAAAAGGTGAAGAATGATGGGGAAAACCCTCCTATTTATAACAAAATATTGGGTCCTTCTAGATCTTGGTGCATGATTAAAATAATGTTAATCACATCTACATCCACCTCTATGGAATATTTTATTATTATTTGTTGGAGGGAAAGGGTGTTTGACTTGGGTCAAATCCCTTGATTAGTGAAAAATAAATAAATAAATGATTTATTTATCTTTTTAAGGAAGGGGTTGGGATATAATCAAATAAATAATGATTTATTTGATTAATGGTGGTTGATTTGGTCATATTTAACAAGGAATATTATTAAATAATTATTCCTAGAAAATAATAAGATAACTATGGGTTTATCTCATTAATTTCTTTGTTTTTGGGTTAAATATGACTGGGAATAATAATTAAATTATGGTTTAATTAATTATTCCTTTTGGGGTTTCCTAATTAACATAGTGAAAGCAGTTTTACTTGGGGTAAAACTGGTCTTACATGGTGCACTTGGGTCCATCTAATGATGAAAAGTTAGATGACCAAAAAATGGTGTAACAGATTGCCCCCCAGCGTGCGAGTGTCAGGAGCAAATCGTATGACCGAAGTACGTTGTAAGAAGACAATCACTAGACAACAAAAAAGGGTATGTCAGAGAGAGAAATATGAGGTAGATAGTGTGCTGAAGGACTAGACCCTGAGGAGACGAGACTCGCAGGTGCAACAAGTCTCTGTTATGAGAGGGTACCTGTGCTGAAGGCGGCGGGGAGGCATACCTATGCCCGCCGTGACAAAGTACAAAAGAATAGTGTGTCCAGTGAACAAGGGACCGAACCATAGAGTACAGCTGGCATAATCAAGAGCCAGATAAAAATACAATGAATAGTCTCACATACATGCCGTGCCTGGGATAACAGCCAGGACTAGTACAATATCATCTGAGTACATGAGATAAATACAACCCAAATGCCCCCTGTAAATGGGGAAGGGCTCACAAAATCTGACTGATACATGCAAATCATAGAGGTGCTGCAAGTGGCTAAGGCCAACATCATCAAAATCGGGAGCGGCATCAAAGGCTGCAATGAAGAGGTCATCCGGGCATGTGGGGGGCTACCTGCAGGGCCACCCCCTCATGAGGGCTGAGACATCTCACACACGCCCGGGAATCATCAAGAGCTGCTGCCGGGTCACTGGACTGTCCAGTATACGAATCTCGATCATGCTGAAAGGAGCTGGAGAAGCAATCAAGTCAAAGGGAGGTAAGAAATCCCCCTGCCTGATCCGAGGCACCGAACAACAGTGGAAGCTGGAACCAAGGTACACCGCCCTCTAGACCCTGCTTCTGGAATAAATGTGCTGAGGTCGACAGAAGGAGGTCCGCCTTAGGTGAGGCAATGAGAGATCCTCAACTAAGGCACGAGAGAATAGCAAATAGAGCGACGGACAGACTGACACTAATGATGATGGTGGAAATGGGAAGGATGGAGTGGCGAATGGACAACTTCCCTTGTTAGAGCATAAAGGGCATGAATGACATGGCAACGACTGACACAATATCGAAGGGGACAGGGGACAGTGGGGCTGAAGGTCATGAGATGCGACACAAGAGAGGAACCAAGCAAAAAGAATGGAGGGCTATAGTAGGGTGTAAAAGGCCGCGGGATAGACTCCATGAATGCAATGATGACTCAACTCAGATGCTCTAAACAAGGGCGACATGATAGTGCTGCCACACAGTAAAGGCCCCAATGGGGGACCAAGGAAGCATGAGTACAAGGTGGGCACTCATGACGAAAATCAACACGAACATGGACAAGTAAGGAGGCAAGATGGTGCCCCAAGTACAAGTGTTGTAAGTGAGGAAATTCGATTTTAAGGAGAGGTGAAGTGACCCTTCTTGGAAAAAATAGGTCCTGGCGAAGGATAAAAATAAAAATATGCTGGCTATCTAACAGAAAATAAAACACGCATCTCATAAGGGAAATGCTAAGGGTAATATTTCTTAAGATAGAGTGCATTGTGAAGATTGCCTTTGAAGTCTTCTACAAGGTATGCCCCCTTACCAAGCTCCTTACTGATGATGTAAGGGCCTAGCCATAATGAGTCGAACTTCCTGTGACCAAGGACATCATGGGCCTGGTCATATACTAGAACAAGGTCGCCTTCGTGAAAAGGACGAGGCTGGAATTTTTGGTCATATTGAGCTTTTGGTGCGTTTCTTGGCCGCTTCCATGGTTTGCAATGCAACACAGCGATATTCAGAGGCACGCTCAAGCATGATAAGTCATTGTTCTAGAGGTTGGGTGTTAGGGAGAAGTTCAACAGCCAGAGGAAGGGAAGGGATGTACACTCGATTGGTAAGACAACCTCCTCTCTAGAAACGAGGTGAGGAGGGTTATGGTTGAGGGGCATGGGTGCCCCTGAGCATGGTGTGGTCATGCCAAAATGTATTTAGAAAAAGGGGAATCTAAACACATTTGAATGATGTGGTGTGCCATTTGTTCTTGTTATGGTTATGCAGTTTGAGAAAGGAAATGGAGGATTACCAATCTCTTTTGGTACTGCATATGGGGATCAAATGGACTTTAAGTGTCCGAGTTGGCATACCTGGTGTCACTATCCCAAAAAGAGGATTTGGAGATAATGAACTGATGCTCTTGTAGAAAAGCTAGAGGTTGGTCAACAATAATGTCTAAGAGACTGGGTTGCTGACGGAAGAGGAGGGAACGATAAGAGGTATCATCCCTAGAGTGATCGAAAGTGATATGGGACTTTAGAGGTTCTTCTAAATGTGGAAGAATAATGGTACTAAAGTCAACACGACCAGATACACTAGGAGAGTTATGGAGAATTGCTTCTCTTGGTCTCTCAAAGGTGGGTGCCCCCTTACCCAAACATTGGGTTTCGATGTAATGGCCACAAGGTGGATGTGGTGTGAACACATGGGTTCGATGTAAGGGGGAATATATAAAGTCAGGGGTGGGAATTTCTTCCATAATGTCATCATCGTGATAAAATATGGGGTGACTGGTGGAAGAAGGACCACCGGACGTGGTGAAGCGACCTGAATCATCATCATGAGAAGAGAGGTTCACATGCGCATCGTCACAAGGGGTGACCGAAGAGTAAGTAGATAAAGGATCTATCGATGTTGAGCCCAAGATGATCGCTGAAGAAAGGTCAAGCGAAACAACCGGGGAGGATTCAGATGGAATGGTCCCCGAGGGTCTCATGGATGATGATAGGTAGAAAATGTTGGACGAAGGCTCCATCATCTCGACATCAGGAGGGGGAATGTCAATGGGAGCAGTCATATCTGGTAGTTTTGCTGAAGCAGAATGCGCAAATATGGGAGAGGTGTACTCATTGCGCTTGGCCTCGAATTGGTGGACCGCGGCAATAGAGGTGCGGAAGTCCTCGAGGCAGGGACAAATATGGGTGTGATGGCCATGGAGATCACACAAAGCACGGGGGTGGTTTGTGTGAATAGTCTTGGGGTTCTTGGCCGCGGTTGTGGAAGGAACAGAGGCTTCTGGGACCGCGGACTCAGGGAACGTGACATTAACCATGGGCTTTAGATGAAGTAATTCAGGACAGGTATGGGAGGCGTGACCGACAACATCACACAAAGCACCCCGGATGGTATGCTTTGGAGGCTGAGGAGGAGCAGGGTTTGTCGGGGCAGCCTTGTCCTTTGATGCCCCCTTGCGAGCTTTGCCCTTCTTACCCGAAGCGGTCGCAACAGGAGGTGGTTCCTGTTGAAGTGACTGAGGCACTGATGCAACGGGAGAAGCCATGGGGACCAGTTGAACTGGGGTCAAAGTGGTATAAGGTTTGGGTTGACCAGGCAAGGTGGGGGCTGGAGGATCAAGGTACCAAACGGGAATCCCAAGTGTCAAGTTAGGAAGAGAGAGGGTGGCCATGACTGGTACCGTGTACACTCCTGGTGGGGGAGCCAGGAACGGTATCTGACCAGAGGGGGCATGGCCAGGTGGGACGGCTCCTAAATGGCTAAGGCCTGGAGGAACCGTGCCAGGGGGATAAAGGGGCTCATGACTACCAACTGCAGGTGAAGGGCTAAGAGCAGGTTGCGGAGGGCAAGGTTGCTGACTAGCCGAAGCAGGTTGCTTGAGAGCAGCTCGAGACGATTGCATCATGCAAACATTCGATGAGCTGGGGTCAGAGATAGGAGGAGGGGGGAGACTAGGAAAAGTTCCAAGCAGGGAGGAATCCTTGTAAACGCCGGGGGAGACACTGGTCAAGGAGTCGACGGTTTGCTTGTTGGCTACATAAGAGATGGTCGTCTCAGGTGAGGTCTGAGATTTTGGCTCATGATATGTCAACTGGTCAATGGTGACTATCTTCCCATTATGGGGGAAAGACATCTTGCGAAAGACCGCGGATGGGATAGCAGACATAGCATAGGTGTAGCTTCGCCCCAAAAGAATGTTGTAGTCTAGTGGGGCGTCAATGACTTCGACGTCAACGCAAACAGTCTTACCGGCGAGTGTGATAGGGAAATTACGGAACAAGCCAATGGGCTGGGAGGCATGACCGTCCCACGCTCTAAGGGTGATCGTGGAAGGGGCTAGCTCAGGGGATCCGAGTTGCTTCCAAACCGAAGCGGACATCACGCAGGTGGATGCCCCCTCGTCAATGATACACCGGGAAACGATGGCGTTTCGTATTTTGACTGAGATTTGGAAGGCGACGAAAGGAGGGAGGGGAGGGTGGTCTGATTGAGTGGCGTCGAAAACAATCATCTGGTCGTCAGCAGGATCTACAGCGCCCACGGCAGATAGTAGAGCCTTCTTTTGGGAAGGGCACGACTGGAGGAGTTCCAGTATGGAAATGGCAGCAGGGGACTGCGCCAAATCATCTACTATGCTATCCGACTGAGCGGCTCGACCGGAAGCAGCATTTCGGCGTAATGGTCCCTTTGGAATCTTTGGATGAACCTCAACTTTGGGTTGAGGGATGTGTAAGGGGTCGTTGGATGTCGAAAGAGGCTCTGCAGAACCTGAAGAGGGGGGCTCGGGAGCAGACTGAGCAGGAGGCTTGGGGTACTGGCGAGACCGAGTTTGAAGGTTAAGGTCGACGGTTAGAGGCAGATCAAAGTTCATCATGAGGATCTGGTAATTGGAGGAACCAGAAGGGGAAGGTGGAGTGGCCACCTGTCCGTCAGGTGGTTGGGTAGCCATGAATCCCTGCTGTGCATCCACCTGTGCTTGAGGGGGCGGGGAGTGCTGTTGTAGGGGTTGAGAAGGCAAGGGAGGCGAAAGTGCATATGCTGGAGGAGTTGGCGCGCTAGGCTGTGGATAAGGGTAATGGTTAGGTTGGGAAACATTGAGGTAAGCAGGAGGTTGGGCAAAAGGATGAGGCATGCCGTATCCTGGATGCATGCTACCGGGAGGGGGAGAAGTGCAGGAAGTGGTGCCCCCTCCCCCAGGAAAACCATAGCTCATGTGAGGTTGAGCGGATGGATGAGAGATGGGTCCAATGATACTGTTGGCGGCATGAGGTGCCCCTGGTGTATGGGCATCATTGGGTGTGGGAAGATCAGGTAGGACAGTAGGATCATAACCTGTCTGAGCGTAGATCAGGTCATACTTTAACGCCATTTGGAGGGCATCTTCTTCGGTTTGAGGAAAATGGGATGCGACATCTTTCCCGATAGGGACAAAAGAGATCTAAGGAACCAGTCCATGTAGACACGGTCTTCGAAGGGAGGAGATTGGCATAAGCTCCGTTGTCTTCGCCATTCCTGGACATGGGTAGAAAGGCGGGTCGAAGAGATTTGCTTGAAGGAAGTCAAGAGTTCGATACCAGTGTCATAACGAAGGGGAAGCTGGAAGTAAGATAAAAAAGCCCGGGCAAGAGTTGCAAAGGTGGTATGGGAGGAAGTGGGCTGATCAACATACCACTTAGAAGCTTCGCCTATAAGCGTGCGTTGGAAAAATCTAAGACGAACAGAGTCATTGGTAATGGAGGTAGATGAACACCACATGTGGAAAGATCGAACATGATTTGAAGGATCTTCTCCAGCACGACCTTCAAACTTTGGGATGTCGGAAGGGAGCTTTGTCGGCATAGCAGGCCAACTAGTGTCATGATGTATAGGGTCGTTTATCAACCGGTCCAAATCTGGGAGGCTGAGGCCTGCCAAGAAGGGGAGCAAGGGTGTAGTCGAGGTAGTTCTTGTGGTGGTTCCGCTAGTAGTAGTTCCGGCATTAGGGCCGGGAGCACCACTAGCGTTAGGCCCTGGACCAGACATAGTGAAGGTGACAGGGGGAGAACCTAGAAGGAAAAGGAGAACCCAAAGAATCAGAAGAGGAGTTGGAGGAGGACTGGCTCGACGACGGCGGGGCGGAGTAGGTCGATCAACCGGAAACGGAGGGTGAAGGCCAGGAAGTCGCCGGGAAAGGCGCCTTGGGGGCGCAATGATGACAGGAAGAAGGAAACCGACAAGGGCAGAAAGGGACAGAATCAAGTAACGTCAAGGGCAGATAAGGTGCAGTGACAATTGATTTTAGAGTCTTTGCCAGGCGGTGTAAACCAGGCGCTTCTTCTCTTAGGGTCAGTGTGTGGTGTGCGTTAATTTTAATTTTTAAACCCTTTCCGTTGTTTGAGAGAAAGAAAAAAGTGTGCGACGTAGCTGAAAATAAACCTACAGAGAACAGAATAAAATGCTTAAATAACAGAAAAATAACAGCTACGTATGCATCTATCTAACCCAAGAAGGTGGGACTCTCACAACTATGCTGAAAAAGAAAGGGAAAAACTATGGAAACACACACAAAGGAAGCTCAACAGATCTAGGGTCAAAGGGGACAGAGATCTGGAGGATAAAGCTGCAGACAAGGGGTGCAGATCACAGCCAAGAGACAGAGGCAAGGTGGCTGGAAAAAGGGAAATCAGCAAAAAACCGGGGGGGAGCAAGGCAGAGGCCTTTAGAAGAGGTCCAAACAAAACGACAAGAGGTGATTTGAAAGGGAAGAAAAGCCGATTAAAAGGATCCGAGGATGAGGCAATGATCCAAAAAGGGAAGGCTTGAAACTCTAAAAATCGACACTGAAACAAGCCTAAAACTCTTCCACCAAAAAGTGGAGGGTACCGAAGCCCTAGGGGGCTAGGGCTCCCACTTAGATGAGCAAAAGAAGATCAGAAACAAGCTTCTAAACGGCCGAGACAGAGGCCTGGAAACCCGAAGGTGGCTTCTCCGAAACCTAAAAGTTCGTAAAAATAGCAGAAAAAAGTCCAGGCTCATGTTTTTTGGACCGCGCAAGCCTCCGGTCATAGCTTTTGGGGTCAAGTCAGGACTGAGGTTGAGGTCACCTAATAAAGCAAGACCCACCTCCGAGACTTCCCACAAGTGTATTTCGTAAAGAAATGTCGTCTCGGGGCCCGCGGCCGATGCTCGTCACCCGCGCAATAGGGCTGTGTAAACACACGGGTTAGAAATTTTTTAATGTTTTAGGGGCTTTAAGAGGAAAAAACCACATGAAAATAGGAAAAACAAAAAATCTCGAAAAAGAAACCCTAGGGTCTCAAGTAGCCGGATATGCAGACAGGAAAAACTACGGGCTGTCAGAATTTTGTAAACTGCAGAGCTCATTTGTTAGTATGAATTCCCGTCAAGTGTACGAAAAAGAACCACTCTTTAGCTACGCATAACCACAGCCTAACAACAATAGAGGTCACAAACATCTCTTTTATCTGCAATTAGTAGTTAGTTAAAATGTCGCAACAAAATGTATCTATAAATGGAAAGACATTAAGCAAGAAATAAAGAGAGTTTGCTCCATGCATCCAACAAACATAAGACAAGGAACACGATTTTTGAATGAATTTTTATATTGGTTGTGTGGCACCTGGGAGGAAAACAAGAAGGTGTATCTGGGCTTTCCTCAATGGGATGGGTTCTTTGTAGTCCTCAAGACTTCAGATCTAAGCTTTCTCTTCAGAGGTAGAAAACCCAATGTAAAAATGAAGCTCAATGGGACAAATGATGAAAAATGAGACCAAGGCATAGATCCAGAGTGGATTCAATAGGCAACAAAAGGTGAAGAATGATGGGGAAAACTCCTATTTATAACAAAATATTGGGGTCATTCTTTAGACTGGTGTATGATTAAATAATAAGTACCAAATCTAGATCCACCTTACTTTAATATTTTATTATTATTTTGGCTGGAGGGAAAGGGTGTTTGACTTGGGTCAACTCGATTAGTGAAAATAAATAAATAAATGATTTATTTATCTTTTGTTGAAGTGGTTGGAGATAATCAAATAAATAATGATTTATTTGATTAATGAGGTTGATTTGTCATATTTAACAGCGGAATATTATCTAAATAAGATTTAAATAATTATTCCTAGAAAATAACAAGATAACTATGGTTTGTCTCATTAATTTCTTTGTTTTTGTTAACATGACCTGAACAATAATTAAATTATGGTTTAATTTAATTATTCATGAGGAAATCAAACAAATAGTAGGTTTGCTTAATATTTCCTTTGGGGTTTCCGACCAATAGAAAGTAGTTTTACTAGGTAAACCGTCTTACATGTGGTGTACTTGGGTCCATCTAATGATAAAAGGTTAGATGACCAAAAATGGTGTAAAAATTTTTCATTGGCATATGAGGAGTTAGTCTGTCTATGATCCTTTAGAGCAGATGGGGAGATGTAGCCCACCTCATGGGGGGTTTACTAGGAGAGTGGTGGATCTTTTCACCCATGTAGGATACATGATGGTACATGATATTATAGCCATAACCGGTGGTATCCGGTGGTGTAGAGGGGTAGTTTGCAGCATAAATTTTCATAATGAGGAGTATAGAGACACTTGGTGGTATGCAATGACCCATTATACGGTGCAGAAGGCACTTGGAATGTTACCTCCAAGGGGACTTATGGACAGGGGAATTAGGTGTACCCTGGGATGTAGCTCACCTAGGATTGATGAGGGTAGTGTTGAGCATATGGAGACACCATGTTTAGCGGAAATAGGGCTACGAGGGTTTTATTGACAAATCCAAGGCAGAGGGAGGCCTGATCACTCATGCTTGAGTGATACAGGTGATGTGGCGAAGGTAGAGCAGGGGGACATTCATTTTGTATGCCAGGATGAGGACTCTTCTTCAGATGAGTCCATGAGGTCAGTCATCTGGAGTTGATGATAGTATGTTGGATTTGTCTTTCTACATGCAGGGTGAGTATTCAAAGGACTCGATGGGAGATATTCAATATAATGAGTCACTTGTGATGATTCAACCTGAGGAGCATATGGTGGAGCATGGGGCAACTGAGGAGGATGTTATGCATAGTATGCATGATAGTCCTTTTGGGGAGAGACAGATGAGGCTCACAGTGAGCCAGTTGTTGTCTTGAGGGGTCCTGACCCAGGTTCAGAGGCTAAGGTTTGCCAACAAACCCCTATACTACTGGACCTTTCGGCAGTGACTTGCTTGTGCAGGCCAAAGTCTCACCCAAATTTGTATGGGAGGGTGCTGGAACCAGGTTTTTGCCACCTGGGAGAGAGAAGGTAAGTGAAGTCGGTCCACAACTATCAGATCTATACAGCAAGGGGTTTTTCACAGGAGTTCCACCAAATAACTAGTATAAAGCTTATCAGATCTACTTAACAGGTTCACATCCACATCTGTCGTATTAGCTATAATCACAGAAAAGTATAATCGCAGTAGAGTAAAAAATCACAAATACATGTAGCATAAACACAGACAGTTCACAGCCAAAACATATACATAATCATATAACTCAAGTTCACATCAACCATAACATATAATATCCAGATACATCAGATGTCCACAATACTTTCGCACATATATATATATATATATATATATATATATATATATATCATTACCCAAAATCCTCTTACATTCCCAAATTATCACCTACACACATAGCCAGCAGGGTCTGCACACGGCAGGACAGAGGATATCCATGCACACAGCCAACAGGAGTCCTAACTCAAACAACCCTACCACAGATATAACAATTTGTACTTCACATCAATCTCTATTCTTTCCTACCTATGACTCAAAAAGGTTCATCTATTTATAGCAATTTAGACTACGCATCAATTGGTTCGCAAATCGTGGTTTATAGACTCTTGGTCTACCCTTGACCCATTTACAATGCATTAGGGGCTTTGACCCACCCCAAAGCCCCTGTGTTAGACTAAAAAATACAAAAATATACAAAAATGGACAAAATTCATAGCCTTTGGGAGACCCTGCTCCAACAGTCCCCCAACAGAATCTTGTGACTTGTCCCGGGTCACTGTGCTAGTGGGGCCTTGACCTATGCTTGCAATAATCTGATCGCCTCAACTAATGGATGCAGCATGCCTTCACTTTGGACAACAAAATTTTGTGCAATGTCAACCAAATTTTCTGAAAGCGGGACTTTAGTCGCGATAGTGACACTTTCTAGAGTTTGGTTTAGCTGCTTAATATCAACATCAGTATCCTGTGAAATTTTGTGGGCTTCACCAAGCCACGGCTTGAGATGGTCATCGAGGATATTCTTCTTTTGCCGAAGGTCATCAATGTCAACTTGCAGCGCTTGATTAGTGTGTAGCCATTGGAAGCACTTAGCAGGCACCAAAGTGGGCAGGGTGGCTTCGATTGTCTCTAACTCTTCCTCTTTTTGCCGCAGGTCCTGGTTTATTCCTCGTAAGATTGGGTCATGCTGGACCTTAGTCCATAGCTGCATGGTGGTATCTAGTAGTTATGCTCCCTGCGCAATCTGCCCTATGATGACATTTGTAGCCGCGGTTACCAGCGTAGTTTGCTGGGCCGAAACCTCCGAAGGTGTTTTGGGATGCAACATAGCCTCCAGATCTACGATCTGATGTTCTATGCATATCTTGATGACCTAAAATTCTTCTCGTGAGGCCTTCAGTGCTGTGACCAGTATTTCTAACTTTTCCTGAGGGGTGGATGAGGCCGGGATCTCTGTGGGAACATCTGCACAAATTCGGTGAATTTTGTTTTCGAGCTTTGTGTGCTTTGCGGTGGCAAGGCACGCCTCAAAATTTTTTGCATTGATTGTTTGTTCAGTTGCGCCGAGCTATTGGTGCACTTTTCAGTCTCAATGGTGAATTTCCTGAAATACATAGGTGTGGTGACCCTGCAAGGCCTCATGAATGAGCCTAGCTAAGTTCAGCTGGACTTCTATACTGGCCTGGACTTAGAGTCCCAGGACGGGTGGACTGAGCATCAGAGCTGCGCCAGGGAGAGAGTAGAGGCAATTGTCATTTGTAACTGGTGTTGCGCTACTGGTGGCTGAGGGTAGGTGTACCTAAGTTGCACTAGTTTGCAATGTGTCTGTATTTAATTGTAGCGCACGGATCTCAGCATGAATTTTTTCAACTGCAGCCTGCTGCTCCTCTTCTAATGATACCCATTTGTCCTCTGTGGCCAGAGTGATCGCATCAACGATTTTTTCAAGGTCTCTATCAGTCAATGTGATGGTCTCATCTTGCTCCACCCACGGAGATTACTGCTTTTTGTGGGGCATTTTGATAGGCTCGCTTGTTCGCTTCATGCCGCAGGAGGAGGTAGGTCCGCCTGCATCCAGACCTTTTGTACCCAAGTTAGTTTACGAATCCATCTGAGTTTGCACCTCTGTTAACACTGGAAATCGTACAGATGAAAAAGACATCAAGTAATGTCAAGCCCAAGGATTTACAGGACAGGGATACATTATGGAGTAAAAAATATCAAGAATCTCTAAGGTTTGGATCAATTCAAGAATGAACTAGTCATAAATGCCCGAATGCGTGCCTTCGAGAAGAGCACCTTCTCTGTGTACTGCAGCCCGATAAGTGCACATTCCTGGAAATGGATAAAATTCCCTTTGTGGGACCACAAGAAAGCACATGACAACTTCTCCTTATGTGAAAGCCACCTAAGGACAGCACCACCGCCTCCTTAGGCCTTATGTGAGCACACAAAAGCATATTTCAACCCATAATGGAATATTTCCTCTCCCTTGGGTCACTATCCACCATGTACCAAGGGAGAGAAGGAGGTTTGAAAGCTCACCTATATAAACCCTTAAAGATATGAACAAAGTGTGATCACAAGGTTATGTTGGCCAAAGTTTCCCAAGCAACACTAGCTGTTTGTGTGAACCAAGGAGAAGGAGTTGAAGAAGAGAACTCAATTGTTGGCCACCCAACAATTTCAGTCCATTGCAGCAGAGAGAGAGAGAATTGAACCACGTTAGAAGGCAGAAATTGAAGGATAAACATCCTTGTGTCAGGTCCTAGAGCCTCTGCCTAGGCCCTTCGGCAAGCGGGTAAGATTTATATTGATTCCAAGCATTCAATGAGAAGAAGGACATCGAGCCGTTGTTTACCTTGTTATTGTTTGGAACTCTTTATTTAGCTTCTTTTTGTGTTTTTAGTTCTACTTTTTAATAGAGCATACTTAAGTGTATTACTTCATTTTAAGTCTTATACTTCTGAGCTCCCCCCAGATACTGCCTCTTACTTATGGTTTAGAGAAAAAACCACATTCTCTAGATGTGTGTGATTTTGTACACCTTTGTGTTGAATCCACCACAACAGGATTTACGACTCCACTAATATGTTTCAAGTTTATGTGGTGGTGCCATTATTTGCAGGAGACCCTTAGTCTATGTTGGAGTGGATTTGGCAGTCCTCTGACCCATCTTTCAATCCCTAGACTCACCGAGGTGATAGAATGAAGAAGGCAGCTCCTAATTTTCTTTACTTGTAGGAATTTTGCGCGCATTTTTTACACACATACGTGCAGGGCAGGCGTTCAGGAGTGACCGACACACAGGAAGGCGCACCTGTCAGAAGGTTTTACACGTAAATTGAAGAGAGATTTTTTTTCTCCCTATCTACTCCATTTTTTCTGCTTGTATGTGTGTTGGGCAGCCCCTACTGTATCTGCCAATAGCTGTGTTGATACCCCATAGCTTCTGAAGAATAATTTTTGCTGATTTTTGTAGACATTTAGTTATTTTTCATTTAAGTTGGTTTTTGCAAAAAGTGCTCACATAGTTTAAGTAGGGGGCGAATTAACCATTTCTTTCCGAACAATTTATGTTTTTGCAAATTCTGGTATGCACACTTAGTCTAACTAGTCCAAGTAAGTTTCTCATGACCACACATGCATAAGCTAGTGTAGAAATTGTTTAAGTTTAAATTTCAATTTTTTCATTTAGGAAATTGTGGGACTAAGATTGAATCGAAAGTTAGAGCAAGTAATCTCTGCTATCTTTGCACCATTAGGCAACCCTAGAAAAGCATATGAACACTCTACATTTGTGATTCGATATCTCCCTTTAGTCACTCACATAGACTAATTAGGGGGTTTTGGAAGCGGCCCATTATCAGCAAATGCTTTTTGTTTGAGCAAGGAACAACATCACATAGTTTAACTAGGGGAATTTTGTAATGGATCACCGATATCCATATGTTAAAATTATGAGATTTTTCACCATACCCTCACACACATTCACCCGCTAAGAAAAGAAAGCCATCTAAAAATCACTTAAACCAACTCACTAAACTCTCCCCACAAGGGCCACAAGAGAAATTATAGTTTAAGTTAGGATCGAGGGCGTAGGAATCCAATAAGCCACCTTGATCACGCTTTACATTTGAAACATAGAAGTTATGTTTTTAGGGAGATTTAAAATCCACCTTTCAGCCCATGAAAAATAAAACCAGAGTGTGGCAGAGACCCGATTCAGAGGGGGTTAGGCTTAGGCGTAGTGCGTGAAGTATCACTTGGGGCTACATGACCTGTATGATACTCGGTACTATTAGCTAACTACGAAGAACCACAAGACTAAAACGCTCACGTGGGATGGTGGTTCTTAGTTGCCAAAACTAGGGCATGTTTTACCCTATAGGTGACAGTGCAGGCAAGCACTAGACCCTCTACCCTTACCTTGGTTGATTCTCTTTGGCTAACTGGGGGCATCTCCAATACTTTCGGGATGTTGTGCCAGCACTCACAAGAAATCCTCTCAAGGCCCAGTTACTTTTGAGTGTGTGAGGACTTTATAGTTCTTCTAGGATTTTTGAGTATCACGTGCAAACAAACAAAACCATTTTTTGCTTGATTGATCACATAGATTAAATTAAAGGAAAATCATTTCATTTTTGTTTTGTTCTATGTATGTGGCCATAGATTTTTCATGATCATAGACTCCATCCCCTCAAATTTTTTTTCCAAAACCTAACATGGACGACCCGCAAACGGTTCCAACGGAACCTTGTCAGTCCAGGCATCTTTTGGACCTCCCCCCATTAACGAGAGGGGTTCCAGGTCTTTCGCCATTTAAGCGTCAAAGACAGAACATTTCCATAGTGGTTGGTTCCTCATTTCTTGGAGCAACCTTCGTTGGGAACCCTACTCGGTCTCCCAACACCACATCGCACATCACTCCCCCTCATCCCCTATGTTAGCCACCCGTAAAATTTGATTATACCAAAGGTGGCTAAATTTGTTTTGAGCCTTCAAGGAACAATTTTTCCCTATAAAATTTTTTTTTGGCTCTTGAAGACTTTTGAAGGCCTCCTGCCTCTGTCGAGATCCCACACTGTTGTTTTCATCCAAATAACTTCTGAAATCCTACAAAAGATCCAAAGTCAAACACTGCTGCAAACCCCCTTTTCCCCTTCCTTCCTCTCAAAAACAAACCTCCTCTCCTATCCCTTCATTCCCCATGAAAATCCCTCATTTCCACATTTCTGCTATTTCCCCTCATCAAAATCCATTTTATAAGGTCTAAGACCCCTTCTTAGCCTTATCGGAACCTTTATTTCCTTTGAAAAACATTAAAAAGCCATAGAAAACGCATATTTTCTATGTTCCGGACTTTAGCCCCCTCGGGCCAAGCCCCTAACCCTTTCCGTCCATGAGCCCGAGCGCCAGAACCGACTGCTAAACCCATCAGGCGCTTATTCTTTCAAATTAAAATTTCTCCGCCAAACCATTAAAAACCTTTGTAAATTCGTGTTTTTGGGTTTTTAATTTATTTCCAAAGTTTTCCGCCATGTAAATTGTGGAGAAAATCTCAACCGTCGATCTGCTCCATAGATCGGATGGTGCGGAGCACGTCTTTCCGTGGTCCCCACCGCCCAAAGGCTGATTGCCCAAAACTGCGCGGTAAATTTCGCACTGCCTTTGGGCGGAGGGTGGTTTTCTCCCAATCGGTAGCGATTACATACGCTTGCCGCCACGCATCTACCGTACCTTTTCCATAACCGTCGTCCCTCGCACATTAACGTCTGGACCAGGACGCCCAGTGAAATAAACCCCCGCCGTCCGATCTGGGCCCACTCATCTAACGGCTATCGCTCCTCGAAAGTGCCCGACCATTAACCAACATACCCACGCAATAACTAGTCCATTGTACAGCGACAATCGGTTTCTCACCGTCGATATGATCTGCAGATCGACGGCCCATATTGCGTCGCCTGATTCCGTTGCCCAGTCAACATTTCCCCACCACTGACTTTCCATTGCCCACTCCCGACCGTCGATCATGCGCGATCAACGAATCTCATCTAATTCTCCTTCCCCCATGATTTTTCAACAATTCTATGATCAAATCCCAACTATTGGATGATGCCATGCAATGGCCCTATTTCCTCCGCACATCCTCTGATGCAGATTGACCAATAAAAGTAGGATTTTATAACGTTTGTTTGTATTTTGCAGGGTTCGAAGGTTTTCACTATAAACGAAGAAGATTCAAAAGAAGAGGGTGACGACTCTCTTACTCTCGATTTACCAGAGGAAATCGACCATCGGGTTTGAAATGTCATTTTTATCAATGTTTCATGAACCACTGATGCATTACAGAACCTGTACAGCCCTGTGCAACAACAAGAAAACATGGATTAAGCGCAGAAAAGAGTATCAGCGTTGAAGACCAGGATGAACCAGAGCAGAGAATTGATGGACAGATTAATGAGGATTATGGCTAAGACAACTATCAAAAGCCTAATCCCCAATCTAAAACACAGTTTAAAAGGAAAATCTAAAGTGTTTTATCAAGAACACCCCCCACCGCCACAAATGGAGGTGAATTGATTCCTCCCAGCGACCAAAGTGCCACCTGTGCCTCAAAGTATTCAATCAAGAATAGAAGTTATTGCTCAGGATCAAACATCTGCCTCACAGCAAAACCAAAAGGTAAATCTTGCCAGGAATTTAATGATGGAATGTCGGCAGAGTAACCCTAGCATCGCACAGAGCCTCAAAGGTCAAAAAAAGCTCCCTCCGAGCTTAATTCATAAGTGTAAACCAATTAATACAGTGAAACACCTGTACAGTTTCTTCATTGAGCCTCCCAAGGGCCAAAAGACATTAACTTTGTATTAATTGTATTTGAGATCTTTAAACAGGTCTCACCTCCTCATCCTTCTATATATACTTCAGTAGAAGATGAGTGAGGGGTTGGTTGTTGATGTAATTGCTGAAGCATTATAATGTAACTGAGCTGAAGACTCCTGATTGTAAATAGTGATTCACTGGCTCTTGGAGCTCTGCTTGTAACAGATAAGTTAGGTTGTGAAGAGAGATGAATTAACACACTGCATTTGAAGATTGTAACTGGTTTGGAGCAATCAATACAAGCTGATTTATGGGATCCTGGTCTATGTTGACAGTGATGTTATTCTCATTGTAACTTGTTCTTTATTTTTTGTTTTCATTATGTTTCATATTCTTCTGTAAAGAATAGTTTAAACAGTGTTAGGACCTACTGTATACCAGTAACCTTCTCTGGCTAAAAAATCTTTATTTAAATGTTTTCTTTCAACTGTGTTATTTGGAAATGATTTAATTCAGTTTAAGCATAGGAATGTTGGTGTTCCCTCGTCCTGTTGTCTTAGCTGAATATTATTTTTAAATGTTACTTTCAATATATGTTGTGTGAAGATGAACTGAGGAAGCTATGGTGAGCCCTGGTCCCAGTCTTGTCTGCATAACTGTTTGATTATTTCCCTTAGAATGTGTTAAAATCCAGATAGTTTCAAAGTACTTACCAGATCTTAGGCCATTCTGTGTTATCTTTGTGATTGTCTTGGAAGTAGCTAAGTAAAGAAGAACTAGGAGAGGATTTGTGGTGAGCCCGGCCTGCTAGTTTCTACTCCAAAGTTTTCCTTCAAGTTTCCCTTTGTTTTTTATATGTTTTCTATCGGAAGTGTATCAAAGGTTGGCTAGTTTCAAAGTACTTACCAGATCCTAGTTTTCTTCTATGTTTTTCTTAAGTGCCTGGTCAAAGGCTGGCTAGTTTCAAAGTACTTACCAGATCCTGGGCTACTCTTTGTTCTGCATCTGTTTATTTCCTCTTCTTGATGTATCATTCCATTCCATAAATCAAGCCTTAAAGAGATCCTTAGGCATAGATGACTTGCCCCATAGATCACTCTTGAACCTGATTGTTTCAATTAAATCCTCTTATGACTCCATATCCCAATGGACTGAAAACCTGCTATCATCTTTCTTCTTGATCGAAACTTATTCTGGTTGCTTGTAACTTCTCACTTTTGAACCTCTTTGCCTTTGGGACTTTTCACCTCTAACAGCAATCATGCTCAACCATCCAAAAAACAAAACAAACCCTTGGCCTTCATAACTAGCCTAATATCACTACCCTAAACTTCAAAGACTTATCCATATTTGCACTCACTGGAGAGATCCCTCTCCGGATTCAGGAGGGCTAGATCCTAGAATCCCAAAGTTGGTTGAAACGATGTTGTTTCTATAATTGGACTCTGCCAATATTGCTAATAAATTACAGATCCCTAACATTTCTGGCGACTCCACTAGGGATCTAAGTGTTTTTAATACCTTTTAGAGACCTTAGAAAACCCTCTTTTCAAGAAAAATTTGAGATTAAAAAGCAGCCTTTTCAAGCACTACCAAGAAATGGTAATCATGATGAAACTTGTTTGAATCAGTGACAAACTAGGTCAACCCTAGGATTCTCATAAGACTTTATCTAACCTTGAAAAATCAGCTTGCTTAGCCATAAGAATAGAATGTCTTTGTCTCATAACCGTAGCCAAGTTTTGAAGCAGAGTTAGGAATTTCTTAGAAACCACACAAATAAAAAGAACTCAGAAAAACAAAAAACATTTCAGATTGGTTGTAAAACACTTGCTCTTACATTTCACTTACCTTTGATGTGTTTTACCTCATACTCTTAGACAGAGTCTGGAAAGGGCCAGGTAGCCTCCGGATCTCATCCTCTTTTAAGAGGTGACATATCTGGTGAATGCCCTCCCAGTCAATCTCTGGTTAGAGTTTGTTGTGTTTCGGGATATCCTTGAAAAGGGATGTTTCACAAGGACTGTGGTGGATAGTGTACCTTTTTGAAAACATTTTAAACTTTCCACCTGGCGACTCCACAATCCTGAACAGACCTTAAGACTCCACTGGGAAGAACCCTTAGCATCATAACACCTTTTAAAACTCTGTTAGAAGACTGTTGGATTGAAATTGTGAAAACAAATTAGTTAAACCTCTTAAATACTATCATACTTGGTTGAACTTTTCTTGTTATTTGGGTCTAAAACACAGCATATTGGCTCCTAGAAAGATTCACACTAGAGCCCATCCTAACCCTGATCCACCTGAGATAGTTGATAAACCAGAAGCAATCCTTAGGAAGTCTCCTAAGATAGAATCTTCAACTGTTTTCAGATCACCCCTAAGAGCTAATTCACTCCCTGAAAATCTTTCAGCACTACAACAATCACAAGCTGACCTATTAAATCCCTTTAGAACTAGGTCCCTTGATGATTTAGATCAGCTAGATTCTGAGTCTTCACATTCATCTCCTGAAATGAGTGAACATCTTGGGAGTAGAGAAACAACACCTCCTGATTTACATTTTCCTTATAATCTAGGTGTCTCTCATCCAAGATCAGCTCAGCAATCTACTTTAGTCCCATCCACTTCTTCTCATCCTTCATCCACCGCTCAAACCACTTCACTTCAGCCCACACCTCCTCTTGTCAATCCACCTCCACCACTTATCATGGTAGCATGGTATGCTCCCTTAGTCCTTCCTGTACCATTAGTCAACCTTCCATAGGACTATCAGTCCAAAATCCCATTGTATGATGCTAGCAATGCTATAACTGCATCACAACATGTGGATAAGATGAATGACTACTTTGATAGAAATGAAATTGATGATGATTTTGTCAAACTCAGATTATTTGCTCAAAATTTGGGGGGAGAAGTAAGAAAATGGTTTAAAGGCTTACCCCCCCCCGTAGTATTAACGATCTCCAAGGTTTCCATCAGACATTCTTAAACAAATGGGAAGTGAGGAAGAATCCTCTCCAAGTCCTTGCTGACTACAGCAATCTCCATAGAAACCCCGGGGAAAGTGTACAAGCCTATTGTACTAGATTTAACAATGTGTATAATGCACTTTCCCCGGAATTAAAACCTCCACAAGGCTCAGCCTTAAACAAGTTTCCTGAAGGGTTTGACGCTGACATGACCTATTCACTCAGAGAGAGAGATTTTGCAACTCTTGAAGACATGCAAAGAGGTGCTCTTTCTGTGGAAGTCAACCTAATGGAGAAGAGAGAAAGGATGAAAGCTAAAAAGAGAGTATCTTTTAGAGAGGAATCCACACCTACGACCTCAAACTCAAAAATGGAAAGAATGATGGAAGAAATGATGAAGAAAATGAGCATTCTTGAGAGAGCACAAGCAAGTCTAAACCAAACTGCTCCTCAAAACAGAAACCAAAACCAGAATCAGAATGTAAGAAGGAACCAACCTCCAAACAGACCCAGGGAAGATGATCAACAGATCACTCCTCCCTTTCATCAAAACTATGTAACTGAGGTTGAGGAAACAGATGAAATAATAGAGGATAATGATATGAACCTATTTGGGGTAGACGATCATGACTTCGAGGTTCATTATGATAGAAAAAAGGGTCTTTACACACCTTATGATGAAAAAAGAGATGATAATGAAAATTGTTGTCAAGACATGGAAAATGCCATCACAGAACCTTCAAAAGAATATGAACTCAGAAGTAAATCTAGTCAAAAAAACCCCAATACCAAAGCCTCTGACAAATATTCTCAAAACAGCACTACAACCAAGCCTAAAATAGCCAAACAAAAATAAAAAACAGTGGCTATTAATTTTGGTAAAGATAAAGAGAAAGACACTCAAAATCTTGAAAAACAGAGTGCAGACATTAGTAGTACTAACACATCAGCTAGTACTCCGGTTTCAACTATTGTGACAAGTGTAAATAAAACAAATTAGCAAGTTGTTGTTGCTGATAGAGTGGCAGTAAGTAGGGCTGAAACCAGTACCATAAAGAATCCAATTCCTTTCAGCCTGGAACAGGAAATCTCAAAGATCAAAATCTCTATTCCTTTAACCGAGTTAGCTTCCCAACATGTATATAAGACCCAAATTTTGAAGGCTTTAAACATAGAAGAAAATGAGGACACTCTCAATCTTAATGATGACCAACCAGAGCTTATTTTTGGTCCAAAGATTGAAGGTAAGTTTCAAGAAGGGCCCATCCCTCCCTTTTATGTAAGTTTAAACATTCATGACAAAATTTTGCACAACGCTATGCATGACTCAGGGGCTTCCCATAATTTAATTCCAAAATCTGTAATGGAGAGCTTGGGTCTAGAAATCACCAGACCTTACAAAGACCTATACTCCTCTGACTCAAGCAGAGTAAAATGTCTAGGATTGATTAAAGACCTCTGTGTTAACTTAGCCCAGATTCCAGCCAAGTCTTTAGTTATGGATATTGTTGTGGCTGATGTACCCCCAAAGTATGGAATTTTATTACCAAGATCTTGGGGGGCTAAGTTGCAAGGGACTATGCAAATGGACATGACCTATGCGACCATCCCTGTCTTCAATCAAACTAGAAGACTTTACAGGGAGTCCCACATGCAATACACAGTCACAAGTCAAGATAGACCACAAAACTCTCCTCTATACTCCATGAGTACAGGCCTGGATTCTTTTATCATGTTCAATGATGAAAACCTTAATGAACAAATCACTTTAAAAGAATCAGTGACCAAAAGGGAGGAGGAGGAACATAATGCTGGAGAGTCTAAGCAGTTTGCTTTATTTGAAAACATTAGCAAACCAAACACAGGTCTTGAACTACAAGTCATCAATCCATTAAATTTAAACCTTGTCAGTCAAGAGAACAATCCTCAACCTGATGAGAAACTTGAGGATTTAAAACAAAAACGACTTAGTGCTGACATTCACGAATCATCTGGAAGCACGGTAGTTGATGACGACATTCACCAAACATATAAAACTGATAAAAGTCCTCTTTGGAGTATGTTTTTTGATGGTTCATGCACTAGAACTAATGCTGGTGCAGGTGTTTGTATTATTAACACTGAAAGCAAACACACAGAATGCATTTGTTGCAAGTTAAACTTTCAGTGTTCTAATAACTTAGCGGAGTATGAATCCCTGCTCTTAGGCTTACATTTGCTGAAGAAGTTAGGAGCCAAGAAAATCAATGTGTATGGGGATTCTGAGTTAATCATTAGGAAAGTCAATGGGGAATACAACGCACATCATCCCAGACTTAGGGCCTATCGTAACGATGTCATGGATCTTTTGAAAACATTCGATGAGTCCAAAATAATTTTTGTCTCGAGAAAAAGAAACTTGATAGCCCACAATTTAGCCTCTGCAGCTAGGACATGTCTAACGCCATTCAAGACCGAAGATTGCTCAACTCAGATAAAATTTAGACCCGTTGTACCTGATAACAAAAGATATTGGCAGGTGTTTGATGGAGATAAACAAATAGAAGACTTCATGCAATTCAGAAATGAATTTGAACTGCATAGTTCAGATTCAGACTATGATGCAGACTGCAGTGAAGAAAATTTTCTTAGTGAAGAAGAGCCTTCTCCTGAGCTTGTCAATATTAACCTTCAGACTGGAAAACTTAGAAATCAAACAGAATTGAGTGCAGAATCGGAAACCGAGGAATTAGAAACTCTGCATTCTAAAAATGAAAGTTTGCCAAGTGGTCTAACACCTTCAGAAGAGTTGTTTGATTTTAATGATGTGGCCAAAAAACCTAAACTGGAACCTGTAGAGACTGAAGTGGAGGAGTGCAATATAGGCAGTAAGGAAAAACCAAAGATGATTAAACTGTCTAAAACCTTACTAGCTCACATTAAACTCAAATACATAGAGCTGTTTAAATATTTTTCTGATGTTTTCGCATGGAGTTATGAATATCTTAAGTCCTATGACACTGAAATAATACAGCACAAAATCCCTCTTAAAGAAAACCAAAAACCATTCAAACAGAAACTACGCAGAATAAACCCTGTACAACTGCCTTTGGTTAAGAAGGAAATCATGAAAATGTATGATGATGGTATTATTGTCCCTATTAGATATTCTAAGTGGGTATCTAATATGGTGTATGTTAGGAGAAAGACTGGAGAAATCAGGCTTTGTATAGATTTTAGAGATTTAAACAAAGCTTCATTGAAAGATAACTACCCTTTACCGAAAATGGATCATATTTTACAAAGGGTGGTAGGATCTAGAAGAATTTCTTTGCTTGATGGCTATTCAGGGTATAATCAGATCTTAGTTCACCCTGCTGATCAATTAAAGACATCTTTTACTACACCATGGGGCACTTTCATGTATGTGAAAATGCCTTTTGGTATAATGAATGCTGGAGCAACCTTTCAGAGAGCCATGGACATAGCATTCTCAGAAGAATTGGGCTTCTTCATCATTATTTATCTTGATGATGTCACTGTGTTTTCAAAAAAAGATGAAGAGCATTTAGAACATTTAAGAAAAGTTTTCGAGAAATGCAAAAAGTTTGGGATATCTTTAAACCCGAAGAAAACACTTTTTGGTCTCCAAGAGGGTAAACTTCTTGGGAACATTATTTCTGAGGAGGGTATAAAGATAGATCCAAAGAGGATTGATGCCATATTGCAAATCTCTCATCCTCGAAACATCAAGGAGTTGCAATATTTCATTGGGAAGATTAACTTTTTGAGAAGGTTCATCCCTAACTTAACTGAGCTCCTTAGGAATATCACAAACATGTTGAAGAAGGAGCAAGGGGTAAAATGGACCCTGGAAGAAAAGACATCCTTTGAGCTAGTGAAACAAGCATTAACCAAAACATTGTTTCTGATAAGTCCTGATTTTTCAAAGGATTTTTATATCTTCTCATTCGCATCAGAACATACCATAGCTGCTGTCCTTTTACAGAAAAATCCACAAGGACAAGAGAAGCCTATTACATTCTTTATTAAGGCATTGAGGGATGCCCCATTAAAGTATAACATCATGGAGAAGAAAGCTTTTGCTTTGGTTAAGGCTTTAAAAGACTTCAGGGTATACATCCTTCACTCACACATCGTTGCCTTTGTCCCAAATTTAGTTGTTAAAGACATTCTAACACAGGACCCAGATGGTAAGAGAGGTAAGTGGATTACTATTATTCTTGAATATGATCTAGAAATAAAACCCACTAAGCTGATCAAAGGCCACGGTCTAGCTAGATTAATGGTTGAGTCAAATTGTGAAGTTCTGGATATTAATATGATTAATGCTTTAGATAGCCAAGAAAAACTCTCAACTCCCATTATTGAAGATTATTTTATGATTTCTCCTTGGTATGCTGATATTGTTCATGTTTTGCTTAATTTAAATACACCTCCTGGTTTAACAAAAACAAAAGCAAGGTTCTTAAAGCTGAAAGCAGTAAGCTATTGCATTATAGATAGAAGTCTTTATTGGAATAATGCAAGTGGTATATTGCTTAAATGCTTGCCTGAGTTTGATGCAGAGCAGGTTAAGCAGGAATTCCATGAAGGAGAGTGTGGGGGTCATTTGTACTGGAAGTCAACAGTCAACAAAATTTCGAGGGCTAGTTTTTATTGGCCTACTCTTTTTTCTGATATACACAAGATGATCATTGCCTGTCATAAGTGCCAACTGTTTGAGGGAAAAAGAAAACTGCTACCCCTTCCTCTTCATCCAATCACTGTTGAAGCTCATTTTCAACAGTGGGGACTTGACTTCATAGGAGAAATCCATCCACCATCTTCTGCCCAACATAGGTGGATTCTTACTGCCACATACTACTTCACTAAGTAGATAGAAGCCATTCCTTGTAGGCAGGCCAATGATTTAGTTATCATTAAGTTCATGGAGACTAACATTCTCTCCAGATTTGGCTGTCCTACCAAAATCATCACTGATAATGCAGCGGCATTTGGATCAAAGAGAATGGTTGAATTCTGTCACAAGTATCAGATAACATTGGGGCATTCCACAGCCTATTACCCTCAAGGTAATGGACTCGTAGAATCTTCCAACAAAATCTTAGTGAACATAATCAAGAAACTGTTGGAGGACAACAAAAAGTCTTGGCACATAAAGCTAGTCCATGCACTTTGGGCTGACAGATTAACTTTGAAGAAATCTATTGGTATGTCACCTTTCTAGCTTGTGTATGGTACTGATGCAATTTTTCCAAATAGCCTTAGTGTACCAGTTATGAAGTTGATTCAAGAGTTGCAGAATGAAGAAAATGACATGACCAGAAGGATAAATCAGACCATTCATCTTCAGCAGACCAGGGAGGAAGTGTATAACAAAGCATTGCAGAAACAGGACAGCATCAAAAAGCTTTTTGACAGAAGAACAAAGGCCACCAATTTCAAGATTGGGGACAAATTTTTAAAGTGGGATTCAAGGAGGGAAGAAAAGGGAAAGCATGGAAAATTTGATAACCTTTGGCTTGGCCCTTACTCTATTCATTCAGTTTCTGGTAATAATGCATTTTTCTTACAGGAACTGGATGGAACAAGATTGTTTGGGGGTCCTGTCAATGGCAGGATGCTTAAGCATTACTTCTCTTGATCCATTTTTTGTTTTGAAGCCTCTTTATCTTTTTTCCATTATGAATATTCCATCCACCATTGCATTCAAAGTTAGGAAAAATAAAAAAATACAGAAACAAAGAAAAGGAAGAAAAGAGGGCGGAAATGAAAACAAGAAAGGCAAAGCCCCATGCCAAAAAGGAGAAATAAATCTGAAAGTGTGCAAGCTCAAATGCCACTCCTCAAAAACACACTTCTAGTTAGTTAAACTATTTAATCTTGACTAATTAGCTTTAAATTTTTCTGCTGATAGGATAGTGAATTCAATTTGCCAAACTGTTCAATCCTGGCTTATCAGTAGATAGATTAGGATAGAAATTGAAGGTTCAAAATAAGCTCAAAATCTGAACCAAAATTTCCAAAACATGATGACTCAAAACTGATCTATCTTCTGAGTCAAGAAAGAGAAAAACTGGTTCTAATTTGCCCAAAATCTGAATCAGAGAACAAGGAAGAGATAGCTCAAAAGCAGAAACGGAGCTGTGAAGAAAAGAGAAGGTCATAATGAGAGATTTTCAGATCTTCAGCCTTCCATTTTGTTTTTATTTTTTCTGCAAATAATAATATATGTGCAGCTTGTTTTTATGCCATAGATCACAAGTCAAACAGCTTAATCTTGACTTCACTGTTTTTAAATTTCTGTTGTAGAATTTAGAGAATGAAAGTCTGTTGGACAGTTTAATCCCAGCAAACAGTAGATTAGGTAGAGAAAAATCTGAGCTCAACTGTTTAATCTGAGTTCAGGGAGAAATAAGGAGTAGAATTAGATTAGTTTTTATGCTTTCAAAAGAATAAAATGTTGTGAAAATATTTTGCCAATCCAAGTGCACTCTGATGAAGAAAAAATGTTAGATCAGTAGGATTGGGTAGGTAGAAAGTTGTATTGATAAAGTCCATTATTCTTTCATAACTGATACTATTTTTCAGAGCAAAGCAAGATCATCCAGCAAAATAAGAGCAATCCAAAGGATGAGGCACCTGGTCTGCATCTCAGAAAAAATAATGGATCCGGCACAAGTCAGCCTCCTAGAGAAATCAAGTCTAAATTCTTGATGCCTTCAAGAAGGCACCATCCCCAAGTGGAGCCACTGTTAGCACCCGTAAAATTTGATTATACCAAAGGTGGCTAAATTTTTTTTGAGCCTTCAAGGAACAATTTTTCCCTATAAAAAAAACTGTTGGCTCTTGAAGACTTTTGAAGGCCTCCTGCCTCTATCCGGATCCCACACTGTTGTTTTCATCCAAATAACCTCTGAAATCCTACAAAAGATCCAAAGTGAAACACTGCTGAAAACCCCCTTTTCCCCTTCCTTCCTCTCAAAAACAAACCTCCTCTCCTATCCCTTCATTCCCCATGAAAATCCCTCATTTCCACATTTCTGCTATTGCCCCTCATCTAAATCCATTTTATAAGGTCTAAGACCCCTTCTTAGCCTTATCGGAACCTTTATTTCCTTTGAAAAAAATTAAAAAGCCATAGAAAATTCATATTTTCTATATTCCAGACTTCAACCCCCTCGGGCCAAGCCCGAGCGCCAGAACCGACTGCTAAACCCGTCAGGCGCTTATTCTTTCAAATAAAAATTTCTCCGCCAAACCATTAAAAACCTTTGTAAATTCGTGTTTTTGGGTTTTTAATTTATTTCCAAAGTTTTCCGCCATGTAAATTGTGGAGAAAATATCAACCGTCGATCTGCTCCACAGATCGGATGGCGCGGAGCGCGTCTTTCCATGGTCCCCACCGCCCAAAGGCTGATTGCCCAAAACTGCGCGGTAAATTTCGCACCGCCTTTGGGCGGAGGGTGGTTTTCTCCCAATCGGCAGCGATTCCATACGCTTGCTGCCACGGGTCTCCCGTACCTTTTCCAAAACCACCGTCCCCCACGCATTAATGTCCAGACCAAGATGCCCAGCGAAATGAACCCCCGCCGTCCAATCTGGGCCCACTCATCTAACGGCTATCGCTCCTCGAAAGTGCCCGACCATTAACCAACATACCCACACAATAACCAGTCCATTGTACAGCGGAAATCGGTTTCTCACCGTCGACCTGATCTGCAGATCGATGGCCCATATTGCATCACCTGATTCTGTTTCCCAGTCAACGTTTCCCCGCCACTGAATTTCCATTGCCTGCTCCCGACTGTCGATCATGCGCGATCAACGGCTCTGATCTAATTCTCCTTCCCCCATGATTTTTTGACAATTCTAAAATCAAACCCCGACCGTTGGATGATGCCATCCAATGACCCTGCTTCCTTCGGACATCCTCCAATGCATATTGACCAATAAAAGCAGGATTTTATAAATTTTTTTTGTATTTTGTAGGGTTCAAAGGTTTTCACTATAAACGAAGAAGATTCGAAAGAAGAGGGTGACGACTCTCTTGCTCTTGATTTAAATGAGGAAATCGACCACTGGGTTTAAAATGTCATTTTTATCAATGTTTCATGAACCACTGATGCATTACAGAACCTGTACAGCCCTGCGCAGCAATAAGAAAACATGGATTAAGCACAGAAAAAGTATCAGCGTTCAAGATCAGGATGAACCAGAGCAGAGAATTGATGGACATATTAACGGGGATTATGGCTAAGACAGTTATCAAAAGCCTAATCCCCAATCTAAAACATAGTTTAAAAAAAAAATCTTAAGTGTTTTATCAAGAACACCCCCCACCGCCACAAATGGAGGCGAATTGATTCCTCCCAGCGACCAAAGTGCCACCTGTGCCTCAAAGTATTCAATCAGGAACAAAAGTTATTGCTCGGGATCAAACATCTGCCTCACAGCACAACCAAAGGGTAAATCTTGCCAAGAATTTAATGATGGAATGTCGGCAGAGTAACCCTAGCATCTCACAGAGCCTCAAAGGTCAAAAAAATCTCCCTCCGAGCTTAATTCATAAGTGTAAACCAATTAATACAGTGAAACACCTGTACAGTTTCTTCATTGAGCCTCCCAAGGGCCAAAAGACATTAACTCTGTATTAATTATATTTGAGATCTTTAAACAGGTCTCACCTCCTCATCCTTCTATATATACTTCAGTAGAAGATGAGTGAGGGGTTGGTTGTTGATGTAATTGCTGAAGCATTGTAATGTAACTGAGCTAAAGACTCCTGATTGTAAATAGTGATTCACTGGCTCTTGGAGCTCTGCTTGTAACAGATAAGTTAGGTTGTGAAGAGAGATGAATTAACACACTGCATTTGAAGATTGTAGCTGGTTTGGAGCAATCAATACAAGCTGATTTATGGGATCCTGGTCTATGTTGACAGTGATGTTATTCTCATTATAACTTTTTCTTTATTTTCTGTTTTCATTATGTTTCATATTCTTCTGTAAAGAACAGTCTAAACATTGTTAGGACCTACTGTATACCAGTAACCTTCTCTGGCTGAAAAATCTTTATTTAAATGTTTTCTTTCAACTGTGTTATTTGGAAATGATTTAATTTAGTTTAAGCATAGGAATGCTGGCGTTCCCTCGTCCTGTTGTCTTAGCTGAATATTATTTTTAAATGTTACTTTCAGTATATGTTGTGTGAAGATGAACTAAGGAAGATATGGTGAGCCCTGGTCCCAGTCTTGTCTGCATAACTGTTTGATTGTTTCCCTTAGAACCTGTTAAAAGCTAGATAGTTTCAAAGTGCTTACCAGATCTTAGGCCATTCTGTGTTATCTTTGTGATTGTCTTGGAAGTAGCTAAGTAAAGAAGAGCTAGGAGAGGATTTGAGGTGAGCCTGGCCAGCTAGTTTCTACTCCAAAGGTTGCCTTCAAGTTTCTGTTTTTTCTTTATATGTTTTCTATCATAAGTGTATCAAAGGTTGGCTAGTTTCAAAGTACTTACCAGATCCTAGTTTGCTTCTATGTTTTTCTTAAGTTCCTGGTCAAAGGCTGGCTAGTTTCAAAGTACTTACCAGATCCCGGGCTACTCTTTGTTCTGCATCTGTTTATTTCCCCTTCTTGATGTATCATTCCATTCCATAAATCAAGCCTTAAAGAGATCCTTAGGCATAGATGAATTTCCCATAGATCACTCTTGAACCTGATTGTTTCAATTAAATCCTCTTATGACTCCATAGCCCAATGGACTGAAAACCTGCTATCATCTTTCTTCTTGATCGAAACTTATTTTGGTTGCTTGCAACTTCTCACTTTTGAACCTCTTTGCCTTTGGGACTTTTCACCTCTAATAGAAATCATGCTCAACCATCCAAAAAACAAAAAAAACCCTTGGCCTTCATAACTAGCCTAATATCAATACCGTAAACTTCAAAGACTTATCCATATTTGCACTCACTGGAGAGATCCCTCTCCAGATTTAGGAGGGCTAGATGCTAGAATCCCAAAGTTGGTTGAAATGATGTTGTTTCTGTAATTGGACTTTGCCAATCTTGCTAATAAATTACAGATCCCTAACACCCTAGGGGGAAGAAGAGTGCATCCCATACGGGAAGCCAGCTGAATTCACAACTATGTACATCACAAAATAACCCTCGTTTTAACTAGAACTTCGTGCCTTCACATGTTTCCATCGCGTCAATCTCTCAGTCACCCTTCTTAGCAGCGTTAAATTTACTAGATTTAACCAAGCTCACCAATGACCCCATCGCACATGACCCCAATTGGCCTCCCATTCCCACGAACCTCCCTTCATACATAACAAAGTTTGAAGGCAAGTAACTGGAAGACCCAGGGAATCATATAATGAACTTTCACTTGTGGTGCTCATCGAATAGCATCATTGATGATACTATTCGATTGAGGCTGTTTCAATGCACTCTCACAAGAGTGGCTACAAAATGGTATGTTGAGAAACCCCCTGCTTCACACAGAACCTTTAGCGCCCTCACTACTACGTTCCTCACTTACTTTCAGTTACCCATTCACCATGATTCAGGAATGGAATTACTGACTCATTTCAAACAATCTCCCTCTACCCACATTTTTGAACATCTCCATGAGTGGAGATGACGTCGTAGCTTATGCAAAGCTCAACTTGACGAACGAGTCCTTTTAGATTTATTCTTGAAAACTCTGATGGCGAATATTTCAAAGGATGTGGTGCAACATAACCCCACATCCGAAGAGGACGCAATAAGTAAAGCCCAGCGGCTTGAACTGATCTATACACAATTAGGATACATATACAATATACTGCCTAATGCCTTGTTAGAGTCGGTCTTGTCATCCCTCCGTCAGAGATCATTTCTCTTATTGCATTTCACTTTTAGGTGTCTCATTCAGCTCATTCATCTGCATTCCGTTAGGGGCATGCCAATATCTGACGGAAGGGTCTCTTCACTCGTTTCCCTCATGTTTGTACCTGCTGGGTTGGTCAAAATTTATCAAAATTCATTAAAGTTGATTTCAGTCATTTACAGTCATAGATGCTATTTTGGTCGAACAAGAGTCATTTTAGTTTCTAGGTCTAGGGTTTGGTCTTCAGAATGTCAAATAATACCAGAAGACCATGGGGAGGTTCAAAATAAGTTCTATTCCAAATTTTCATCATCAATAATGCTCAAGGATGATTCTTCTTCAAAACTCTGTTTTGAAGAAGAAATCGTCAAATTTGTTGTTGTAATAAATATATAATTTTTAAAGTTTTCCGTCATGAAGTACTTCAAATGCAGCCTCTGGTCATCCTTTGCTGAAATCCAATGCCACCATCCCTGAAAAAAAACCAACCAAGAAGCCATCATTTCAAGCCAAAAAAATCAAAAAGGAAACTTGAAGAACAGAGTTGTATTAAAAGTGAAGAAATGCCAATTTTGAAACATTACAAAAGTGGGTCTTTACAAAGAGAAAATCAAAGCCATGACTTTATAAAGATATTTTCATTGTTTGAATATCCATTTGCATTCAAGAGATCAAAGAAAGTCGACTTAATCAGGTGAGAGGGCGAAGCTGTCATTTTGGAGCCAAGACTGTGGGTAATTGTCTATGCGGCGCATTGGGTAAGAGCGCAACGCACATAGGCTGCGTGATGCACTGGGCCTCCTGCCACAGTGCTTTTCTCCAACAAGCGCGGTGCACAGAGCTGACGCGGTGCATTGGGTGTGCGCACGGCGCACAGGGTCCATAAGCTAAAAAATCATCATCATTTGCTCCAAAATCAAAAAAGTTCATCTTGGTCACTCCAAGTAAGTTTGTGAGCTCTTTGTTGTTTATTTTAGTTTGCATTGAGTGTTATTTGGAGGAAGGAATTTGAAAGTTTAATTGGGCAAATTACAAACCCTCTCATGTGATGGAAACTATTCCGTAGGGCTTATGCTTGAAAGTTAAAGTGTGGTTGTTGGTGCCAATTTGTAAACTCCATTCCCACTTGTGTTTCCTTTCCTCCTTGCTATCACACTACTATCACAGTCCTTCTCCTATTCCCCTCTGTCCCAAATTACTTATACCCTTTGTTCCCATGTTTTCATCCTCAAACCCTACCACTTTCTACCACTTTCCTTCCTTCATATCATATATAAATTCCCAATTCCCAAAACATTCAAGGACTATCTTTACATCCTTGATTTCACTTAGCTTAAATATATCTTGTCATTTCATTTATCCCTATTTCTAAAAACTACATTTCCCATTATCATCTCCCACTCCCATATCACTTATAAAATCCCCAAATCCTGAAGTCACCCAAGTAGTCAAGTGACTGTCCTCACACTCAAATTTCAGTTGACGGTCCATTATACCCACTGTAATATTTCCTCACAGTCTCTCATTTCATACTTGGTACACATTTGGCATTGAAAACAAATACACTAAGTCCTATTTCTCATTTTCAACACACCAAGCATACACCTTTCTTTCAGCACCATGTCAGAGACAAATTCATCATATGAGCAAGCATATTAACATGACACTGAGTCAACTACAAAGCTAAATGTACCGAGGAGGTCTGATAAAAGTGGCAGGCACGTCAGAGAAGAGCCCACTTCCTTCGCTCAATTGCAGGCCTGCCCACTTGCAATGGTATGCTTTCAACAACAGTCATGTTTTCAGTATTGTGAGATGATTTCTTAGATTCAGCATCATCAGGAGTTGGTTCACTTATTTGTCCTACATTTGCATGATGGTCATGTAATCCTTGCTGGAGTGAACTTCACCTTGACACTAGAGACCATTTCTCAGGCAACCGGGATACCGAACATAGGTGAAGAGTGGAACAAGAGACAAAAGCCAGATAGAGCATATTATGAACCTTACATCAAACCTGGCTATTTGAGGCAGCTCAGCAGGGTATTCCCATTCTGGTTTCTGAAGGATTCCTATGCGCCAATGATGAAACTCATCATCAGATACTTCAGCTGTGAGGGCCGGTTCTCACGTCTTTATGCATACCGCATCAGACTTTTGATGCATTTCACGAGTGAGACTGATGAGTATTCCATATTTCATGTGTCAAAACATAGAGTGGATGACTACCCTTGTGAAGAGGAAGACTCCAGAGCAGCAACATAACAACATTTATCATTATGCGCTCATCAAGATCATTATGGTACATCAGCTTGGATTGCAGGGCATTGCATGGGAGGAGTTCATTTCCCATGACTTCTTTGCAGCCCCTCAGCCTCCTCTCGAGATTTTTCATGATGAGGGAGAGCCTTCACGTCAATTTGAGGTTCCCGAGATAGATCCTATCATTGCTCCAGTGTGTGTTACATATCAGAGAGGCCACATAGCCTTATTTGCAGCAGCACGACGAGTACTATCTCCACCAGGGGTGGAAGGGGTCTCGTTACCTTCACCAGCAGCGCGAGTACTATCTCCACTTGGCGTGGAAGGGGTATTGCCTTCGACATCATCACAGGTATAGGACTAAGGCAAGAGGCCTATGCACGATGAGGGCCCTTCAGGAGGCCAAGACACTGATTTTACACTCATTGATGTTGATTTCAGCTCTCCCAGCTCAAAGTTGAAAGAAATCATCCAGGAGCAGAAAGCTGAGATCAATACATTGACCGAGAAATTGTAGAGAGCTCATTGGGTTATAAATTACTTGGAGCAGCGGAATAAACAACTGGAGGATCAGCAAACACTCATAGAGTTGCGGCAAATACGTGAAGACCAGGAATTGGCTCGGAAGAGGCATGGAGACATGACACCTTTTGAGCGGCAGATTTGGTTTGAGAAAGTCAAAATTAATCTTTAGAAGCTGTTGGAAAAGGCCAATAGGGAAAAAGACATGCTTCGACACATGAAGAACCACCATTGGGCCCGCACACACGTTTGCAGAGCTAGGATGAAGATCCTGAAGGCGAGGTTGAGGAGAGCACTGAAACGTCAGAAAAGGCCTAATCCACTCCAAATCTTAGCTGAAGCTTATTTAGCTGAGCATGACACATGATGGCGGGTCTTCACCTCAAATTTCAGAAAATTTGGAGTAAATTTTTTCATTTTTGAAATTTTGGTCACAAAACAGGATTTTCCGCCTGACGCGTCGTGCCACTTGGCGCGCGCTTATGATTGGGACATCTTCTGGAGGATAACTTGATATTTTTGAGTTTGTTATGGTAAATATGCATGTTCAGGAATGGCTGAGATATTTCATCAAGTTCTGGGTGGTCTTAAAGGTCAAAAACACTTTGAAAATGGCCTTTCTACCACTTTTTGCACCACCAGGAACTAGTCTTGGGAGATTGCAGTTTTGGAGGGGAAAATGACATCCCAATCCAAAAATTCCACTTGGGTTGGATAGTAGACAGACATCGCTTTCCAACAAGCTATCATGAGCTCAATTGGGACTTCAAGAAGTGCCTCAAAAAAATGCCCAAAGTGGCGCGGCGCATTGAGTTTTCTGGCGCGACGCATAGAGGAATTTGGCTTCATTTTTACTTTTCAGCTCAAAAATTCGCCCAGTTTGACTAGTTTCACTTTTTGATATAATTATTGATCTATCTTGATGTAACTTGATGTCTATGATGTAATTTTGGCTCACATTTACTTGTTCTAGAGGATTCATTCACTATAAAGTGAAAATTAAATGAATGAATCAGTTTCCTTCCATATAGAGGCAAGTTGTTTGATTACCTAGATTTCAGTTCCTTGTTTAGAATTGGTTGAAATAGCTCCTAGAAGGATGAGCTCGACCCATAGAGGCATGGGAAGGGGTTAGGATTGTCTATATCATGTATTTTCTGAGACATTTTCAGGGTTGGACTCTTGGGAAAAGTTTGGCACTTCATTGTACATACACTTCTGCATTTTTGGCAAAGGAAAGACCAGAGGTTTTGCAGCACTTGTTGGGATCCTTGTGGCTCTGAGTTTTGATGATGTTTTTCTCCATGTATCTGTATGTTTCATTAATGTTATATGTATGCCATTACGCTTCTCTTATTCTGAATTAAACAAATGAGTAACTAAGGTAGAATTCATTGGTTTGCTGGTGCTCTGCCTTAAAATTTTGTTTAGTTTTATATGTTTTCCTTTGTTTGAAGAGGATCCTTGTACCCTCTTTCCCTCTTCATCTCCTCAGTAGTCATTTCTATCCATTCAATTAATCTAAGACATCAAAACCGTTGCTTTTCCTGCCCCAACTTGAACTCTGCAAGAATTTGGCCTCATCCCCAAGCCCAAAATTGCCTTTCCCTTTTTTCCAACAAAACCCCCAAAAAATCAAAACCAATCCTCTTATTTGTATATCTAGCCTAATATTAGTTTTTATTTCAATCATCTCAAGCCCCATTGAATACTTTTCGCTGAGATTGACCCGGAAAGAGCCCTCTCCTGTTCTGGTAGGGCTAGCTACCAGACTGAGCGTGGTTTGGTGTTACCCTGAATTCTGCTTTCCTTCAACCTGAGGTGGATTTAGGCTATAACATAGTGGCAACCATACTGGGGACAAAATGGTTTGCTTGTTGGTGTTATTTGTTTCATAAGCTACAGATGGAGCCTAAAGTTATGCCAGGTAGCCTTCGAAACACTTTTTCTTTGCATTAGCAGAAGTAGATAAACGCTGCTTCAGTCAATCTCCAGTCTAGCTTCTGAAAGTGACACTTGACTTATGAATTACCCCAGTATATCAGATCGTTCTGAACTTTTGGGTGATTGATTATAGAATTTGATAGGCTGAAACAAGTTGGTTTTTTCCTTTGATTTTTGAATAGATCAACACATTGGCTTCCAGAAGACATACTAGAGAAAATCCTAATCCTAATCCGCCTCCAGTGTATGAGAATCCCAATCTGATTCCAAGAATCCTCCATCAAGAATGTCCCATGATCCCTTTGTTTAAATCTCATTCATGCCCTACTGTATTTGAAATCCTTGAAGATATTAAGTTTGATGATCAATTCGAGTTGTCATTGTTTGAAACTAAATCTGAAAGTGCTACAGGTTCCACTGTCATAAATCCTGAGTTTATCAAGTATATTGAGATCGAACAAGCTAATAGATCCATTTATAGCTACATCTTGAATCTCCAAAACTCTATTGTGGCGACAAATATTCCTGAGCTTATTGAATCTGCTTCTGAAACTCTTGGTCCATCAGCAGTTACTTCTGATTCACAAGTTCACACCGAGCTTCCCTTCATTCCTACCATTCGCGTGCAACCATCCATATCTGATCAGCAATCTACAGTAGTTTCTCCTCCATCCCCACCACATAAACCCCATTCACCTCGTCCACCTACTGCTCTTACTCCACCTATTTCTCCAAGACCGGTCATAAATCCACCAAGAGCAATGGCTGCTACATTTGCACCCCTTGTTTTGCCGCAGAACTTGGATGCCATGCCCGCTGATTATCAGAGTAAGATCCCATTATTTGATGGCACTCCTCAAAGTGTGCCCGCTCAGCAGCATATTGATAGAATGGCAGATTTCTTTGATCTCCATGAAATTGATGAAGAGAATGTCACTATGAGATTGTTTGTGCAAACTTTTGGAGGTGAGGTGCGTAAGTGGTTCAGAGCTTTGCAGCCCAGAAGTGTTGCTACATTGGCTGAGCTGCAGAGACAGTTTTTAGATCGGTGGGAAATAAAGAAAGATCCTCTTCAAATCACATCTGAATATACTAAGATCAAGCGCAATGCTGGTGAGTCCGTCCAAGACTATATTATCAGATTTAATGCGGTTTATAATGCAATTCCTAATGATTTGAGGCCATCTAAGAATTTAGCTTTTCTTAAGTTTCCAGATGGTTTTGATCTGGAGATGGCCTATTCATTGCGAAACAGAGATCCGCCCACTTTGGAGGATATGCAGAAAATTGTGGTGAGTGTGGAAGCAAATTTGAATGACAAGAGAGCAAGATTGAAGGCAAAAAAGAAAGTTGTGATAAAGGAGGAAGCCTCAACTTCAGATCAAGTACTTTGTAAGGTGGAAAAGATTATTGAAATATTAACTCTTGATAAGCCAGAACCGCAGATTAGAAATCCAAAATTTCGTGGTCAGCAGCAGCCACAATTCAGGATCAAACAACGAGAGTAGCGAGCACAAGAACTCGCAGTCTAGCAGAAAGTAAAGACACCTCTTCAGCGGAATTTTTTTGGTCAGGATTCAGACAATGAAGATGATGTAGTAGGGGAGGAAAATCACTTCTTTACTCCTTATGATTTTTCCATTTATATCACCGAGGATGAGGAGTATGCAGAAAGTTCAGCGGTACAAAGAGATGAAGATTTTATCTTGGCCAATGATGCAGCTCTTGAGGAAGAGTCGGATGAGTATCAAAGAGGTTATATGAATGCCTTGTCAGCCCAACAGAAGAAATATTCTCTTAGAAATAGAGATGTGTCCGTCAATCCAATCCAAAAGAGAAAGGAAGTTTCAGCACCTAAAACTGATTCACCTCTTGCACAAAAGAAAGCAAAAGAGATAGTTGATCCCATTGTCACCAAGTCATCATCAGCAGAAAAATAAAATCAGCCAATTACATCGAGGGAGAAGGCTGAAAAGAAATATTTTCTAGCCAAAGGGATCGAAAAGACTTCAACCTTTAGCTTGGAGAATGAGATTTCTAAATTAAAGGTATCCATTCCCTTGATTGAAATAATGAAGAACAACAGTTATAGAGGTCAAGTGTCTAAAATTTTGAATTTCGATCCTATGTCTGATATGGTGAATATTGAAGATTATCAACCTGAACTAATGGTCTCCATTATGTTATAGCCTAAATCCACCTCAGGCTGAAGGAAAGCAGAATTCAGGGTAACACCAAACCACGCTCAGTCTGGTAGCTAGCCCTACCAGAACAGGAGAGGGCTCTCTCCAGGTCAATCTCAGCGAAAAGTATTCAATGGGGCTTGAGATGACTGAAATAACAACTAATATTAGGCTATATATAAAAATAAGAGGATTGTTTTTTATCTTTTGGGGGTTTTGTTGGAAAAAAGGGAAAGGCAATTTTGGGCTTGGTGATGAGGCCAAATTCTTGCAGAGTTCAAGTTGGGGCAGGGAAAGCAATGGTTTTGATGTATTAGATTAATTTAATGGATATAAATCACTGCTAAGGAGCTGAAGAGGGCAAGAGGGTGCAAGGATCCTCTTCAAACAGAGGAAAACATATAAAACTAAACAAAATTTTAAGCCAGAGCACCAGCAAACCAATGAATTCTACCTTAGTTACTCATTTGTTTAATTCAAAAGTAGAGAAGGGTAATGGAATACATATAAAATTAATGAAACTTATATATACATGGAGAAAAACATCATCAAAAGTTAAAGCCACAAGGATCCCAACAAGTGCTGCAAAACCTCTGGTCTTTCCCTTGCCAAAAATGCAGAAGTGTATGTACAATGAAGTGCAAAATTTTTCCCAAGAGTCCAACCCTGAAAATGTCTCAGAAAATACATGATATAGACCATCCTAACCCCTTCCCATGACTCTAGGGGTAGAGCTCATCCTTCTAGGAGCTGTTTCAACCAATTCTAAACAAGGAACTGAAATCTAGGCAATCAAACAACTTGCCTCTATATGGAAGGAAACTGATTCATTCATTTAATTTTCACTTTTTAGTGAATGAACCCTCTAAAAAAAGTAAATGTGAGCCAAAATTACATCATATTCATCAAGTTACATCAAGATAGATGAATAATTACATCAAAAAGTGAAACTAGTCAAACTAGGTGAATTTCTGAGCTGAAAAGTAAAAATGAAGCCAAATTCCTCTATGCGTCGTGCCACTTTGATACTGTTTTTGAGGCACTTCCTGAAGTCCAAATTGAGCTCATGATAGCTCGTTTGAACGCCCTGTCTGTATAATATCCAAATCAAGTAGAATTTTTGGATTTGGATGTCATTTTCCTCTCCAAAACTGCAATCTCCGAAGACTGCTTCCTGCTCGTGCAAAAAGTGGAAGAAAGACCATTTTCAAGGTGTTTTTGACCTTTAAGACCACCCAGAACTTGATGAAATATCTCATCCATTCCTGAGCAAGCATAATTTACCATAAAAAAATCAAAAATATCAATTTATCCTCCAGAAGATGTCCCAATCATAAGCGCGTGCCAAGTGGCGCGACGCGTCGGGCGGAAAAACCTGTTTTGCGACCAAAATTTCAAAAATGACAATATTTACTCCAAATTTGCTGAAATTTGGGGTGAAGACCCACCATCATGTTTCATGCTCATCCAAAGAAGCTTCAGCTAATATTTGGAGTGGATCAAGCCTTTTCCGATGTTTCAGTGCTCTCCTCAGCCTCGCCTTCAGGATCTTCATCCTAGCTCTGCAAACATGTGTGCGGGCCCAATATTGGTTTTTCATGTGCATGAGCATGTCTTTGTACCTATTTTCCTTCACTAATAGCTTTTCAAGATTAATTTTGACTTTCTCAAGCCAAATCTGCCGCTCAAAAGGTGTCATGTCTCCATGCCTCTTTCGGGCCAATTCTCGGTCTTCACGGATTTGCCGCAACTCTCTGAGTGTCTGCTGATCCTCCAGTTGTTTATTCCGCTGCTCCAAGTAATTTATAACCCACTAAGCTCTCTGCAATTTCTTTGTCAATGTATCGATCTCAGCTTTCTGCTCCTGGATGATTTCTTTCAACTTTGAACTGGGAGAGCTCAAATCAACATCAATGAGTGTAAAATCAGTGTCTTGGCCTCCTGAAGGGCCCTCATCATGCGTAGGCCTCTTGCCTCTGTCCTGTACCTGTGTTGATGTCGAAGGCGAGACCCCTTCCACGCCAAGTGGAGATAGTACTCGCGCTGCTGGTGAAGGTAACGAGACCCCTTCCACCCCTAGTGGAGATAGTACTCGTCGTGCTACTGCAAATAAGGCTCTGTGGCCTCTCTGATATGTAACAGACACTGGAGCACTGATAGGCTCTATCTCAGGAACCTCAAACTGATGTGAAGGCTCTCCCTCATCATGAACAATCGCGGGAGGAGGCTGAGGGGCTGAAAAGAAGTCACGGGAAATGAACTCCTCCCATGCAATGCCCTGCAATCCAAGCTGATGTACCACAATGATCTTGATGAGCGCATAATGATAAATGTTGTTATGTTGTTACTCTGGAGTCTTCTTCTGCACAAGGGTAGTCATCTGCTCTATGTTTCGACACATGAAATATGGAATACTCATCAGTCTCACTCTCATGAAATGCATCAAAAGTCTGATGTGATATGCATAAAGACGTGAGAACTGGCCCTCAGAGCTGAAGTATCTGATGATGAGTTTCATCATTGGCACATAGGACTCCTTCAGAAACCGGAATGAGAATACCCTGCTAAGCTGCCTCAAATAGCCAGGTTTGATGTCAGGTTCTTTTGAAGCCTAGAAAATCTCTGCTTCAAACATTGGGGAAAACCACCCGGTCGAGACCTTAGGACAGCTCCTTATCCGTTTGGTATGGTGGCTCCGACTGAATTGAAAGGACCAGTTTCCTTATAACTAATGTTTTGGTGATGGGTTGATTTGGATGAGTGAAAGTGAGACTAAATTGACTGAAATAAAACTATCTAATTTAAACTAAATACTGATAAAGAAATTCTAAAACTAACTCGGGCAATCATATGTGAATACAACTTCAGATTATTCCGTTTGAACAATAACCATAAAAATGTATTATCGTTTAATCGAAATGTGCTGAAACAAATAAAGATAACTCTGTTTAAGAAATTAAATAGAGTTATATTAGCATATTGTATTCATCATAGTATATCATCTACATATACTTATGAAAGATAACATTTCAATTATACTCAAAAATGATATATAAAGAAACGTTGTTAAAACCAAATGTATATAAATGATAGCAAATTTTAAAGCGAATATCATAAGACAAAAGAAATCAATAGTGAACAGATAAAAATACCTTATCCATCTTGAAAGCTTTCAAATGAAATCTGATACTCTAATCCAGTAATTCTGATGCAAAATCAAATCCAAGGTACAAAAATGCAACACTTTAAAGATAATTCTGCATAAAATCACCAGATGTGATCCTTTATAAAATATAAGAGCCATTGGAGTACAAAAATGTAATCTCCAAGTCAAAAATATTATAATTCAAGACCCTTCTCTAAATGCATGAGAAGGGTTTAAATACTACTAGCTAAATCTAAAAATAGTTTATTACAAAAATTAAGGATTCGGTTTAAATGACCGTCCTTTTCCTAGGCAAAAATACAGTAAAACTAAAACTAAATCTAAAAATAAAGACTATTAAGTAACTACTTATGAACTTGATCTTTAAACTTGCAAGCATCCACAATTGTTTTGAGAAGAGGTGGTTGGTCGAATTCAGATTTCAACTATCCTGAAAAGACAGAATCGACAAGTGTAGGCGCAATCTTCTCACCAGAATTAATGATGCAATTAAGCGCACTGCATTGACTGTGTGGTTTCACTAGACATGTCTAGTAAGAATCCCAGTTTCATCTTGTCAATCCTTGGATTGATTTTTCTTTTTCTTCTGCCTTTTGTCTCCATTCTGTTTGCAATTGATGTGCCCGTGGAAGATATCCCGGAACAGTTTCTGAAATCAAATTTGCTTTGTGCAAATTCTCATTTACACAATCAGTAAGGCTACTTGCTGCTGTAGCCGACTCCTCTGCTGCTTTCTTTGCCCCTCTGATTTGTGCATCCCAGTCATTGAAAAGTATTTCTTTATGGTTTTCATTAATAATTGGCGCACCAGCTTTTCTTCCTTCCTCTGTTTTTTTCCATACCAAATAATCAATAACTTTTTCATTAATTAAATCATAATCATTTCGTAAATCTACGACATGTTTAGTGATCTTATCACTTTCTTGACAAAAAGAGTTCCATTGTAAGATTTTTTGGCATAATACTTCTTCTTGTTGCAGTAGTTGATTGTTTAAAGAAATAGTTTCTGAAATAAACTCTGGAAGCTTGGGATCATCTTTGTGCTAATCTTGGATAATCTGTATTTGTTTCTCTTTATCAGCCAAACTTTTTTGATATCCAATTTGCATTTCTTGAAGTTGTTGCTGTAACTTTTCAAGTTTTATCTGTGCTTCATTATTGGCCTGTACCTGTTGCAATTGCTGTTGCAGAACTTGTATCTGTTCTTTTTCATTTAATAAGAGTTGTATCTCAAATGCTTTGTCAATAGTTGCGGAAGCATAAGCCCCTGTAATTTGAGAAAATTTAGCAAGATTATCAGTAGGCTCTGTGCTAGGATCCTTCCACAAGACATCTAATTGTTCTGCTTCAGTAGCAATTGCACCTTCTAATTTTATCTTTTTCCTTTGCTTCTTCACTACTGCTTTATACTTCGGGCTGTAGAATACATCTAGAGGAGGAATGTCCTCTACATTAAGTACAATTTTAGAAGATGGAGTGACAGGTATATGCTCTGTATTTGTCACATTACCGCTTATTCCTGTGCTTAAAACTTTTGTTGTCTGTACAGGGGTCTGTGTAATCTGTCCTTCAACATTAAGTATTTCATTAAAAGTTTCCCATTCTTTGTCTAGTTCAATTGTGACTGACTGTTGTTGTATATTGAGAGGTGGAAGATTTAACTGTGGCGTGGTTGAAGTTTGTTGTTGTGAAAGCTCTTTGGATTGAGCTGTATCTTTCACTAAGCTTTCATCTTTATCAGTTTTTTAGAATTTTCAGAAGTTTCTTTGTCAGAGTTTGACTTGGACCTTTCTGTGTCCGAGCTGCCACTTATACTGACACCAGGAGTTGGTTCCCTTGCGGGTTCCAAATGCAAATTTTCCAAAGGGATAGTGGTCAGTCTTCTTTCTCTGTAAACTTTAAATTCTTGAAATTGTTCTGGAGATAACTGCATCTGTGCTAAATGTAGAATTTCTTTCAGTGTGGATTTTCCTAGGAATATATCATCAAAAGGATCCTCTTCTCCGGAAAATATCCTTACTTTGATTGCAGTGGTGAAATTTTTAGCAACTTCATTAGGGTCGAATAACCTTTTTGCAAATTTAAACAATTGTAAGCATGTAATATTTCTTACTTCCTTGAATGCATGTCAAACATCAAATAATGAAAATGTTCCACAAGCTACGAGAAATTGTGGGCAAATGGCCTTCTTCTTATCCTTTAATTCCTTTGTCAAACCTCGTTCACGATAGGTTTGGTATGCAATTTCCCGAGCTATAAGTTTATCAGAAACATATAAGGGTAAAATATGAGGAGAAGCAGAGCTTCCAACAACCCTTACATCGGTAAACCACTCTTCCCCAAATCATCGTGCGACAGGGAGAATGTCGACTTGTGCTTCCGGGGAAAACCTTGGAGCATCTTTATTATACAATGTTTTGTGCAGAGGCAACATTATGTCATGGCAAATCTTGTAAAAATGAGGAACAAACTTGGATTCCCACAGTTCCTTGTGATACACATGAATAGGCAAAGGATCGTGAATCGTCCATTGCCAACCCATCAAAGGGAATTTAGAAACAAAGCAGATAGCATCCATAACATATGCAGACAGATAAAAAGGTGGATAAATCCTCTGAGAAACAATTCGTTTAGACCGGTAATTGAAAATAGCAGTGGCTAAATTGTCAGATAATATCTTCGCCCAGTCTACAATAGTAGCGTTAACAACAACATTTAACAGTGGAAGCCATTCATGTAAGACCATATTTATATTAGGCTTTCCAAAAAGCCTGCATAACATAGCAGCAGCAAAACAATATGGAGAGGTGGGTGAACCAGTACTGTACATACCGTGTTTGTTTTCCTTCAATGGTTCATCTCTTTTGGTCCATTCTTTTGTGCATTTCGCCAAATTTGCATGTTCTTTGGAAAAATTCTCCATAAATTGTTTATTATAAGTCGCCTGAGGTTCCGCCAAATGATACATCATCCTCAAATTTTCCGTAGTGAATGAGCGAATGAGCTCTTGACCTGGAGTTCTAAATTGCCTGTCTGAAATATCAGTGCTATCCACCACCCATTTTACCATGTCTGTATATGGAAAAATTCTTGGTCTTGCTGCTATCTGGTGCAGAAATGAACAAGCCAGGTCTTTAAGGTTTTCTTTAGATGAATTACTTGATCCTGCAGTAGCCGCAACTTGCATCACCCTGGGATTTTCTTCTTCGAGCAAATTATACATTCCTTCCCAGGTGGTTATACCGGCATCCTTATTGCAAGCAGTATCTGCATGCAGTGAAGCCATTTCTTTGTTTTTAGAACTTGGAGTCTTCTCTTTCTTTCCCATAATACTCTGTGAATGCTTCGTATAGTCTTTTGTTCCTTCGCGCCTGCGGTTTTACGAGTTAAGTGAGAGTAATGACATGAGAAAGGTGATGAGATAGTTTTAAATGAAAAATGCAGATGAAATATATTATTCTAACGGAAACAACCTTTCAATCAAAACAAAATCCTTTTTATTGATAATTGACAATCCATTCATTAATTCAATCATTTAAAGCACATAACGGATATTGATTTATGAAAAGATTTACATTGGACAATGAGCTTTTAAGAATCTGCGATATTGCGATCTGCGATTTGCTATGCAATATCGCAAATCGCATTTTTCTCAAAGCGTAACCATCGCAAAATCGCAAATATCACAAAATCGCCAATCGCAAATATTACATATAAAAAGTATTCATTTAACATTTTTCTGCGATATGCGATTTGCGACCAGTATTTTAATGTATAGGCTTTTTGGGATCGCGTTATCGCAATATCGCAAAGTCACAGTTTAAAAGATTCAGTTTTACAAAATATATCTACCATTTGCGATGGATGCGCTATTTCGCTCAAAGAAAGATTTTATTGTAATCTATCATAAACTTAAGTGTTTCTTAAGGATTTTCTAAAGAATTTCCCTAAGTTATTATATAAAGTTTTATTTGAAAAGGGAAACAAATACTAATTGATTTGTTTTTTTTTTTGGATTTTTTAACTAAGGGTCCCCACTTATTTAGTATTATTACTAATATTAAATAAGAAGGGGGGTTGTTGCTGGTCAGAATAATTGGCGATTCACTGAAAGAAACAGTTATCTCTGAAAAAATAAAATGAACACTATATTTCTAGTAAGTAAAGATTTTTAAAGATAATGAAAACTATCTTAGGATAATTAAAATAAAATCTAACTATGAAAAAGAAATAAAAATCATTCACAATTTCTTTCTAATCCCTTAAGAACGAAAACACTTTTGGGTTATCTCAAGCTTTTATCGGTGTTAATAATAAAGTAAGTGGATTTCTCCAAGTTTGGTTTTATAATATATTCTATTGTCATAGGTATTGCCTCTGCTGCCTGCAAACGTTCATAGTCTCGACAGGGTTACCTTTAAACCATTAACCATTCATTGCCCCATCCAACTAAAATTATGAATTTTTAAAAGATAAATTCATAAGACATATTATCTCATGTTTTTGTCTTTTACTTATTTTTTATTTTTAAGAGCCATTGTTCTGGTTTGGTAGCCAGTTAATAACAATGCCATTTACTAGTTGTAATTAAACTAGACAAGATGGCTCGTGATGAGACCCCTTGTCTTATATTTATAAGTCATTACCCTGTTTTGATATGCAGTATTGGTAATGTCAGTTTCATTACTTCTTATGAGCATGGTAAGTCGGCTCATAATGAGACCTCTTATCTCTTAAATTTTCATATAATTTCTTAGAATTACATTCTAAAAAATCATAACTTAAATGGATGGGTTGAAATAGTTTTATCCTTAAGAATCAATGGATGACAATTTTCAGAGTTTCTTGAGTACTAAGACTTTGAAAAAATCTTTACTTTTATAGATAACCTTTCTTTTCTCAATAAACTTATAATGATTTACATTCTCCTCAAGTTTTCAAAAGATTATGCAAATGATTGGAATAATCTTTCAAATTTTAACATCTTATTTTAAACTATCTAAAAACTGTGATCATCTCTTTAAAAATTCTCATTTACACAAAATAAATATTTATAGTAATTTTCCTAGGAAATTTTCTTAATAGTAAACGGTCAATTAAAGACTTATTAACAACCTTTATTTGCAAAAACAAAAAACTTTGCAGAAAGGAATATGTACAATTAAGAAGGGGTTACCTCCTTATGAAAAGAATTTCTTTAAGACAAGCCCATTTACAGGAAGAGATTCTCTCTTTCCTGTTAAATCTTGGAGCATGAATGTATTTGAGCCTATCTTTTCAGCAATCTGAAATGGTCCAAGCCACATTTTCTGAAACTTGGTATGCTTACCTTTTTCTTCATGTGCTTTATCCAATTTCAGAACAAGATCACCAATTGACAAAATCTTTGAGCTGGTAGAACTTGCATCAAAAGAAGATTTTATAAGCTATTGATGTTTTTCATGAATAATTTTTTCTTTATCTCTATCTTCTTCTAATTTAAGGATTTGATCATATCTCAATTGAATGGATGAAGAAGGATTTTCTTCAATAAATTGCACTAAGGCTAACGATGGAAGAGCTAAGTTTGATGGTATCACAGCTTCTTTTCCATAAACTAAATTGAAAGGTGAAGTTCCTATTGAAGCTTTTTTAGTAATACGATCAGCCCATAGTGCAAAAATTAAAGACTTGTGCCAATTCTTTTGATTTTGATCAATGGTCTTTTTGATGATTTTGATAAGATTTTTATTAGTGGATTCAGCCAAACCATTACCTTGTGGATAATAATTTTCTGAATATTTCAATTTAAAACCTCTCTTGATTGCAAATTCCATTATACTGTTTCCAGAAAAATAAGATGCATTATCAAAGACAAGAGCGTTAGGTACACCAAACCTGGTTATGATGAATTGATCTATGAAATCAATAATTGTATCAGAATTGGCTACCTTCAAAGGGATTGCTTCTACCCATTTTGTAAAGTAATCTGTTGCTGTAAGGATGTGTTTGTGCTATTTGGAAGAATGAGGTACTATCTCACCAATAACGTCAAGTCCCCATTGCTCAAATGGTTGCAAAGGGAAAGCTGGTTTCTTTTGTCTTCCACTAGCAGTTTGACAAATTTTGCACTTCCTCACATAATCATGTGTATCTTTAAAAAGGGTAGGCCAATAATAACCAGCATGAATTATTTTGTGAGCTGTGGTATCACCTCCAAAATAAATCCTGCTGGTCCATCATGCAATTCCTGCAACACCTTTTCAGCTTCAGTCTTTTCAAGACATCTTAATAAGATTGAATCATAAATCTTTCTGAATAACACATTATCAATGATCTCATATTTAATAGCCTTTAATCTTAACGCAAGTTTGTTTTTATAGCTGAGATTAGAAGGAGCATACCCATTTTTCAAGTAATAGATGAGATCAACATATTGAGATTCAGAATCTGTAATACTTATCTGACTAACTTGAATATCATTTTTTGGATCTTGGTTTTCTGGTATGTTATGAGCTCCTGCCAATAATCTGCAAAAACCTTGTCCTATAACAATCTTAGCTGGCTTAATATCAATATCATATTCTTGCAAAGATGTTACCCAATTAGCTCTCTTTTCTCCTACTTCTTTTTGAATTAATAATTGTCTCACTGCAGAGAATGGGACAATGATTTTTGTATGTGTTTTCAAGAGAAAAGGTCTGAAATGTTTGATTGATTTAAACACAGCAAAGGGTTGTTTTTCAACATCGAAATAATTCAGCTCAGCTCCTTGCAGATTTGAGCTAAAGAAAGAAATTGGTGCCTCAATTTTCTGATCATTGAGCTGTGTTAAAACTGTAGCATAGGATGCTTCGGTGGCCAAAGTATACAAAGTAAAATCTTTATAAAAATCAGGAGTATTCAATGCTGGTGCATTAATGATTGCTTGTTTGATTGCCTCAAAGGCTTCTTTCTCTTTATGCCCCCATTTGAATACTGAGTTTTTCTTGATCATGTTTTGCATAGGTAAAACAATTTGAGAAAAATCAGGAATGAATCTTTTTACAAAATTGATTTTCCCAAGAAATGATTGCATGGATTTTTTGTTATGAGGTAAATAAATATCAGAAATTTCTTTCACTCTATCTGGATCAATATATATACCATCTGTTGACACAACAAATCCTAAGATTTTTCCTTCATCCAAAGCAAAGAAATATTTCTTTGGATTTAAGGAAATACCAAACCTTCTACATCTTTCAAATATTTGCTTTAGATCATGTAGATGATTGGCTCTCTTTTTTGAAAATACTGTTATGTTATCAAGATAAACAACAACTGATCTATTGATCAGACCTTTAAATGCTAAGTCCATGGCTCTTTGGAAAGTTTCTCTTGCATTTATTAGACCAAAAGGCATTTTTTGATAAGCATAGGTTCCCCATTTGGTTCTGAAATTTGTTTTCAATCTGTCATCTGGATGAACTAAAACTTGATTATAGCCTGAAAATCCATCAAGAAAGGACATGAGTTCAGAACCAGCTACCTTTTGAAGTATCTGTTCCATAGTTGACAATGGGAAATTGTCTTTTAAACATGCTTTGTTTAAATTTCTAAAATCAATACAGATTCTTATATCACCATTCTTCTTCCTTACAGGTACCATATTGGAAACCCAATTGGAGTGCCTTATAGGAAAAATGATTTTGGCTTTTAAAAGTTTGTTAAGTTCTGATTTTATTTGACCTTCGAGATTTGGATGAATCTTTCTTAACTTCTGTTGAACAGGTTTAATATCAGGAAGCATTGGAATTGTGTGTTGAATAACCAAAGTATCATACGTTTTTAAATCATCATAATTCCAAGCAAAAACATTTTTATATTTGTTTAGAAGTTTAATGAAAGAATTTCTTTCCTCTGAAGTTAAATTGAGTCCTAAATTAACATTTTGAGGATTAGAGTCAGAACCAAGATTTACTAATTCAAACTTCAAAGTGGAACTTTGAAGTTTAGCATTAGTGACTTTCTTGAATCTGTCTTTAATATCATATAAGTCCTCTAATTTAACAATAGATTTCGGAATGGTATTTTCATTACCTTTTGAGGAAATTTGTAAATCATGATCATCCTCATCAATAATTTGTTCATCATATGATTTCTCTGAAGTCGTGAAATTTAAAATATCTTGATCATGGTAAAATACTCTCCAATTTGTGATATTATCTGGAACAGATGCGTGAAAAATCAATTCTACTGAAAATCTATCAAGACTGCAATATTCAGCAGGAAGGATTTTGGATGCAACATTAGCTAACAAATCAGCTGATGTATTTTGATTCCTAGGAATAGAAGAAATATTGAATGCTAAAAAATGAGTGGTAAGATCTTGCACTAGGGTTTGATAGTGTTTAAGATGTCCTGAAAGGCAATGGATAGTATTCCTAACTTGTTTTATGACAATTTCGGAATCACCAAAGACTTTCAAGTATTTAACATCTAACCCTGTAGCTTTATAAAGTCCTTGAATCAAGGCTTCATATTCTGCAGTATTGTTTGTACACTCAAATTATAACCTACATGATAACATGGTTTTCTCTCCATCTGGATCAATTAAGATGCATCCTGATCCAGCTCCATCACTAGATTTTGATCCATCAAAATATGATGACCAAAATAAAGTTTTATCTATTGTCTTATCTACAATTACATCAGAAATATTTACAATTCTGGAAGAATCAGATTGTGAAAAATTTTCTATTTGAGAAACAAAAGTATTTATAGAAAATGGTGATTTTGGTGCTTTGAAGTTTCCAAGAAATGACTCAGCGGAATAACCTCCAAGAATATTGTTGTTGAATGCCACAGGCTCATTAGATTGTTCAGATTCAGTGATAGTGTGCATCATATGTTTTTCTCGTTCAACTTTGATTTGATTTGGTTTCCCTTTGTAAGGAAGCCACATATGTGAATAATCAGTTGCGATATATCCATTAATTTTTGCAGACCAGTCTCTGCTTAAAACTAATCCATAGAATTCAGGAATATCTGCAATCAAAATATCAATTATTTGGACAATCCTAGGATCGGAAGCTAGTCTGATAGTAACTGAATTGATTTCTCCTACAACTTGAACTTTAGAGTGATCCAATTGAACAATATGAACTGCCGATTTCTGTGGTTCAATATTCAATTTGGCACAAACAGAAGTAGGCATTATATTAGAGGATGCTCCAGAATCGATTAAACAATTATGCAGATTTTTATTGTACATTTCATAAGTCAAAAGAAAAGGAGGAGTCTGAGAATTTGATCTTTCTCCAATGAGCACAGTATTAGTAGCATCTACTTTGTCTGGTGGCTTACCAGCTCCTTTAGCTGCTTTTGCAACTACACCACTTGGTAAAGGAGCAATTGGTGTAGCATTTAATTCTTTTAATAGCAACTTCTGCTGGTGTTTTAGTTTGCTGAGTTCATGTAAGGAAATGTTGGCTTTAATCTTTTTCATGTCTTCAACAATGTTATACTCCATAGGATCTGACACCACTAAAGTCTTTTTGTCGATGTAGAAGGATTAGAAGTAGATGGATGATTTTGAGTAGGTAACGGAGAAGTTTTCTTTGCAGGGGATTTGTCTTTGGTACTTGGAGTTGTAATTTTATTTTTAGGAACTGTTTGTACAGGCTCCAATGTAGATTTACTCCTAGTACTTACAGGCATAGCTTCTTGTTCTACGTCACTATCAGAATTAGGGAGAATAAAATCTCACATTCCATGCAATTCAGCTATTTCTTCATTCTCATCTTCCTCCTCTGATACTAGAGGAGTATCTTCTTATTCTTCCTCTTCTGATTCTGCATTAGAGATTGAATTGAGAGGTTTAGATTCTACTTGATTTCTTTTGAAATTTCGAAATGGTTTTTTGGTAGAAGTTTCAGCTACTTGTTTTTTTATTTCAATCATTTCATTTGACATGGTTTTAAGAACTTTTTGTAAACCTTCCATATCGTATGGGTCTTTGGCCTTTTTCCTCGAATCATCTTTGAAGCTGACCTTCTTGGATTTCCTTTCCTCAATAGCATTTTTCTTTTCTAGAGAAATAATTCATTTTTTTACGGCAATAGCCTCTTTCATATTTTCGGCTAATGTAGGTTTTGCAGCTCTATCTACAAAAATTGCTATGTTTGAGGGTAAAGTGGTTATGTACCATTCACTTCTGACTTGTTCACTAGGCCTTGAATCTGTGTGGATTTTGTTCAAGAGTTTGTTGAATCTAGCGTTGAAATATTTAATGGGCTCCTTGGGTTCTGTCTTCAAATTTGAGAGATCGTTGATTAAAGTAGCTATTGATCTGTCATCTCCAAATTTGGTTAAAAAATGATCTGCAAAAATGGCCTAACTTGTTAGGGATCCTGAAGGTAATGAAAAGTACCAGGATCCTGCTGCCCCTTGAAGAGTATAAGGGAATAGTCTGACTACAACATCTTCTTCTACGACTCCATTCAAATTTACAACCAGCATAAATTTATTGATGTGTTCTTCAGCTGGAATGTTAAGCTCTGGACTGAATTTTGGAAGCCATTTTCCAGGATTGTCAGGTAAATCATGTAAAGGTGCAGGCATGTTGACAGCCCCTAGACTTGCCCATGGTCTCTGTTCCATTATTGTAACAACTATTGAAGAAGTAGTAGAGATAGGTGGTGTCTGAACAGAAGTTGTTGGAATAGATGATGTTGAGATTGATGACGATTGAGAAGGTGACGATTGAGCAGATGATAATTGAGCAGATGATGTGGGAACAACTACACTTTGTTGAGTTGGAGTTTTGGAAACAGGTGATTGAATATGAGATGAAGAACTTATATCACTTACTGATTCCAATTGAGTTTTTCTTGTCTTGACTCTACTAGGTAAAGGGAATTCTTTCAGAGAAATACCAAGTTTTTCACTTTGAAGCCTAGTAAGAGGTTTTGAAGGAACAAATTTTGAGCTTACACTACCTTCAGATATTTCAGACTCTTCTAGAGATAATGAGAATCCTTTCAATTTATGAATTCAATCTTGTACTTTAGGAGACTCAGGATTTTGATTGTCTGACTGTTTTGAGATTTTGGTAGTGGGTGTCTGAATATTCTTCTCAATTCCTTCTATAGGATTTTGTAATTCATAAGAAATTGAAGAAGTTAATGAGGGTGTTTTGCTCTCATAATGGCCTGTGGATAAATATTCACTTGCCATTCATAGCTCATGCCCTCCTTCTAGCGCCAAAAATGTTGAAGCCTAGAAAATCTCTGCTTCAAACATTGGGGAAAACCACCCGGTCGGGACCTTAGGACAACACCTTATCCGTTTGGTATGGTGGCTTTGACTAGATTGAAGGGACCAGTTTCCTTATAACTAATGGGTTGGTGATGGGTTGATTTGGATGAGTGAAAGTAAGACTAAATTGACTGAAATAAAACTATCTAATTTAAACTAAATACTGATAAAGAAATTCTAAAACTAACCCGGGCAATCATATGTGAATACAACTTCAGATTATCCATTTGAACAATAACCATAAAAATGTATTATCGTTTAATCGAAATGTGCAGAAACAAATAAAGATAACTCTGTTTAAGAAATTAAACAGAGTTATATTAGCATATTGTATTCATCATAGTATATTATCTACATTTACTTATGAAAGATAACATTTCAATTATACTCAAAAATGATATATAAAGAAACATTGTTAAAACCAAATGTATATAAATGATAGCAAATTTTAAAGCGAATATCATAAGACAAAAGAAATCAATAGTGAACAGATTAAAATACCTTATCCATCTTGAAATCTTTCAAATGAAATCTGATACTCTAATCCAGTAATTCTGATGCAAAATCAAATCCAAGGTACAAAAATGCAACAATTTAAAGATAATTCTGCATAAAATCACCAGATGTGATCCTTTATAAAATATAAGAGCCAGTGGAGTACAGAAATGTAATCTCCAAGTCAAAAATATTATAATTTAGGACCCTTCTCTAAATGCATGAGAAGGGTTTAAATACTACTAGTTAAATCTAAAAATAGTTTATTACAAAAATTAAGGATTCGGTTTAAATGACCGTCCTTTTCCTAGGCAAAAATACAGTAAAAATAAAACTAAATCTAAAAATAAAGACTATTAAGAAACTACTTATGAACTTGATCTTTAAACTTGCAAGCATCCAGCATTGTTTTGAGAAGAGGTGGTTGGCCGACTTCAGATTCCAACTGTCCTGAAAACACAGAATCGGCAAGTGTAGGCGCAATCTTCTCAGCAGAATTAATGATGCAATTAAGCGCACTGCATTGACTGTGTGGTTTCACTAGACATGTATAGTAAGAATCCCAGTTTAATCTTGTCAATCCTTGGATTGATTTTTCTTTTTCTTCTGCCTTTTGTCTCCATTCTGTTTGCAATTGATGTGCCTGTGGAAGATATCTCGGAACAGTGTCTGAAATCAAATTTTCTTTGTGCAAATTCTCATTTACACAATCAGTAAGACTGCTTGCTGCTGTAGCCGACTCCTCTGTTGCTTTCTCTGCCCCTCTGATTTGTGCATCCCAGTCACTGAAAAGTATTTATTTATGGTTTTCATTAATAATTGGTGCACCAGCTTTTCTTCCTTCCTCTGTTTTCTTCCATACCAAATAATCAGTAACTTTTTCATTAATTAAATCATAATAATTCCGTAAATCTACGACATGATTAGTGATCTTATCACTTTCTTGACAAAAAGAGTTCCATTGCAAGATTTTTTGGCATAATACTTCTTCTTGTTGCAGTAGTTGATTGTTTAAAGAAATATTTTCTGAAATAAACTCTGGAAGCTTAGGATCATCTTTGTGCTAATCTTGGATAATCTGTATTTGTTTCTCTTTATCAGCCAAACTTTTTTTCTATCCAATTTTCATTTCTTGAAGTTGTTGCTGTAACTTTCCAAGTTTCATCTGTGCTTCATTATTGGCCTGTACCTGTTGCAATTGTTGTTGCAGAACTTGTATCTGCTCTTCTTTTTAAATTAATAAGAGTTGTATCTCAAATGCTTTGTCAATAGTTGCGGAAGCATAAGCCCCTGTAATTTGAGATAACTTAGCAAGATTATCAGTAGGCTCTGTGGTAGGATCCTTCCACAAGACATCTAATTGTTCTGCTTCAGTAGCAATTGCACCTTCTAATTTTCTCTTTTTCCTTTGCTTCTTTACTACTGCTTTATACTTCAGGCTATAGAATACATCTAGAGGAGGAATGTCCTCTACATTAAGTACAATTTAAGAAGAGGGAGTGACAGGTATATGCTCTGTATTTGTCACATTACCGCTTATTCCTGTGCTTAAAAATTTTGTTGTTTGTACAGGGGTCTGTGTAATCTGTGTTTCAACATTAAGTATTTCATTAAAAGTTTCCCATTCTTTGTCTAGTTCAATTGTGACTGACTATTGATGTATATTGAGAAGTGGAAGATTTAACTGTGGCGTGGTTGAAGTCTGTTGTTGTGAAAGCTCTTTTGATTGAGCTGTATCTTTTACTGAGCTTTCATCTTTATCAGTCTTCTTAGAATGTTCAGAAGTTTCTTTGTCAGACTTTGACTTGGACCTTCCTGTGTTCGAGCTGCCACTTATACTGACACTAGGAGTTGGTTCCCTTGCGGGTTCCAAACGCAAATTTTCCAAAGGGATAGTGGTCAGTCTTCTTTCTCTGTAAACTTTAAATTCTTGAAATTGTTCTGGAGATAATTGCATCTGTGCTGAATGTAGAATTTCTTTCAGTGTGGATTTTCCTAGGAATATATCATCGAAAGGGTCCTCTTCTCCAGAAAATATCCTTACTTTGATTGCAGAGGTGAAATTTTTAGCAACTTCATTAGGGTCAAATAACCTTTTTGCAAATTTAAACAATTGTAAGCATGTAATATTGCTTACTTCCTTGAATGCATGTCCAACATCAAATAATGAAAATGTTCCACAAGCTACGGGAAATTGTGGGAAAATGGCCTTCTTCTTATCCTTTAATTCCTTTGTCAAACCTCCTTCACCACAGGTTTTGTATGCAATTTCCCGAGCTATAAGTTTATCAGAAACATATAAGGGTAAAACATGAGGAGAAGCAGAGCTTCCAAAAACCATTACATAGGTAAACCACTCTTCTCCAAACCATCGTGCGACAGGGAGAATGTCGACTTGTGCTTCCGGTAAAACCCTGGAGCATCTTTATTATACAATGTTTTATGTAGAGGCAACATTATGTTGTGGAAAATCTTGTAAAAATGAGGAAAAAACTTGGATTCCCACAGTTCCTTGTGATACACATGAATAGGCAAAGGATCATGAATCATCCATTGCCAACCCATCAAAGGGAATTTAGAAACAAAGAAGATAGCGTCCATAACATAGGCAGACAGATAAAAAGGAGGATAAATCCTCTGAGAAACAATTCGTTTAGACCGGTAATTGAAAATAGCAGTGGCTAAATTGTCAGATAATATCTTGGCCCTGTCTACAATAGTAGCGTTAACAACAGCATTTAATAATGGAAGCCATTCAGGTAAGACCATATTTATATCAGGCTTTCCAACAAGCCTGCATAGCATAGCAGCAGCAAAACAATATGGAGAGGTGAGTGAACCAGTACTGTACATACCGTGTTTGTTTTTCTTCAATGGTTCATCTCTTTTGGTCCTTTCCTTTGTGCATTCTACCAAATTTGCATGTTCTTTGGAAAAATTCTCCATAAATTATTTATTATAAGTCGCCTGAGGTTCCGGTAAATGATACATCAGCCTCAAATTTTCTGTAGTGAATGACCCAATGAGCTCTTGATCTGGAGTTCTAAATTTCCTGTCTGAAATATCGGTGCTGTCCAGCACCCATTTTACCATGTCCGTAAATGGAAGAATTCTTGGTCTTGCTACTATCCGATGCAGAAATGAACAAGCCAGGTCCTTAAGGTTTGCTTCAGATGAATTACTTGATCCTGCAGTAGCCGTAACTTGCATCACCCTGGGATTTTCTTCTTCGAGAAAATTATACATTCCTTCCCAGGTGGTTATACCGAAATCCTTATTGCAAGCAGTATCCGCATACAGTGAAGCCATTTCTTTGTTTTCAGAACTTGGAGTCTTCTCTTTCTTTCCCATAATACTGTGTGAATGCTTCGTATAGTCTTTTGTTCCTTCGCGCCTGCGGTTTTACGAGTTAAGTGAGAGTAATGACATGAGAAAGGTGATGAGATAGTTTTAAATGCAAAAGGCATATGAAATATATTATTCTAACGGAAACAACCTTTCAATCAAAACAAAATCCTTTTTATTTATAATTGACAATCCATTCATTAATTCAATCATTTAAAGCACATAACGGATATTGATTTATGAAAAGATTTACATTGGACAACGAGATTTTAAGAATCTGCGATATTGTGATCTGTGATTTGCTATGCAATATCGCAATATCGCAATATCGCAATATCGCAAATCGCATTTTTCTCAAAGCATAACCATCGCAAAATCGCCAATCGCAAATATCACATATAAAAAGTATTCATTTAATATTTTTCTGCAATATGTGAATTGCGACCAGTATTTTAATGTATAGGCTTTTTGGGATCGTGTTATCGCAATATTGGAAAGTCGCAGTTTAAAAGATTCAGTTTTACAAAAGATATCTACCATTTACGATGGATGCGCTATTTCGCTCAAAGAAAGATTTTATTGTAATCTATCGTAAACTTAAGTGTTTTTTAAGGATTTTCTAAGGAATTTCCCTAAGTTATGATATAAATTTTTATTTGAAAAGGGAAACAAATACTAATTGATTTGTTTTTTTTTTTGTTTGGATTTTTTAACTAAGGGTCCCCACTTATTTAGTATTATTAATAATATTAAATAAGAAGGGGGGTTTTTGCTGGTCACAACAGGTTCATAATATGCTCTATCCAGCTTTTGTCTCTTGTTCCACTCTTCACCTATGTTCGGTATCCCGGTTGCCTGAGAAATGGTCTTTGGTGTCAAGGTGAAGTTCACTCCAGCAAGGTTTACATGACCATCACGCAAATGTAGGAAAAATAAGTGAACCAACTCCTGATGATGCTAAATATAAGAAATCATCTCACAATACTGAAAACATGACTGTTGCTGAAAGCATGCCATTACAAGCGGGCAGGCCTGCAATTGAGCCAAGGAAGTGGGCTCTTCTCTGACGTGCCTGCCACTTTTATCAGACCTCCTCGGTACATTTAGCTCTATGGTTGAGTCAGTGTCATGTTCATATCCTTGCTCATATGATGAATTTGTCTCTGACATGGTGCTGAAAGCAAGGTGTATGCTTGGTGTGTTGAAAATGAGAAATAGGACTTAGTGTCTTTGTTTTCAATGCCAAATGTGTACCAAGTATGAAATGAGAGACTGTGAGGAAATATTACAGTGGGTATAATGGACTTTCAAGTGAAATTTGAGTGTGAGGACAGTCACTTGACTGCTTGGGGGACTTCGGGATTTTATAAGTGATATGGGAGTGGGAGATGGTGATGGGAAATGTAGTTTTTAGATATAGGGATAAATTAAATGACAAGATATATTTAGGCTAAGTGAAATCAAGGATATAAAGACAGTCCTTGAATGTTTTGGGAATTGGAAATTTATAAATGATATGAAGGAAGGAAAGTGGTAGGGTTTGAGGATGAAAACACGAGAACAAAGGGTATAAGTAGTTTGGGACAGAGGGGAATAGGAGAAGGACTGTGATAGTAGTGTGACAACAAGGAGGAAAGGAAACACAAGTGGGAATGGAGTTTACAAATTGGCACCAACAACCACACTTTAAATTTCAAGCATAAACCCTATGGAACAGTTTTCATCACATGAGAGGGTTTGTAATTTGCCCAATTAAACTTTCAAATTCGTTCCTCCAAATAACACTTAATGCAATCTAAAATCAACGGCAAAGAGCTCACAAACTTACTTGGAGCAACCAAGATGAACTTTTTTGATTTTGGAGCAAATGATGATGATTTTTTAGCCTGTCGACCCTGTGCACCACGCGCACACCCAGTGCGCCGCGTCAGCTCTGTGCGCCGCGCTCATTGGAGAAAAGCACTGTGGTAGGAGGCCCAGTGTGTTGCGCAGCCTATGGGCGCCGCGCTCTTACCCAATGCACCGTGCAGAAAATTACCCACAGTCTTGGCTCCAAAATGACAGCTTCGCCCTCTCGCCTGCTTAAGTCGACTTTCTTTGATCTCTTGAATGCAAATGGCTATTCAAACAATGAAAATATATTTATAAAGTCATGGCTTTGATTTTCTCTTTGTAAATACCCACTTTTGTAATGTTTCAAAATTGGCATTTCTTCACTTTTAATACAACTCTGTTCTTCAAGATTCCTTTTTGATTTTTTTGGCTTGAAATGATGGCTTCTTGGTTTATTTTTTGCAGGGATGGTGGCATTGGATTTTGGTAAAGGATGACCAGAGGCTGCATTTGAAGTACTTCATGACAGAAAAATTTAAAAATTACATATTTATTACAACAACAAATTTGACGATTTCTTCTTCAAAACAGAGTTTTGAAGAAGAATCATCCTTGAGAATTATTGATGATGAAAATTTGGAATAGAACTTATTTTGAACCTCCCCATGGTCTGCTGGTATTATTTGACATTCTGAAGACCAAACCCTAGACCTAGAAACTGAAATGACTCTTGTTCGACCAAAATAGCATCTATGACTGTAAATGATTGAAATCAACTTTAATGAATTTTGATAAATTTTGACCAACCCAGCAGGTACAAACATGAGGGAAACGAGTGAAGAAAACCTTACTTCAGATACTGGCATGCCCCTAACAGAGTGCAGATGAATGAACTGAATGAGACACCTAAAAGTGAAATGCAATAAGAAAAATGATCTCTGACGGAGGGATGACAAGACCGACTCTAACACGCCCCACACCTGCAATCTTATCAAGAATTTCCAGATGCGTCGAACTCTGCAGACGGACTTATTGGGTCAATGACCCAAGGGTACCTAGGCAGCAGTAGTCAGAATCCCAGTTACACACATGGGTCTACCTAGGACATATCTCAACCCTGATTTCAAAGTCACCATATGCAGCAGCAAAATTTGAATAATAGAGCACCAGTGTATCACCAAGGATGACCTTACCCTCCGGCCAAGGCGACCCAGTACACAGGAGGAAAAGCTGACGGAAGAACTCCCCCCAATGGCCAAGTGCAAACATGGGATAGCAGTATGCTCAGTCCCAAGCACATAACCCACCAACACAAAACAATGCACAGCTGCACTTTGTGTAGCCATCCCAAGATCAACCACACAAGTATGATCAGTAGAATTATCCTCCTAACGTGGTCAAATGAAAGGTAAAAAACAAACCCAAAGGGAACCCTCGATAAGGGGGTAGCAACCCACAGCACCCATTGCGACCCCAGCCTGGAGATAACTTCAACCAGAACCAGAACCAGGAGCCAAGCAATGTTCAAAAGCAAGGCAAAAGGCCACCTCTATGAATAAACCATTCTTGTTCAATATGTGGTGAGTATGGGCACTATACTCACCACTGTCCTAAACTTCGTGAGCTTAAGAAGCTTCAGAGTAACCAAGGACAAGGAGGATATTCCCAGACTACTACAGTTATGCAAGAACCCTTCCCCCATTAAGGAACGGTCAGCACTCAGCAGCAAAACCCCAATGATTCTGAGAAAAAGAGCCATGAAATTTACATGGTCGATGAAGAAATGTTTTTCAAACCCGGAATCGCAGCTACGACACCCCACCAAACACTGGTTCGTCAGGGGCTAGTACGTTCGTGTCGACTGCACCTTTTACCATTCCAAAGATTCCTTTGGAACCATTGCCAAAAATGGTTAAAAGGCCTAATAGGCGAGCAGGTAACTACTCCAAAGCAGCCCACAATTACAGCATCGTAGATGATTTAGCCCAGTCACCTACTGCTACGTCTACTTTGGAGGTACTGCATTCATGCCCAAAGCAGCGGAAAGCCCTACTTTTCGCCTTAGGTGTCGTCGACCCTGCCGACACGCGCATGATGTATTTTGATTTAGACAAAGCCATCGCTACACTTCCCTCCATGGTCACCTTCGAGGTACCATTATCATTACAGAATATCACTATTCACCGATGTGTCATTGATCAGGGTGCATCTACATGCATCATGTCAAAGAATGTATTGCAGAAGTTAGGATCCCCAGAACTCAAACCTTCAGTCATCACTCTTAGGGCATACGACGGTCAGCCCTCGATCCCCATCGGTCTCTTCCAAAATGTATTGATTTGCTTAGATAGCAAAACGGTCCACATACACATCGAAGTCTTGGACAGTCACTTGGATTACAATATGCTCCTTGCGCATACGCCATGTCTGCCATAGCATCCTCCATTTTCCGCATCATGATGTTCCTACACGAGGATAGAATCATTACAGTAGACCAGCTGACGCACACTGAAAAGCATCCTTTGACCAATAAAGATATGGTTCTACCTTATGTAGACATAACCACTGATGGTATTTCACAGTATCAAGAATATGGCCCTGGCCAATTCAAACCGTCGTTCATCCTAGGATCCATCCTAGGAGATCCTTTTATTATCCCTGAGGTATCGCTCGATGCCACAGTGGCCCTGGTATGCATGATGTCCACATCAAGCACCGAGGTTATTCAGGACACAGACTCAAGTAGTAATTACACCGAGGCATTAGCTACTGCAGCCTCCTTAGTCTATGCCGCCTCCCAAACTCCTTTCCTATATCCACCTCCTGGCTTCGCCTCCTAGCAGGTCTTCGCAACACTGGTACTACCCAACATATCATTGGCATTCCCAGTGTGGTACCTCGTTCCCCCCCAGGAATGCCAACTACCAACATTACTGCATTTGGATTAAAGCTTCATAGTCCTGAGGAGCCCCAACCTATCCAAGTAGCAGTCAAAACTGCCCCCGCAAGGGAAATCCCCACTGCGAAACTGGTGACCACGATAAAGAAAATTTCCAAGAAAGGAAAGAAGGTGGTGACCCCCACCATGCAGAAGGAGTCATCAACCTGCAATATATGTGATGTCATGGGCACCCTACTCACATATTCTCGAAGTTGGATGAACTAAAACCACACCTCGGCTACGAGGCAGGCACCTCAAAAAGGCATTCCCATAAAAAGTAACTTGCCACAAAAAGTACAGGCAAACCGTTGTGTACCAATCACGCATGCACCCTCTGTGACACCTATGGGCATTATACCCACCACTATCCAGAAATACCACGATATCAGGATGCCTTACACGTGATTGAGTGATCCTATCAAGAGGATCCCTCCATCCAGGCTACTAATAACGAGCCGCGCACCATCTTGTACTTACAAGAGGAACACCAATACGTAGAGCACCCCCCATTAATGCCCATTATATGTTGCATGCTATGCGATGAATGTGGCCACTACCTCGAAGAGTGTGCCACATTGGAACTCATCCACAGGTGGTATCCAATCGAAAGGGTCTACTATGTGGGACTACGGGTAGCACAATTCACATTCTCATTATGCGCTGACAATCACTTATTGGAAGATTGTCACTACATAACTTGCTTCCGACTAGCCCTGGCTAGTCTCCGCTCAGCCATAGTTTGTCTCTTCCAAGAAGACGATATGGATGCCGAGTCTATCGGCAGCTCCATGACCTAGGTAGAGGAGATGAATGGGTCTATCATGTTCTTGACAGCTAAAGAATGACCTAGTGGGAAACCCGTAGTTTCCCCTGCAGGCACCTCACAAAGGTCACCTGCATGCACATTTTGCAAGAGGAGAGACCATATAGTATTCCACTTCCCCGACCTAGTAGCATATCGATGGTGGTACCCCACCCGGCCTCAGACCACACATTATGGAAGACCCATATCATGGACATTTTTCCTGATATGCCAGGGTAATCATTACAACTGACATTGTACTAATGTCTCCCGACTACGTCCCACTAATGACATGATTAATGTTGTAGAAAAGAGGACGAGCGATCTCCAAGAATGGCATAACAAATACATCATCGACCCAATTACATCCCCACCACCACGATCGTGTTACAAGCCCTCTACGACCCTGCCACGAGGGTGGTTCATCACGCCTGTTAAGACTATAGACCAATCATGTAAACCTCAGGCCTAGCCGAGGATAACATGCGGCCTATGTGATCTGAATGATCACTAGATAAATTAATGTAGAGAACTCAAAACCCTTGCAAATAGTCTCCGCATAATCTCGTCTCTTCCTCAAATTTTCTCTCTAATCAAGAGAAGATTACACGTACTTACTACTAAATTTGCTCACAATTTCATCATACATTCAAGTGCGTGCATCTCCCCAAGATGAGAATAGCTAGAGCAGCATTAAGTCAGCCACCCAGCAAAAACGGAGGCAAGTTCCAACCCACAATGCAAAAATGGAAACAACAGACAACTTGGTCCGCAAAAAACCCTTTCCAAGCGTCCACATCTGGAACGTCGAGTAGTGTATATTTTCACACTATCTACTTTATCAGTGCTGTGATACCTTGCACCATTTGCACTAGTCTTAATCATGCACCAGAGGGATGTCCATTGCTACAGACGTTCAGACACCTCTACGATAAAATCAACTTCCATCTACAGGGAATCAACTATCCTAGCGAGAAGGCCAACTATCGGCTCACTCAAGACTCCATTGCAAAGATCCTGCCCCCGTCACTTTCCAGTGACACAACTCATCACATATGACTTGTGTCATCACATGCCCAAAACAGGATTTCAACAACCTCCCCGTCACAGGAATTTGAATTTATTCTTGTCACAAAAAACCAGGGCACCTTGCGCCCTTCTATCGACTTTTGCAAGTTCCCAAACTTCCATCCAGCTATCGAACTCCTTGATGAAACTCAGCCTCTATAACAACGCCCAGTACAACTAGAGCTAGTTCACAAAAATAGGTGAAAATTGCAGCAACACAATGAGTCCCATAAGAAAAGGGTAAAAGCATCATTCGACCACCACATCACCCCTCACTCATTTATTGAAGGAGATCTAGTCCTTCATTATGATGTCACAAAAGAAGCCTTAAGGCCAAAAAAGTTCGAAAACATGTGGAAAGGGCCCTATATCATCAAACATTGCCTCTAGTAGGGGGCATACATCTTGACGGAACCGAACGGGACCTACCTCACCAACCCCATCAACGACCTTTACCTCAAGAAATTTTATCCATAAGGGCCCCAATAGCCCTTATTCCCTAGAGTTAGAGTAAAAAAAATACCAAAATATTTTTGACCCAAAAAACCTAAACGGGCTCAAAATATCACCATGGATCACCAATTCGAACCTTATTTTGGATTTGCTGATGGAGCATCGCAATGATCTCAAAACTTAGCTGTAGCCACCTAGGTCATGTATCGCCCTGACCGATCACCACTGTGTTCAAACGACATGTGCATCGGTTCAAAAACCAATAATCAAGCATAATATGACGCCATTATTGAACTTATGTGCAAGGCACTCCACCAAGGCATCCGCCATATGCATGTTTACCTTGATTCCCAGTTAGTAGTCTCACAGTTAAACCAAACATTTAAAAGCAGGGATGCAAAGGTATTTAGAAAATATTTGTGTGCTAGAAGATTAAGCAAACAATTTGATTATATTACATTCTCACATGTATCAAGGAATCAAAACCAAACAGTTGATCGCATAGCTAACAGTATCCTAAAATGGAATGCATCGCGAGCAAATAAACATATATAAAAACAAAAAACATATATATCCATTAGCATAACACAAATTCATAAACCGAAATAGACATCACACCATGTAGAGCCTCACAAAAATATTTCATATATACATCAAAAAATATGTGTATCAGAGTACAAAAAATAGTATTGCTAGCTCAATGGCCAGCCCAAAAATATAGAGGTCATCAAAAATAAGGGAAGAATCCTCATAATTGGTTCTTTCCATATGTACAAATCTACTCTAGGGAGGTGCCCCCTCAAGAGGAGCACCTGGGCCCACCACTGCTCCTGGTGCCACCACCGGAGCTGTTGTTGCCACTGCAATAGCTACCCATCGTAGATTCGACCGATAGTCCCTCTCACGGGCCATCATTGTCTCTAGCCATATCTCCTCGAAGTCATCCATAAGACCTCGAGCAGGCATTCTGTGGGTCAAACGGTCCACTCGACCCTGGAAGTCCTTTAGCACCTCTACCTAAGCTGTAAGTGCTTCAATACATGCCTCAGCCACATCTGCACAAGCTCTCTCTGCTGCTATCTCAGCGACACCTGTGTTGCTTCCCTCACCTGAAGAGCCAGCACCATCCTCGCTCGGTCCATCGGCACCCTCACCCGGTCCACTGACGGCACCACCTCCTCGACCACCAGGCAGTCGTGGTAGAGGGTTGTGACCCACCAGCCGGGCCACTAGGCATCCCACCTCGCCAACATCTACATGAGTAACCAAAAGAAGATGAGTGTTAATGAAAAACACTCAAGTACACAAAAAACTCGAATAAATGCAAAAATAAAGCACATACCTGTAGGACCCCAAGCATAACCAAAAGGGAGACCAATATCTTGATCGCCCTAAAAGTCCATCCCTGCATAAGGGTATGGCAAAAAAATCAGGGGATTGGCCTCAAACCAGGCCTCCTTCGTGTCATTCCAATAACGACCCACTCTGCCACCACCACTGTGTGGCATCACTGGAGCCCACCTCCTCATACGTGGCTCCCTCGACCCCTCGATAGGCATAGTTACTATGGGCCTCATCAACATGACCCTCTCATACATGATGCTACACAAAATGCTAGCATATGCAAATGATTTTGATCCACACTGGACCTTGTTCAGTTGCGACACCATACCATCAAAATAGAAATGGGCAAAATCAAAGAAACATCTATTACTTAAGTGGTTTAAAACCACTAGCTGTGGGCCCGATGCCCGATGAGGCGCAAATGACCTAACCAGTCTCACAATAATGGCCAGAGCACACTGCTTGGCCACATCTGTCACTGAGGTGATATTGATGCACCCCTCAGTTAGAGGCCCACCACTGCAATGACATTGTCAGAACCTGTCCATGTTCACCTGCCTAGCAGGAAGGGTATACCTCAACGCCTCTCCCTGAGGCAGTAATCTGGTCACAAAGTAAATATCCATCTCTGGATGGATAATCAGGTTTGTCCCCCTCAGGACAAACATGTTGCACCTCCGGCTCCAATGTCGTATGATATAACGTAGCAATCAGTCCTATGATTGAAGGCACTCATTCTCAAAAAAATTTAGGAGGCCCCATGCGGCCAACTGACGGCGCACCCCAACATCAGCAACCAGAGTAGTCTGGATCTTAGGCCAATCTCTCTCTCTCCACACTAACCTACCAAGCAACAAGAAACCATCAGTACAAAGGAGAAAAATCATTAAGGACAACATAAAACTCAAGTTTTTTGAAAAAACGCTGCCCTTGTGCGCTTGTTTTATTTACAAGCACACCCTTGCGCGCAAAGAGGTAGGGACAACATTCCTTCACGCGGTTGTACCTAAGAAATACACACAAAGGGGGGCGCCTATTTCCCTAGTTCGCCCATGCAATCTAGGGCAAAAATCCCCTTTCAGGATTGCCAAACTGGAAAAATCAAAATGCAGGATGTCATGAGAGTTACCTTGGCATAGTATCGCTAATCCCCAGTACATAGGCTAACCATAACAGAAAGAAAGGCTCCACTACCACCTTTGATCTCCCAAACTTAGCAAGTATAAATGAATAGGATTAGGGCCATAACCCTTTATTTATCGCCCTTTTCCAAAACTTCATAGGTCCATAACACGAGATCAAAAGGTCCATTCGGCAAACTGTAAGTTGCACCATAATCAATATACCATGACGAACGAAAGTGATGCCCCACATTCGCTTTCCAAAGAAATATTTTTTCAAGTGCCGGCAGGTATGCACCCTCCTTTCCTCCTTTCCAAAATTCATGTTTTTCAAACAATATTGAATGAAAAGAATATGCTTTCACTTGAGTTAGTTGTTTTTGCAGGAAGAACCTACAAACCATTCGTAACAATCACCACTGAAAGTTTCTGAGCAGGTATCATTCTACCCTCAGCATGATAGAGTCCTAGAAACTTTGCATATCCTGATGTCATTTGTCCATCAGAAATAAAAAATATGGTCCTCATACCTGACCACGTTTATCATCACCTCACCATGTATATGATAAACGTCCTCGATCGTCAGTAGATCCTCCCTTCCATGGCGATCATAATCTCAAGTAGACCACATATCACTCCACAAGTGATGCCATGGCCATACCATTTTAGTTTGGGAAGCACCTCATGCCCATCCATATATAGTGCATAAGGACAAGTTCACCATTCCAACTCAACCCCCTTCCCAGATGACTAGGTTGTATAAGCAGAATGAAAGCGCTCCTCCATGCACCACATTTGGCCCACCATACCTCCATCAACATTAATCCATCTGCGACATATTCCACTTCATCAACCCCACACATGAGACCAGCCAATGGGACCCCTACCCCCAGCAAGACACCATCCTCACACCATCAAGTGAGCGACCCTCTTTCATGTTTTTGGGTACCTGTCTCTGTGTTTTGTACAAAAAAAAAACCCATTATTTTATTCTTTTTGTACAAAAAACACAAACAACGCCCTTCTCCTCTTCGCCCTCATATTGCACTTTTTCCTCCCATTGCAGTAGTCCCCCATTTCCCTTGGTTGAAATATTTCATACCCCCCATGCACGCACCATTCCGACAATCATAGCCGGTTCATACCTGCCTTGGAATTCCTACCAACTCCAGGGATTTTTCCCTTCAAAAATACCTATGACTGCAACCAAGCTGCTAAAATATATTGCGACCTCGGGCCACTGAATCCCCATCATCCGTTTTTAGCTACTACTCACCAACATGCCTATGTTAAACCCATTATGGTTTGGTTAAGGCTTCCTCTTTGTCAACCTCAACACCTATTTTCCAAAAAGGAAGCAGTACCTTGGATAACCCCTCCCCATGCAAAGGGGTATCCTCGGGTGGCACTATGGGAGACATTATTATCCATAGATGTCATCGATCCTCTTGACATTTGACTACAGCAAAAGCTTTCATGTCATGATGGTATCGTACCTTACAACCATTTCACTTTGATCAAGATCCGTCGAAGACTCGTGCCTTTATAAGCGTCTCTGACAACAATGCTTACATGGGAAGGTCCCAGCCAGTACATATGCATACATTCTGCAGTGATATGCCATACCAAGATTATGAATATAGGTACCACATTTCACCTATCCTCAAAGAAAAAAATGCCCCTGAGGGCATCAGTAGTCGTCGTCAACAACCACCAACATCACTACCACAGTAATGACACAGATAACACATGTATATGGCAATTTTCTTTAACTAGCCATAACATCATAAGCATGGGACATGCCTGCCTCGTTCAAAATTTTCAAATATGTTGTATATTTTGTCTACTTGCAGGAGGTCCCCTAAGCAGTGGTTATGTCAGACCTGGTGCAAGATGTGGTCCTTCTACATGCAAGCCTCTCTCTCTCTCTCTCTCTCTCTCTCTCTCTCTCTCTCTCTCTCTTTGTACGATAAAAAAAAAACTATAATGTATTTCGTCTTAACAGTTCTTCCTAGACCTCACACATTAGGGGGCAACTGTTAACACTGGAAAATCGTATAGAAAAAAATGACATCAAGTAATGTTAAGCCCAATGATTTACAGGATAGGGATACATTATGGAATAACAAATATTAAGAATACCTAAGGTTTGGAGCAATTCAAGATTGAACTAGTCATAAATGATCGAATGTGCACTTTTTCCTTCGAGAAGAGTGCCTTGTGCATGCACTGGAGCTCGATAAGTGCGCATTCCTGGAAATGGAAAAAAATCCCTTTCCGAGATTGCAAGCAAGCACATGAAAATTTCTCCTTATGTGAAAGCTGCCTAAGGACAGCACCAACGCCTCCTTAGGCCTTGTGTGAGCACACAAAGGCATATTTCAGCCCACAATGGAATATTTCATCTCCCTTGCGTCACTATCCACCATGTACCAAGGGAGAGAAGGAGGTTTGAAAGCTCACCTGTATAAACCCTCAAAGAGATGAACAATGTGTGATCACAAGGTTATGATGGCCAAAGTTGCCCAAGCAACACCAGCTATTTGTGTGAACCAAGGAGCAGGAGCTGAAGAAGAGAACTCAATTTTTGGCCACCCAACAATTTCAGTCCATTGCAACAAAGAGTGAGAGTTTTGAGCTGCGTCAAAAGGCAGAAATTGAAGGACAAACATCCTTGCGTCGGGTCCTAGAGCCTCTACCTAGGCCCTTCGGCAAGTGGGTAAGATTTGTATTCATTCAAAGCATTCAATGAGAATAAGGCCATCGAGCCGTTGTTTACCTTGTTATTGTTTGGAACTCTCTATTTAGCTTCTTTTTGTGTTTTTAGTTTTACTTTTTAACAGAGCATACTTAAGTGTACTACTTCATGTTAAGTCTTATACTTCTGAGCTTCCCCCAAATACTGCCTGCTACTTATGGTTTAGAGAAAATACCACATTCTCTAGATGCGTGCAATTTTGTACACCCATGTGTCAAATCCACCACAACATCCTCGATGTCCTTCTCAAGGGCCTTCTTCTGTTGTACTTCCTTTTGGGTGGCCGCATCGATGTCTTGTCTGGTACTTTTGGGCATACCTATGATATTTGGGATGATGACACGGGGGTGACTTGGGAAGTGTTGGTGCCTCCAATGCCCTTCGCACCAGTTTTGAAGCCGATCTTCTAGTTAGGGGACCAAAGCATAATGAAGTTGTCGATTTCTTTGTCCATAACCATATAAGGAAGTGAAGTCCAAGATTTCTCCTTGTGTGATCTGATCTGAAGATTGTGCAGAGCAACCTGAAATGCAGCAATGCCCTTGTATCTGTCGCACACGGTGGGGGAGAAACATGGCCGGGAGTTAATAGCTACGACCAAGATACTTTGAAAGAGGACCCAGAACACTTGGTTTTCATCGAGCCAATGTGGATCCATGGAATCCCATAAGTGTGCATAGCGAGCCCCTTGGCACATGTTTGGGGTAAGCTCAGGGAGGAATAACTCCGCAGGGGCTTCCCAGGAAACCAACGCTATGAGAAACAACAACCAAGAGTAACAAAAGGCATAACCCTCCTCCTGGGACTTGCGAACATTAGTCAGAAACTCGTCACAAAAATACTATGCCCTGTTAAAATGTACCCCTTTCCTGCCTTGGCCAGCTAACCAAATTACATAGGATAGAATGGAGGTGACTTGACACTTCCTCATCATTTTACATGCCAAAAACGTGGTGCCCAACTCCGTACCTTGGTCAATCATGGGCTTGATGATAAACCCCCGATTCTTGCACTCCAGATGATACTTTTGGTGCACACAATCAACGTTCTCCCCCTCATATTCATTACCCACACACTCGAGGGGTTTCGGTCTGCTCATGTGGAGACTAGTAATCCCATGAACTAGCACATCCTCAATGGGGATCCTATCCTGGATCCACAGGCAACCGTCATGAATCAGGGTGAGCACCTATCGTGCGAGCTGGTCCATGACATTGTAGTGTCTAAAGTGTGGCATCGTGAGTAGATTTAGGAGCCCGGACCTAGCCAAACCACGTACCCAGCATTAGGGGACAACTTTGACCCCATCGGTGCCATGGACTATATCAAGGAATAACGTGGGTGCTAGCTCAGGGAAGGCATCAAAGTTGGCCAAATCATGATCATCAAACTCAATTTAATGAAGCCATCCAAAAGGTTCACCTATGATGGGCACCTCCCTCGGGGTCAACGACATCTGTATGTAGGTGATCAAGCGATCGAGGTTTCTTGGGGTGCGCATGGATGTCCTATATGGTTGAACGAAGGGGGGGCAACCAGTTTATCGACTTGGTGGTATGGGCCTCCTTTGGAGCAACCTGCGGGGATTTTATGTTTCGTGGGGAAGTACGAGGCTTCCCTGCGGCCCATTTCATCGGTTTATGGGGCTTTCCTGAGCCCTGTGATTTTTCTTGTCCTTTCCTTGTGGGAGGGCTGGGTGTGGAGAGGACCTCTTCGAATTCGGACTCGACCTCCACCACTTCCTTAGTTTCTTGTTCCACCGAGGTCACTAGCTCTGAGAGTTTGGTACGATTCGTGGTCATCATCCTAATGCGAAATATAAACTCAAGATTGCTATTGTCAGAGGGAGAAGGCTGCTCAGACATGAAGGAGATGGTATAGGCACAAAATTTCTTATAGTACAACGTCATCTAGGACAACAATGCCAAGTACAAGCTATTCAAGCAATACAAAACCCTAGTCTGATGTAGCTCACTTTTTTTATAGCCTTGGTGATCGCCCAATGGTAGGGTAGACTTCACGCAGGAATTACCATCAAGAAAACGGTAAAAAATCTCCCAAAATCATTGCATTAAATGTTGGACGCCCACCCCATCCAACATTAATTTTTTCTTTTTACCTGATTTGACTGTTTCAATGGCTATTTTTCACATCTGGGGTGCACTTTACGTACCCCTGTAATCCCAGCGCACCCCTACGCTCTAAGGAAACCTCTTGCATTCCCAACGCACTAGCTTCATTCTGATGTGATTCCTTCCAACTAAAATTTTGCGTTGCCATAGCCCATCCTACTAGATCTCTTGTGTTGTCATCTTTCCTACGTAGTGACCTCCTGTTATGCCTTCATGGGCTTCTACTAAGAGAGCATGGTTTTCATGCTCCAGGCCGTCTCTGTGCAGCACTTCATGAGCTGCTATAATGGTAAAATCCATCGCTTGGTGAACGAACTCCTTCTTTTGTCATATCGAATATTTGGCCGGTGCCATGCTTGTGGTCAGGAACAGAGAGATCTCAGTCAAGTGTGCATCCACAACCTTAATGGAAAAAAACTATGCATCAGGCAATCCTTCCTTCCAGCAAGTGGGTCCTTCACACGTCTCAATTCGAGACAAGTGATCATGCCCCGTACTCAATTTTCCTGGCTTGACGATGATTTCAACATCGTATTCTTGAAATAGTCACGACCACCTATAGAATTTTACCCCCAACATAGGGTTATTCCCTATGTGCTCTACAACCGAATGATCTATAATCATCTGAAAGTGACCTGCTAACAGATTGTGTGGATACTTCTATAGCGCATAGATCAGGGCAAACCATTCCCTCTCTGTGGTGTCATAATTTCACTCCACACCCAAGACTGTATGACTAGCACATGCGATTGGGTGATTACTGTCTCTGATGCTAGGCTGCGTACGGGCCGCTTCCAGGGCAATCCATAAAGTATCCTCATGAAATATCGTCGCCCAATCGAGTGAAGTGAGAATAGGTGCAGAGACGATATTTTTCCTGAGTAGCTCAAAGATCTTTTGCCACGCGTCATCCCAAATGAGTGAAACATATTTCTTAAGAAACATTTTCAAAGGTGTAGTGATTAGTGCGTATCCCTGACCGAATTTTCTGCAGTAGCCCATATGTCCCAGGATCGAACACAGCAGCTTCTTAGTTGTAGGCCTTACCCAGTTTGCCCATTTGACTGGTTCAATGAGTGTATTATCGATGTCCTCCCTAACCTTCTACATATCATAAGGTTGATGTTTTACCAACTGTGAATCTGATTTCAAAGTGATATGCATACCGCCTAAGTCCCCCGTGATCTCCTTACGCTCTGAAAACTTGGCTCGACACAAGTCTTGATAATCCATGAGTAGTTCCACAATCTTGCCTATTGTCCCATCATCCCAGCAGTTCACAATTGTAGCCAGCTTGAGTTGTATTACCATATTCATGTTAGCACCTCTTGGTTTTAGAGGTTTTGTACCATCCATCATATGTATCAGAGGTCTTGCAACTGTGCGTTCCCCTCCTGATTCTATGATCAACACATTGCACGGATCTACGTCGAAATATTCTATGGTGGCCTTGTGGAACTAGACACCATCCTGCTTTTTCATTTCCCATGTGGGTCTTTATTCTTATGCTTCAGGGCTAGATTCACCAAATACAAAGGTATCAATAGTCTGCAGAGCTTCCTCAAGAACCTCCAATCTGTTATAAAATTTCATATTACAGAGCAATGAAACACATAAAATATGTAGAAAACACAAGCACACAAAACACATAAATCCAGAGAGACACAAATATATGTGGTTCACCCAGTTTGGGCTACGTCCACCCTAAATAGCAAGTATTTCCTTTCTATTATCCAAGAAAATGAAGAGACACAACCTACAATATATTTTTTGTAATATCCTTAATTTGTTCTCTCTCATAGTCTCCCTATCTGTTTCTCGCTCTGAAAATACACACACAATACACATAAAAGTGAGGGGTTTCCGTCTAGGGCAAAAAACCATAAACTAAACATAAATTCTACTGTCAGATCTTCCGCCTAATCAACGGCCCATATTGACTAGAAATTACTATACTTTTACAAGGAAATTTTACATCTATTTTTAGCTTTGGGGGCACTGCCCCCGAAGCCCCCCACCAGGCGGGGGGGGCTCCATAAAGTCATAGCCACCCCCCATGGACCCGCCATGCAACATTTAATTATGGGCGGCGTTGCTGCCCCATTAAGGTATAGGGGTCCAACACTATGATACAAAATAAACAAGATAATCACGGTCCACACCCAACAATCTCCCACTTGGAGACTGATTGTAGCAACTCCATCGCTACTTCATTAGCTAGAAAATTATTCCTCTTTAGACCTGGCTATTTCTCATATTCATCATCATCCTTGAAGACCAATTGAAACTGAGCATAATCTCAGTTTCTCCCTAGTTACAAATTTTGTTAGCATATATGCAGGATTCTGGCTAGTGTGTATCTTTTCCAGCTTCAATTGTCCATCTTCCAATACTGACCGTATGAAATGGTACTTGAGCTATATGTGTTTAGTCCTGGAATGAAATATTGATTTACTTCCAAGATGAATGGCACTTTGGCTATCACTATATAATGTGCCCATATCATGCTTCTTACCCAGTTCATCCACAAACCTTTGTAACCAAATCATTTCTTTACTAGCCTCTGTAGCAGCAACATACTCTCATTCTGTTGTTGAAAGTGCAACAACACTTTGGATTTTTTAAACCCAAGTGACAACTGTTCCACCTGTTAGCCAACTATAAAATTTGTTATATCAGATGTTGGCTAAAACCTTTTTGGAGTCTTCAAGGAACAAGTTTTATTGATAAAAGATGTTATCTCTTGAAGACTCTTGAAGGCCTCATGCCTCTGTCCAAATCTTCACTGTTGTTTCCATTTCACACTCTAAAATTCTGCTGATTTCATGAGAAAAGACTGCTGCAAAAAACCCCTTTTTCCCCCTCCTCCACTAAAAAACTAACCTTCATTTTTCTCCCCTTTTTCTCCATAAAACTCCTCTATTTTCATGATTCCCCTTCTTCCATTAATGAAAATCATATTTACATAGTTTAAAACTCATTTTTAAACTATATCGAAACCCCCAAATCCACTAAAAAATCTTGAAAATATCATTAAAAACAAGTATTTTGACTATGGACTTAAGCCCCCTTGGGCTAAGTCCTTAACCACTTCCCGACATCTGCCCATGCCCTAAGGACGAAGAGTTAAATTTCCCAAGGTGCCAATCACATCGCAAATGAAAAATGGTTAGATTGAAAGGACAAGGCCCGACCTTCCGATTGCGATTGGCCCTTTATATATACGCTGCAGGCATATTACATTTCATAAAGACCAAGGCCCCGTAGATGGGCGCCAAGCCATATTATAAATATATATCCTACCTCGATTTATATAAACTTTGTAAATATTAATTTTTTGGCTTTTTTATATGGTTTGAAGAGTTTTCCACCGGCGCATATCTCAAACCATCTCCATCGTTGATCTTAAGCTGATCAACATCCTGCGCATCATCGCATCGCAAGTTAAATTGAGCACGTTTTATTTCTTCCCTCAATTGATCATCCCCTGATCAATTGAGAGCCATTGATCTTCCCCCTACCTTCCATGATCCAACAGTCCTCATTCACTATGATCACAAGTCTTACCTCTGCTTCTAAACCCTACGGTTCAATCCCTACCGTTGATATGATCCTCAAATCAACCGCCAACACTCAATTGCTTCGGTGCGTTATAAAGTTTCCACCCCGCCGATTGCTAATCTCTGATTGCGTCTGGACTATCCACGTGTCCAGATCAGACGGTCCGAGATGCTTTCCCCGATTTTGGTTTAAAATCATGCGCCTCCACTCATAATGTTTTTTTGGCCAATCCTAACCGTTGATCTATGTAGATCAACGGCCCTCATAAACTCCTTCTCCGCTTTGTATTTTTTCCTTTGGACCCCTAGATTTAATCTCAGCCATTCAATTCTTCGATCCAACGGCCCAGATTGAACCCACCTATTTTCTTACTGCCCGTGCATCTAATCCATATCGCGCTCATTCTCCTCTGTTAGACCTGAGGCCCTAGATCTGATGGCCCACATTACATATCGCGTAAATTTTAGTGTGAAGTTTAATTTCTCAAAGGGCACGTGAAATAGGTGGTTTTCTAGTGCCACGTGTCAGGTGGGGATGCTATCGCATTCCAAAAGGAAAAAATTTCTTACCTGCCTTTCCTCCGTGTTACACAGTAATTTGTCACCGTCCCTGCAATCCCCGTCCCACACATTGGAGGGCTCATTTCGTTACCTGTGAGTAGTGACATGGCTTGAAACCACTTTCATGACATCCCTCTGAACAAGAGCTTGCATTGCCCCGAAGACATCTCCTTGTGAAAAACCCTAAAAATGGCCCTTTTTGCATTGGCGTGGGAAGACAGTTTAGTACCCGCACCAATGGGGAAAATCCTTCAAAGAGGTCATGCCAATTGGTGCTCTGTCCCAGAGTCACACTCACGCCAACCAATTTAATGAGTGTTTTTTAAAAATAAATGGCGGAAGTTTCATCCTAACCAATTCATGAACTAGTATCTATCTTGAGTTGGGAGGTTTGGCTACGGATTTCCATGTAGAGGAAGTGGTTTGCCACCTCTCATGGAAGCTTCCTTGAGGATAGGGCCAATCCCATGATTATAGGGATCCCAACTCTCCTTCCTCCATCTATAAAAGCTTGCCCATCTCCATTGCAAGCTAGTCTTCAAGTTCCCAAATTCCCAAGAGCCTTATGTTGCACGAGCCTTCATAATTCCCTTAAGTCCAAATTCAAGCAAGGAGACTATTTTGAAGAGCCGAAGAGAGAGGTTTGTCCCATCCTTGACAGGATTTTCGAGACGTGTTCTGCTGGTGACCCTCCGAAGGAGAATTCAACATCAGAACTATGGTTGTATTCTTCCTTTGATTGATTATTAATAAACGACTATTGGTTATGGTTCCACTCTTGTTGTTGTTTATGATGATGAGTTATGTCCTTTCTGACTGAGATATAGTTGCATCTACTAGATTTTATGCTTGTGTTTGTTTTATTTCTTGCATGTGCAAGTGTCCTGTCACGGAGATCGTGGGGATCGTGATCTGCCAAAGCTAAGGAATGGGAGCGCCACCTCTTCTACAAGCAACAACTTTGGATTTCGGGTAAGCCTTCATCGCTAGTTGGTTTATTTGCAATTAGGAACCTGCACTATAGTGTGAACGATTGTTGCTAGACCCGGTCTGGGATAGTAGGGATCGCCTCTGTCCGCAGAGGGGATTTACCTCCACAAAAAATTGGTGACTTGCTGGGGATCGTTAGCTTATTGTTGTTCGTTTTATAAGCTATAGATGGAGCCTGAAGTTGGCCAGATAACCTTCAAAACGCTTTTTCTCTGCAACTACGAAGTAGATCAAAGCTGCTTCATTCAATCTCTGGTTTAGTTTGTAAACTGACACTTGGAGCATTGTCTTGCTGTTTCGGTTGATTCTTGATTCTCCTTGCTTGATCAGCTCTTTTGGGCTGGTTCTTTTTGTGAATTTGGGTCTTTGATAGCTTGATCATCACTGGTCTACTTGTTGGATTGCTCTTTTTTATTTTTGACTGAGAAACTCAACTGGTGCACTTTTCAGCTCGACAGTCGTGCCCATTGGTGTAGGTTGCTTGTGTATTACCCGCGCCAATTCGTCTCTGGCACTAGTTTCAGCCTCACAGTCGCGCGAATCCTTTAAGGCACTAGGGTTTGCTCAGTTCTAAGCTTCCTGAGCCTGATCTATGTGTTTGGTTTTAATTTTTCCACTATTTGAGTGTTTTGGAGCCCTTATCGACTGACTGGTGCCTTCATCCTTTGGTTGTTTACCCATTTCCATCGATTTTTCATTTTAGCCCTAGGTCATCTAGGTGCTATTGTGTATCGAGCCTTCCTTGGGAGTCTTTGGTCTCTATCGGTTCAGTCAACCTTCTGATTGCTTCTTTGCATTCGTTTGGTAGTTTTCTATTGTTTCATTGCGTTGTTTGAGTGATTGTTTCCTTTTTCATTCGAATTTCGCCTTGTCTCGCTTTGGGCCTAAATTACACGGCTCATTTGGAGTCTTTGGAATTCTTTTCGTTTTGAGGGACTTTTGGTTGATTTGAGGTCTGATTGTACATTTGGATTGAGTGGATTTTATTTTTTTGCTCTCTTGTCATCATTTCTCAAATTGCCTTTACATTAGTTTTCATTTTTTTTAGTGCATTTTGCTCTGAAATATTGAAAATAAAAAAAATCTCTTTTGCTTTTCATTAGTTAATGTGAATTAGATCTTTTCGGTGTTATTAGTGATTGGTAACTTTGAACAAAAATCTTTTTAGTTTTCATTAGCTGCATTAGAGGCATCATTGGTTGTGTTCTGTTCATTTCGTTATTGTGTGAAAAGCTCTCAACTCTCTCATAAGTAGCTTTCATCGAATGAAATGATATACTGTGGCATGTAGTTCTGCATTTAGGATATTTTGAGAACATTACATTCGCTAGGGCCTGAAAACTGAAATGTAATTGAAGATAAACTTTAAAATTTACTCAATTTACACTAAGGCAGCATTGAAATCTAACGAAACACATTTAGAGGTCTAGGCTAGAGACATGTTCCGACGTCTTAAAACCTAGTAGCTGTCGTTCGCTTCTTGGCTTTAGACAGCGCTAGTACGGACTTGTGCTCCCCGTACCATCGCGTATATAAAGGGAGACCCCACTAGGTTTCTATCCTTTATCCATAGGAAGCGGAGTCTGCCGCCCTATACCCGTGATACACTGGACACAACATTCGGGGAGATTGCCTGCACGTACGTTAAGTCCTTGGTTGATTTCTCTTTCATTTTGAAACCAAGGTGTATATTGTAGTTCATGGTTATTTGGTACACCCTTTGCCTAGTATTCCTGAGTAGTCATTTGATCTTTTCTGACTCTTTAAATTTGAAAGGATCACAAAGCGCTTGTCCTTTCACGCTTGCTTCAAAACTGAAAGAGATAGAGTCACCTTTCATCTGTTTCTCGACTCTTAAAACATGAAATGGTGAAGTTTCTAAGTTTCAATGTGGTAAAATAAATCGCCTGCGATCGCATGCCCTGTTAGAATTTTCTTGTTGGCCATTTGATTGTGTGCGTTGGTTTTTAGCCTGTGTGCGATTTTGAGTTGTTGATGGCAACTTTTCCAGAGTTCACCAACCAAGGAATCCCCTACGATGGGAATCCTGGTCATTTGCCTCCTTTTGGAAATGTTGGTGCTTCTTATATGGCAACGTTGTCCCTCCCTGGGTTAATTGTTGGGTTGCCTGTTTGGTTGTTTTCAACCTCTATGGTCTTGAATGTCTCAGCTACTGTCCAATCAGTTTCTCCACCTGAGCAACATCATGTTGATTCCAAGGTGGACCTCTCCCCATCTTCGCCTATTTCTGCATCCTCCTCTTCTACTTCGCCTAGTGAAAGTCTGGATTCGAGTAAACAGGTGGCTAAGAAGAAGAAGAAGAAGATAAAGAAGAATAATTCTGATAAAAGAGAGGCTAAAGTTGTTGCTACTACTTCTGAAACACCTCCTGTTGATGAGCCTCCCAACCCTCCACGGAAAGTCAAGCTCCCTTACATGTTGTGCACGGGAGACCATCTTCTTCGAGACTGCCCTGGCATTCCCAAGGTGCTCGAAGTATGGTCCAATGGTCGCCTGCCATTGCCTTTGGCTTCTGGGAGTCAGGTTGGGGGCACGACTTCAGCTGTTGCTGGTAAGGCTCCTAAGAAGCAGGGTAAGATCACCAATCCCTGTAAGTTGTGTGAAGGGCACCATGCCATTCACCTTTTTCCGTATATGGATGAAGCCAAACGAGTTTTGGACAACTTAATCGGTTCTACACCATGCCTTCCAGCTGGTTATAATTGGCTTTCTTTGAGTCCTCCACCAACTGATCCTACGATTGGTCAAGAGTCATCCTTGGTCAATCCCACTCCCTCAGAAATTCAATTTCAAGAATCCGTTCCCGACCAACCATTGGTCGTGGGATCGGTTGAGCTGGCCCCGTCTATGGTACACCAGGTCTTTTCCATTGAGAGTGGACCTCACACCCCTCAGGTTCTTCTTGTTTCTTCAGATTCTTCAAACGTGGAGAAATATTCTCTCGTCCCTATACCTCAAGAAGCGACTCCCCCGCCTCCCGTGATGGAGGTCCTGGAGGATTCCTCCCCCACCTTCGAGATGGAGGTTGTGGAGGATGCTCCTTCTTCTCTCGTAACACCAAGGGAAGACCATATCAGTTCGATGGTAGCTGTTTGGTCAATTTAGTGTGTCCTAAATTTCTAACATAAATTATCAACCAGGGATTCGTAAGCTGACGAAGTGTGGCGCACTATATGTGCAAGATAACCTATCTCTTACTTTTTGTCGTTTTTGGATTTTTATGAAATTCTAAAAGACAAGTATGGTTATGGATATTCAAGGCAATGATGTCCTTTATAATAATTTACCAACTTGAAACTGAAAAAGGAATTTAAAACATACAATGACAAAACTTGAAAGGAAATGAAAATGTGCTACTGAAATGAAAAAGGTGCTGCTAATCTAATAAATCAAAACAGTGAACTAGTGAGCATGAAACCAAACTATTCTTAACAAAATAAACAAAAAAACAACAAGAAAAATCCCAGAGATTGCAATAAAGTAAATCTAAATCAATTACATCAAGCGTATTACGATCCTATCATTAAGTCAGTATGATTTTGGAAGTAACCATAAACAACTTGGTAGCCGACATCTAACTTGCAGAAAATAAACTAATATCAAACCACACATTCATAATTCAATCCTCACCATCGATCCGATTTGTGGCTTTCGGAAGTGGCGAAGATGTCATGCACAATTTAATATTTCTAACTTTTGAAAGGAAACTAATATCCAAACTACACATCCATAATTCAATCCCTCACCATCAGTCCCCCCCCATTGTAGCTTTTGGAAACAATGAGGATTATTATGAAAGCGGTTTAATATGTAAATTTGCGAAGTAAACTAATATCAAACTACACATTCATAATTCAATCCCTCACCATCGGTCCAGCTGTGGCTTTCGGAGGTAACTGAAGATGTCATGAGCAATTTAATATTTCTAACTTGCAGAAAGTAAACTAATATCAAACTACACATTCATAATTCAATCCCTCACCATCAGTCCAGCTGTGGCTTTCGGAGGTAACTGAAGATGTCATGAGCAATTCAATATATCTAAATCTAACTACGAAACAAATGTTACAAGGCGAAATAAACAAAGCGGTCTTTGAGTCAAATAGTAAGTCATGACGAGAAAAAATATTGATTCCATGTCATTAGTCAAAAGATATGCAAATGCCCGGGCTGCCATGAAAAATTATGCTAAAAGCTATGATTTCAAAAAGCAATCTAAGTAAGGAAATGTGACAAAACAGAATTGAAAGCAACTTATCTAGAAAACATGTAAAAGCCTCCTTGGATAGCAGGGGCCCTCTGCTACCAATTTGGTGAAGTCCTTCAGCTCCTTAAAGATAAGATCACAATAGCATCAAAGAACTAAGCTTCTTTATTCAAAAACTCATAAATCTACATCCCATTCCATCTTGAACTTTGTTACAAATCTACTTTCTCATTACTTTCTCATTACTTTTGATAGGAGAAAGCTTCTCCTATTTATACAAAATATGAAGAGACATCTCATTAATGGGAGTCCATGAATCTCTCCCTCCATTTCTAGAGTTACAATCAAAATAGGAAATGATAAGACACATGTCTTTCTAGAGTTTTAACACAACTTGAGGAATGAGACACATATCCTCTTAGAGTTTCAATACAACAAGGAAGTGAGACACATATCCTCTTGATCCCATAATCTTCTCCTAATACATTTGATTGCAACTTTTTTTTTTCTTTTTTTTTTCAATGGTTGGTTCTTGTGTAACAACCATTTTTTTTCCCTTTTTTTTTTTTTTTTTGAAGCATTGGTTCTTGTGTAACAATGCTTTATTTTATTTGTTGCATCAAAGTTCATGAAAACATTTAGAATCAATTTCTTCATCAATGTATTGATCATTTGCAAGGCATATAATCTTTTGGATCATGTTGCAACAATAGTTGGTTGGGAAGTATATGTGGGTGGAAATGAAATGAAAATGTGTGATAGTGTATGACATGTGGATATGAAATGATGTCCCTTCCCCCCAACTAAAGATATGACAATTTGAAAAAATGAGTGAGAAATTTTTCCAAAGTTACAATTTTAGCATTCTAATGAATTATATGACTAAAAATTAGAAAACAACATACCTTCACTTACCTTAAATGTGGATGAGTTGTGTATGTGTGGTGGCTGCAAAATTCTGATCATATTCTTCTTCAAGTGGCTGAACAATAGGAGTCATGGATAAAGAGATGAGATGACTTTTTATTGCTTCTACTAAAACTTGCCGAATCTGCTCCAAAATGCTGAAAATAATAGTCTTCATGTCTTCAAAACTCATTGGCACAATTCCTACTATGTGAAAAGATGTTCTGATGTCGAACATAGCAGGAAATTGTTGAATTAGTGGCCATTAATGGATGCCACTAGTCAACACGAGAACTCTCACCATTGATGACAATGAGAGTCAAGATGCCCAAACACATCTTGCTAGGTACGAATGATTTTGCTGATGTCGAGTCACCTAGAAGATCTGACGAACAAGAGACATTAATGTATTCCTATTGTTTGTCAGCATGAGAACTTGCCATTAAGGCATGCAAGCCTCAAGGTGTTTTACAAAGAACTTAGACTCAAAGGACTATGGACTCAATAATTTGCATTGCAGCAGGGATTATTTGCGGAATGAAAATGACAAGAAATGGAAGATGGAAATGGAAGATGAAAATGGAAATGGGCAATAAGCATGTGAATGAGCCTCTTGCTTTTATTTGTGGGTTATGGATGGACAAAAAGAAATGGAAAGTGGATGTGAATGTAAATGGAAAATATGAAGTGAAATGAGGTGAATGGTTTATTATGAGGTATGGATGTGATGGAGACAATAGTATCCGAAAGTTTTTCAAGTGTTTGGATCTGATTTTGCATCAGCATATTTCCTCCTCTTTGTTGCTGATCATCCTCTTATGAAACAAATTGGTCTCTTAAAGAGACACCATTCTCTTGTAGTCATTTGTCCTTCCTCCTGGAACCTGCAAAAAAAACTAATACTTCTTCTGCAATGGAATATAAGATTATCAAAGGGAGAGAGGTGATCAATCTCTCTAGTTATGATATTTACACACAAAACTAAGAATTTGTATTAATGAAACAAGTTCTCAAAGGAAAAATCAAAAGAATTTATACCTGTTTTGGAATTAGTGCCTCAAGTTGAATGTAGCTTCTTTTCAGCAATTTATTTCATTATTTGCCATTTCAAACTCTAATGATGGATTTCTCATTGTATAGATCTTGTTGAGACCTTTCCAACGATACTTAAATCATCAAAATCTGATTTTGTATGAGAAAGTTAGGGTGATTTGAACAATGAGGTTTTTCAACTGCGGAATTGCAGAACAGCTGCGGAATTGGACTTCAGCTGCGGAATTGGAGAACAGCTGCGGAATTGGACTTCAGCTGCGGAATTGAAGAACAGCTGCGGAATTGGACTTCAGCTGCAGAATGTCGACGGTTTCTGTAGCTAAAAATCTTGAATAAAAAGTTAGCCATTCATCATTCATCATCAGTTCAAATTTAATCAATACTTTCAGAAAAACGAGCAAATAACTTGTTCATTTCATTGATTCAAAATTATTGATTTTTTTTTTTTTTTTTTTAATCAACAAAAGAGAAATGCAATTTTTTTAAATTTCAACAAATGATGCTAAATAAAGCAAACTCAGATACATTGACCAATCGTGACCTTGCAATGACCATAGAATGGGAAGTGAAGATCACATAAGATGAAAAATAATATATTGATAAGCATTGAAGAACATAAAATGCATGATTGCTATTTCAAAATATAATCTTTCATCTCTTCAAAATTTATTTTTGTATCTGTTTGATCCTTGAGGACTATCACAATCAGTAACCGTTCAGGACCACCCCCCTCAGTTGGAATTCCAATTGCAGCAGTTGCCATTACAGACACGTTCAATCTCAATTGAGTTTACCTTTATGCTACTAAGGTTCATTGTGCCATCTGCACGACCATGTGCTTGATAATATCCTCCTGTAGTTTGCTCAATTCATCCCCATGCCCTCTTAATGTCTTTCCACAGTGATGTGGCATCCCTTTGAAATAAACATCATAATGGTTGGTGTTTAATAATGTCATTGAAGCACCAAAAATTGCTGGGCAGATGATAAAGGAGATGTGAAATCCAACATTCAGAAAACGAAATTGAATTAAATTAAAAAATGAGTGGAATGTGCATTGAATGCCATGATAAGAGTTTGATTTTGATTAGAATTCCTCTTCCTAGAAATCAGGAAACCGAATTATCAATGCAGAGTGCCGTTTTCAAATTCTTCACTCAGAAAAAATCGTTTTTCCTCACGCGGCAAGCAAAAATGGCCTTCAAAGAACCGAGAATTTCTCCCAGACTGCCACGAATTTCTTAAAACGGTTTCTGGGTTATCTAACTGACCACGTTGGCGAAAAAACCCATGTTTTAGTTTTTCTAAATTCATCTCCGTTTGGCCAAATCGTGCTTTCAAAGTTTGGCGTTTTTCTCTGTTTTGCGTTTTTCTGTTTTGACCTCTGTTTGTTTTCTTTCAGGTTCGGCTATAGCTGCATCAATTCTCTGCAAATACTTGTTCTTTGGGAAGATTCCTGTCAACCTTCCAAATTAGATTTTCCTTTGCAAATATTGCCCATGCTTATCCTTCACCTAAGCATTCTTCAGTTCAATCAAGGCACGTTTTGCCTCTTTAAAAAAAATTTCAATTTCAATGCCTTGTTCTCTTACATGTGGCTGTGTTATGAATCTCAAGGAGCGTTTGGTGATGGCAACCAGCGTTGGTAAGGCTGACAGGCCTAGTATAATAAAAGGGATTGGCATTGACAGGTTTGAATGGCGAGAGATTTGCACAAAGGCCTCACAAATTCTTTCAAGGATTTGGGGAATTTGATGATGTTTCTAGCTTGAATCCTACAGGTCGATAATGCTGTCATAAACTCTGAAACACAACAACCTAGCAGCATTGCCGCGTCTCTAACTCCATCATTTTCAACTTCTACATGATTTTCATTATCAAAAGCAAAGAAAATCTGATGTTTCCGAGTCATAATACAGCTGCAAGCATCGTAAATGGTTGAATTTTTATGTTTTCTGTTGAGAGTAATTCATTTTTTTTTCAAAATGCCATGGCCATTTCATTTTGTTTATTGATTTGTTATTGTTTTGTTTTGTTTGTTTGTTTGTTTTTTTTTTTTTTTTTTTTTATTTGTTTTGTTAATAAAATTTCACATGTTATATTTTTTTTTTAAATTAAAAATACACATGTATATTTTACTAAACAAAATGATTTTTTTATTTATTTGTTTTGTTTTTTGTTTTTTTATTTATTTGTTTTGTTAATAAAATTACACATGTTGTATTTTGAAAAATTAAAAATATACATATGTAATTTACTAAACAAAACAATTTATTGAATTTTTTTTTTTAAATGATTTTGTTATTAAAATTATATATATATTTTCAAAAATAAAAATATACATATATATCTTAGTAACAAAACAATTTAATTTTTTTATTTTTTTATTTTTTTTATTTTCATTTTTTTTTAATTGATTTGTTTAATAAAATTATGTATGTGATATTTTCAAAAATTTAAAAATACACATATATATTCATTAAACAAAACAGTTTATTGAAATCAAAGTTTTTCATGAAAACAATTTTTTTTTTTAAATTGTTGAATCAATTGAAATGATGAAGTTTTATTTTGTCTCCTTTTTTTTTTTTTTCACATAACAATTCTTTTTCTGATCCTCCAGATCACACAAAGTGCAGGAGGAGAGCATACTCAAGAATTATTAATTTTTTTTTAGATGTAAGAAATAAGGCTACCTAGTTACACTTCCCCGGCAACGGCGCCAAAATGTTTGGTCAATTTAGTGTGTCCTAAATTGTTAACATAAATTATCAACCAGGGATTCGTAAGCTGACGAAGTGTGGCGCACTATATGTGCAAGATAACCTATCTCTTACTTTTTTGTCGTTTTTGGATTTTTATGAAATTCTAAAAGACAAGTATGGTTATGGATATTCAAGGCAATGATGTCCTTTATAATGATTTACCAACTTGAAACTGAAAAAAGAATTTGAAACATACAATGACAAAACTTGAAAGGAAATGAAAATGTGCTACTGAAATGAAAAAGGTGCTACTAATCTAATAAATCAAAACAGTGAACTAGTGAGCATGAAACCAAACTATTCTTGCTGCTGTCTAAACACAAAAGAAACTATGCTGAAAGAAATCCAAAAGTTGCAATAAAGTAAATTTAAATCAATTTACATCAACTTGTCTTCTGATCCCTCATCATTAGTCCAGCTATGATTTTCGGAAGTAACCATAAAAAACTTGAGTAACTGATATCTAATTTGCAGAAAGTAAACTAATATCAAACCATACATTCATAATTCAATCCCTCACCATCAGTCCAGCTGTGGCTTTCGGAGGTAACTCAAGATGTCATGCACAATTTAATATATCTAAATTTGCAGAAAGGAAACTAATACCAAACTACACATTTCATAATACAATCCCTCACCATCAGTCCAGTTGTGGCTTTCGGAGGCAACTGAAGATGTTATGAGAAGTTTAATATATCTAAATTTACAGAAAGGAAACTAATACTAAACTACACATTTCATAATACAATCCCTCACCATCAGTCCAGCTGTGGCTTTCGGAGGCAACTGAAGATGTTATGAGCAGTTTAATATATCTAAATTTGCAGAAAGGAAACTAATATCAAACTACACATTTCATAATACAATCCCTCACCATCAATCCAGCTGTGGCTTTCGGAGGTAACTGAAAATGACATGAGCAATTTAATATATCTAAATCTAACTACTGAAGCAAATGTGCAAGACTGAAATAAACAAAGCAATACTGGAATTAAACAAAAACTAAGAAAAAAATAAATTAACAGCAGAAAAATATTGATTCCATGTCATTAGTCAAAAGATATGCAAATGCCCGGGCTGCCATGAAAAATTATGCTAAAAGCTATGATTTCAAAAAGAAATCTAAGTAAAGAAATATGACAAAACAGAATTAAAAGCAACTTATCTAGAAAACATGTAAAAGCCTCCTTGGATAGCAGGGGCCCTCTGCTACCAATTTGGTGAAGTCCTTCAGCTCCTTAAAGATAAGATCACAATAGCATCAAAGAACTAAGCTTCTTTATTCAAAAACTCATAAATCTACATCCCATTCCATCTTGAACTTTGTTACAAATCTACTTTCTCATTACTTTCTCATTACTTTTGATAGGAGAAAGCTTCTCCTATTTATACAAAATATGAAGAGACATCTCATTAATGGGAGTCCATGAATCTCTCCCTCCATTTCTAGAGTTACAATCAAAATAGGAAATGATAAGACACATGTCTTTCTAGAGTTTTAACACAACTTGAGGAATGAGACACATATCCTCTTAGAGTTTCAATACAACAAGGAAGTGAGACACATATCCTCTTAATCCCATAATCTTCTCCAACCAAATTCGAATTTGGTTTTAGAGTGCCACATAAGGGTCTTCTAGAAGTCTCCTTTTGACCCACACATGTCACAAAACTCATAACACATATATAGATATATGAAACTATGTTAATTTTCTAGTTTCTAATCATAAATTCACTTAAAATACATAAAATAAATAACTTTGGAAAACAAGGATCCTAACTCATATATTTATGAAAATGGTTACTTGATGTAGGGTTTTAGGTCAAATGGCTATGAAATAAGAGCTAAATGGTTATGACATAATGGAAATATGTATGAATATGGAGAACACTTTTGAGACTCAACAGTAGCCCCTATGAGTACTTTGGTTGCTTCCTTTGATTGGAATCGATTTGCAGGATATCGCCTTCCATTTTATGTGCCTTTCGAAATAACAGTACAGGCCTGTGGTCTACTTGTTCCCAGCACCATTATAGATGAAGGCGCCTCTGTTAGTGTTCTATCCTCAACTACCTAGCAAGCTTTCGGTTCACCGTCGCTTGCGCCTGTTACGCAGAATCTGTTGAAATTCAACAAAAGGACTAGTCTACTGTTAGGGATCCTTCCGTAGTTACCTATTACTTTGGGAGGTAAAAATGTCCATATGGACATGATGGTTGTCCCAGGCCCCTTGGATTTCAATCTGCTCTTGGGGCGCGATTACACCTATGCTATGGGAGCACTTGTCTCCTCCCTCTTTCGCGTGATGTGTTTTCCACATGAAGGACGGATCGTGACCATTGATCAGCTTTCGTTCTTTGGTCCTGATGTAGAAGCTGGCCTACCATCATCCTTTCTGAGATTTTATCCACCCATTGTATCTACCCCACCGCAGGTCAACTATGTGGCTACCTACCCCGTGCCTGTACTCAGTGATAGTGCCATTGTGCATCAGGTGCTGGGGGCATTGGGTCCTGACTTCCAAGATGTTTTCCTTCCATCAGATGGGAAACTCTTGGAAGCATTGAATTCTTGTTCATTATGATGAGGTCTGTCGGAGCATGGTTCTTTTCCTATGTCAAGCTCCTTAAAAAATGAAATAAGCTAGTCGGAGCAGAGTTCCTTGTCTTGTGTCAAGCTCCTTAAACAATGAAACAAGGTCTCACGAGGATAGTTCTTTTAATGTGTAAACCTCGTTAAAACAATGAAACACGTTCCTGTTCAATTCGAGTCTTTGTTTAGATCTCGTAAAATACCAGTCGAGTCTTTCTCTTGATCTCGTAACTTGAACCTTCACTCCATCTGCCTTTCATATGGACTGAAGCTTGGGGGGCATGTACCTCGAATTGAGTCACCATGCTGGGGGGCATTCTTACTTTTTCAAGCATAGTTTGTTTCCATTTCAAGCTTGTGTAAAAATGAAACTGGTTTCAAGCATAGTTTATCTTTGTTTCAAGCTTGTGTAATAATGAAACCAACTTCAAGCAGAGTTTCTTGATTTCAAGCTTGTGTAAAAATGAAACCTTTCCCATTTTATCTCTTGTGATTGCCATCTTATCAGCCTATTCTTTCCAGATGCGCCTTAGTTTTCTCACTCCATCATCACTCTCTGCTTGGCTGATCATATGCCTTCACTTGGTTGTTTCACCCATTCCTGAGGAACCGCTACGATGAGTGGTCTTGTTAGCCACCCTCTTGACCTTTACTTCTTTTGAGCAGTTCCACCATTACCGAAACCAGTTGCTACCCTTTATACCACTCGTTCCTTCAGGAAGAGTCATCTTTCAACTCTTTTATGACTCTCTAAACATGAAAATATTGCCAAGTTTCTTGTCGTTTCGATCTCGTTAAAGTGGCCATGAAACGACATCTACCTAGTATACATTTACCCTTTTTTCAGGCTGGGATTAGGAGGTTTTCTCAGATGTTGTTTTCTACCTTTTCGGGTCTGAGGAACTATTTACGAAAAGGGAACGTTGGAGTTTACTTTTCAGCTGTCTTTTCAAACTCTCTAAACATGAAAAGATGTCGAGTTCTTCCTTTGTTAGACTTGTTAAACTCTGATGACATTGGATTCAGTCGTAATGACGATATTCAACTTCCTCCTTCCTAGGGCTCGTTAAATGTACTAGGATGGATTCGTCCGAAGGATGGATTTATATGACAAGAATATGGTATCCTCTTCAAGCTTGTGTAAAAATAAAGAAGTACTCGCCAAGCATGGTGGGGAAAAATGGAACCAACATCATTGTCGTGTCGGCAGTATGTCGCTCTTGAACATGGCACTTGTCTGCATTCATGTCGGGTTGGGGACATCTCATCTCGTTTTTCACTTGCCTCTATGGGTTTGGGTGATCCTTTTGACCTCTCATCTGTTCTTTGCCTCGTCACCATGACCTCTGATCTGTTGATGTCAAATGCTGCCAAATCCATTGTCGTGCCGCTGATATGTTCAAGAGAAGTTGACCTCTGCAAGATTCAACCTTCCTCTGATTCTCATCTGATCCTGACTCATGAAAACATTATGTTCCTCTATCTCGTGTCGATGATGTGGGAAACACTATGGCCCACCTTCGATCAAGGTCACTTCCTATCGACTTCAGCTCATTATCCAGGAAGATGGTCTAGAGACTCCCCTATGGTACCTTGGAGCCTGCATGCCTCAATGGCAGGTTCTTCGCGTTCGACGTGAGATTTTCATCATTGGCCTCCGATCGAGTGATTCTATGGGTGTTCGACACCATCTCATTGATTCACATGCCGTAGATTGTACCTATAGTACCTTGAGGACCATTGTCATTACTGGTGGTACCTCTCGCGTCTGTTAACAGCTTTCATCATTGGCTGGTAATCAGACGATGTTCTTGCATGTTCGACTTTAGCTCATTTATTCGCATGCTTGAACTTGTACTTTGTTCGGGTCGAGATGGAGCGCAAGACCCTGGATTCCTATTTATCTAAGCTACGATTTTGTGGATTATTATGATTATTTACATGACTCACTTACTGGATGGCTGCGACCATACCTGAGTCTATTTGTCGATCATTACTGATGGCTGCGTCCATGCCTTGGATCTAGATTATTGTATACTCTGTTATGGATGGTTGTGCCCATACCGCATATATATCATGTATCTGAGATATCAGTTGTACTTCTCCATGCAGGTTTTTCGACGGTGGAGTTTTCAGTTGGACATGTTCTCGTAAAGTATTTAACCCCTCTCTATCTCTTGGGCCTCATGCTTTAGGGGGCATCTGTTACACAATAATTTGTCACCATCCCTGCAATCCCTGTCCCACACATTGGAGGGATCATTTTGTGACCTGTGAGTAGTGACATGGCTTGAAACCACTTTCATGACATCCCTCTGAACAAGAGCTTTCATTGCCCTGAATACATATCCTTCTAAAAAACCCTAAAAATGGCCCTTTTTGCATTGGCGCAAGAAGACAGTTCAGTACCCGCGCCAATGGGGAAAATCCTTCAAAGAGGTTGCGCCAATTGGCGCTCTGTCCCAGAGTCAGACTCGCGCCAACCAATTTAAGGAGTGTTTTTTAAAAATAAATGGTGGAAGTTTCATCCTAACCAATTCATGAACTGGTATCTATCTTGAGTTGGGAGGTTTGGCTACGAATTTCCATGTAGAGGAAGTGGTTTGCCACCTCTCATGGAAGCTTCCTTGAGGATAGGGCCAATCCCATGATTATAGGGATCCCAACTCTCCTTCCTCCATCTATAAAAGCTTGCCCATCTCCATTGCAAGCTAGTCTTCAAGTTCCCAAATTCCCAAGAGCCTTATGCTGCAAGAGCCTTCATAATTCCATTAAGGCCAAATTCAAGCAAGGAGACTATTGTCAAGAGCCGAAGAGAGAGGTTTGTCCCATCCTTGACAGGCTTTTTGAGACGTGTTCTGCTGGCGACCCTCCGAAGGAGAATTCAGCATCAGAACTATGGTTGTATTCTTCCTTTGATTGATTATTAATAAATGACTATTGGTTATGGTTCCACTCTTGTTGTTGTTTATGATGATGAGTTATGTCCTTTCTGACTGACATAAAGTTGCATCTACTGGATTTTATGCTTGCGTTTCTTTTTTTCTTGCATGTGCAGGTGTCCTATCACGGAGATCGTGGGGATCGTGATCTGCCAAAGCTAAAGAACGGGAGCGCTACCTCTTCTACAAGCAACAACGTTGGATTCCGGGTAAGCCTTCATCGCTAGTTGGTTTATTTACAATTAGGAACCTGCACTATAGCCTGAACGATTGTTGCTAGACCTGGTCTGGGCTAGTAGGGATCGCCTCTGTCTGCAGAGGGGATTTACCTCCACAACACTCCGCGTGAAAACCATTGTTTTCTTCATCAAAACCACTTTCCCTCTTTCCTTTTTGAGCTTTCGCGTGCCTCCTCAGCCGTTGATCTCATGGTCCAATCTCATCCGACGGCCCACGATCATCATGAACTCCCAACTCTATTTTTAACCATTTTTCCTCCGAACTACGATTTTTTACCTTATTCCTTTGTATTTTCGCCATTCCTCTATTATACGTCCTGGATCGCTCCCGAACGTCGATCTCTGCGCGATCGACGGATCTGACATATTTTCTCCTCTCCTCTCCTTTGACTTCCTTTGATCCGGATTTATGCAGGAACGCAACAGAATAAACATATAACCATAAATATAGAGATGCAGTGGAAATAACACTTCATTTCATTAATATCAAAGAACTGAAATTTGCTTACAGACAAAATGGAAATAAAAATATCTAGGGCGCTGGTAGCTATCTCTAAGAAGAGATGTGGTGGCTACAGGCCTCTGAAATGAGTTACAATGAGGCTCGAGGGCCTATTTATTATTGAGAAACAATGGAGAACCCTCAACATCCAAAAACCTAACCCTAGGAGATGAAGTGCCAAAACTATGGGCCCCGTTTGGGTAAATTGGTGTCTCAACTTCCTAGGGACGTAACTTTGGCATACTATCTCCATTTGACGCACATGATACATCATTAGAAATCTCTATCCGAGGACTACAACTATCGCCATGAATATCATTTTGGAATAGAATGACATTTGCTAGAGGCGCGATGCCCAAAAAACGTCGTTTAGGGCCTCAAAACGGCTCCGGAAGTTCAGGACCCAAAAAACTGCTAAAAATAGTAAGTTATGCCGAAACTGAAAAACTGAAAGAGACAATGGTGGGGGCCCAAGCAGAATAGGCAGGTGGCCACCAATATCCACCTGGATCATTCCTCCCCCCTTAGGAAGCAATGGTCCCCATTGCGTTAAGTTCCTCCATGAGATGAGGAAATTTCTGCTGAACTTGGTCCCTGGTGAACCACTTTCCCTGGTGCAGGAGTTGGCCAGCTTTGACAACCCGATATAGTTGGATCTTCTGCTGGCGAGTGTTCTTGATTTGCATGTCCATGATGCAATCTGTGGTGGCCTGTTCCATGCAGTCTGGATTTAACTCAGTTGGTGTGAGTTGTTCTGCAATGTCCGAGGTGTCCGGTAGAGGTGGGAAGTAAGGACGAAGGCGATCCACATTGAAGACTGGGTGCAGACCAAGGAATGGTGGAATACTGAGCTCGAATGCATTGTTCCCTACGGCCTTGGTGATGGTGTACGGCCCGTATCGGAGCGGGCGAAGCTTGCGGTGGGGTCCAGTGAGGCGCTCCTTCTGCAAATGTAGCCATACTTTGTCGCCCACTTGGAAGTTGTGTGGCACCCGGTGTTGATCATGGCGTTGCTTGTACTTGGCATTGGCTCTGTCCAATATATCATGAACTTGTTGGCGGATGTGTTGAATGCGCTCGATGAAGCTACTTGCTTTGTCAACTTCAGACTGGACATGAGCTGAATCGGCCTGAGCAGTTGCAAATGGCATGGCTACGTCAATGGGACATAGTGGCTGGAATCCCAAGCCCACCTGAAAGGGGCTATGGCCGATTGAACTGTGGAGAGCCTGATTATAACTATGTTGTACATAGGGGAGGCTCTTGTCCCATGTGCATGGATGCTTTGAATTGTACATGCGCAGAATGTGTACAATCATTCTGTTGACGACCTCTGTCTGGCCATCTATTTAAGGATGGAAAGCTGTGGACTTGGTGAGCTTTGTGTCCAACATTGACAAGAGGCTGGACCAAAATGTGCTGAGGAACTTGCTATCTCGATCTGATATGATAGACTGTGGGATCCCAAAGTGCACCCACACTCGTTCAAAGAAGAGTTTAGCAGTGGCTTCTGCTGTGATATTCTTCTTACAGGCCGCCATGATGGCCATCTTCGAGAATCTGTCAACGACCACGAAAACACAGTCATTTCCATTCTTAGTAGAAGGCAGGCCCGACATGTAATCCATGGAGATGGATTCCCAAGGTCGAATAGGGGTAGGTAGTGGAGTATATAGGCCTTGCTTCTTGATGGTCGGTTTGGCAATGGCACAAGCAGTGCAGGATCTGATATGCTTCTCAACATCCTTTGGAAGGTTCGGCCAATAGAAATACTTCTGTAGTATTGCTACTGTTTTCTCGACCCCGAAATGCCCAGCGACTCGAATGTAGTGTGCTTCCCATATCATCTTGGCACGCTCGCTTGAAGGAAGACAAAGGTGTCCCCGGTGACATAAAAGTGCATCTTGGAGGTGAAAATTTGGAACTTGCGTGCCCCCCAAGAGTGCCTTGTAAGTGTGGCCGAATTCTGGGTCACTCTCATAGAGAAGCGGCCAATCAGAAGTCTCGTGCCCACAAGAGTTGAGCACGGTGGTGAGTGCCACGATCGGTGGTCGGCTGAGGCAGTCTGCAACATGATTGGTGCTACCCTTCTTGTACTTAATGTTCAAATGAAACTGTTGCAGATATGTGGACCACTTCTGATGGCGATCATTCTGCAACTTCCCTTGTGTCTGTATGAACTGCAGGGGCCGGTGGTCTGTGTGGATGATTGTTTCCTTCCCCAAAATGTAATGCTTCCATTGTCGGCAGGCTTGCACAATGGAATACATTTCTTTGTCATAGGTGGGATACTTGCGAACTGTCTCAGACAATGTCTCACTGTGATATGCCACTGGATGTCCCTGTTGAGTAAGAACTGCCCCAATAGCATAGTTAGAGGCATCTGTCTCGATCTCAAATGGTTGTTGCAAGTCTGGTAATGTGAGCACTGGGGCAGAACAGAGGCGATTTTTCAATTCTATGAACGCCTTCTGTTGAGGTTCCGACCAAAAGAATTTTTCTCTTGCTCCTCCCTTGGTGACTTGACTCAAGGGCCAAGTGATATGAGAGAATCCCAACACGAATCTATGGTAGAAATTAGCAAGACCCAGAAAGCTGCGAAGCTCTGTTATAGTGGTTGGGGCTGGCCAATCCCGAATGACTTGGATCTTGGGTGGATCCACATGCACCCCCCTTTCATCAATAATGTATCCCAGATATTGAACCTGGGTCATGCCAAACATGCACTTCTCCAAATTGGCACACAACTTGTGTTGCCGCAGTGTTTGGAGGACTTGTTGGATGTGGTGAAGGTGCTCTTCCCAAGTCTTGCTGAAGATCAGAATGTCATCCAAGTACACCACTACAAATGAGTTGGTGAATGGCCGCAAGATGTCATCCATCATCCTCATGAAGCTTGCGGGAGCATTCGTCAACCCGAAAGGCACGACCAACCATTCAAAAAGGCATTCCTTGGCTTTGAAGGCATTCTTCCACACATCAGAGGGTTCGATTGGTACCTGGTGATACCCAGACTTCAGGTCGATCTTGCTGAAATATTTTGCAGCTTTGAGTTGGTCCAGAAGGTCATCAATCCGTGGGATTGGGTACCTATTCCGGACTGTGATCTTGTTCAGCGCCCGATAGTCAATATAGAGTCTCCACGTCCCATCCTTCTTCTGTACCAACACGATCGGGCTCCCACAGGGCGATGAATTTGGTCTGATATGACTTTTCTGCAACAGCTCCTGAATCTGCCTCTTTATTTCATCATTCTCTAGAACAGAGCGCCGATAGATCGGTCCATTGGGTAGCGGCGCACCTGGGGTTAGATCAATCGGGTGCTTGACCTGATAGTGCAGAGGAACCCCTGTGGGTGAGGTGAAGATGTCCCTGTACTCCTCCACAACCTTATCCATTTGTTTCTGTCCTGCAGAGGAGCCCTGTCTGGAGGTCGTGGCCACAGTCTTCTTCTTGCCCTAGGGGCGGATCATCAGGAAAAAAAATTTCTTGGTTTGGGAAATGAGCTTACTGCATTGTTTTGCAGTAACCAAAGAGATCGCCGCAGGAGGTGGTACCTCTGGTATCCTGTACAACTTATTTCCCAAAGTAACAATAAGAGCATGAGGTTGAGACTCATACACAGCATGACGCTTCCACAAGTATGGTTGTCCTAATAATACATCAGAAACATCAATAGGAGGAACGTCGCATAATACCTCATCCGTGAAGGGCTTGATGCTATAGGGAAGGCGTCACTACTGGCTGACGTGGAGATCTCGTCCTTGGTGAAGCCACCCGATCGTGTATGGATGTGGGTGAGCTGTGGTCAGCAAGCCCAACCGCTTCACGGCTTCTACTGAAATGAGGTTCTTTGGCTCCCATTGTCGACAATGAACTGTACAGGGGAGCCCTTTACCCACATCTGGGAGTGGAAGAGACGTTCCTCCTCCTCTGGATCTTCCGGTTCCTCCTTCTGGACCTTTGTAGTGGCAACAGTGGCGTTGGGCTCCGCATCAATAATCTGTTTCCCTTTTTCATTCCCCTTTTCGGGTTCTGATTCGGAGTCGGAGCATGCATCTGACTCAGAAGCCCTCATCTCAGCCACTAGCGACTGCTTGGCCCGACACTCACTTGTGTTGTGAGTGGAGCTCTTATGGAACTCACACCACTTTCCCGTGTCCTTCTTTGGCTTTACGGTGTTGTTCTTTTCTTGTGGCTTTGACGGGTTGTCTTTAGCCGCCATGCTCTGTCTTTTGTTCTGCGGTTTGGAAGCACATTTTCCTTGCTTTTGATTCACAGATCCAAAGTCTCGCTTCTTCTGTTTGAATTTCTGCTCAATCTTGGCAGCATACCGGTATGCCGTACCAAGCGAGGAGATGTCGAGGAACTCCATTTCCTCCTGAATGTATCTGTGCAAACAGTTGCGATACTTTAGCACCAAATGTTTCTCTGAATCTTTGATACCCAACTTTGTGCGCAGGGTATGGAACAGATTCGTCAGCTCGTGCACATCTTGATCCCTTTGTTGTCGCAGCATGGTCCATTGTATGTACTTGTCCTCATAGCTCCCCACGGGATAGTACTGTTCCTTGACGGCGTCTTGGAAAGAATTCCAAGTTGGTACGGCCGAGAACAAAGAGGGTTCTGTCTGGTCCTTGTTCTCACAGTAGGTTTCCCACCAGTCCTTAACATGGGGGGTAGCTTTGAGGAGTGCAAAAATAATCTTCTCTCGATCTGAAAAGTCATGAACAGAGAAATATCCTTCTAATAGATTCAACCATCTATCTACGGCATCTGCGTCTATTTGACCCTCAAATATGGGAATGTCGAAATTTACTTGTACCTTAAAGGGAGTCGCAACTCCAGAGTGGCTACTGGATGCAGATGCGCCGCCGGTGGGCAGCCGTTGAAGGATCTGAGCAAAACTATCCATCGTCGCGTTCCTTTGTTTTTCGAGGGCCTCCTCGAGCAATATTTTGATAGGATCTCCTGCTCCCTCATCTTTCTTTTCGTCCCCCATGGGCGTCCGTCGAGGTTTGCGAGGCTGATCTTGCAAAGGTTCCACCGGATCAAGCCCTAGCTCTTTATACCCCGACCTCGTTGGGGACATGCAAGGATGGTATGACAGCAGTACGCGATCCGGATTTATGCGGGAATGCAACAGAATAAAAATATAACCATAAATACAGAGATGCAGTGGAAATAACACTTCATTTCATTAATATCAAAGAACTAAAATTTTCTTACAGACAGAATGGAAATAAAACTAGCTAGGGCGCTGGTAGCTATCTCTGAGAAGAGATGTGGCGGCTACAGGCCTCTGAAATGAGTTACAATGAGGCTCGAGGGCCTATTTATTATTGAGAAATAATGGAGAACCCTCAACATCCAAAAACCTAACCCTAGGAGATGAAACGCCACAACTATGGGCCCCGTTTGGGTAAATTGGTGTTTCAACTTCCCACGGACGTAACTTTGGCATACTATCTCCGTTTGACGCACATGATACATCATTAGAAAGCTCTATCCGAGGACTACAACTTTCGCCACGAATATCGTTCCGAAACGGAAGGATATTCACTGGAGGCGCGATGCCCAAAAAACGTCGTTTAGGGCCTCAAAACTGCTCCGGAAGTCGGGAAGACAGAAAAAGCTGCTAAGATTAGTAAGTTATTAGGAAACTAAAAAGCTTGAAAGGAGACGATGGTGGGGGCTGAGTGGAATAGGTGGGTGGCCACCAATATCCACACAGATCATCCTTTTAAGTATCTACATTGAATGATGCCATCCAATGGCCATGCTCCTCCCCACACCCTTTGAAACAGTTAAACCCAAAATGCAGGATTTTATAATATAGTTTTGTATTTTGTAGGTGTTTAATGGTTTATCCATTGTGTTAAAGAAAGGCTAAAGGCCGGGAGTGATGATTCTTGTGCCTTTGACTTTAAAAAGAAACCATTTGTAGGGCTCAAACTCCACGTCTCGTCATTGCTTCATGGGCATTGATGCCTTGTGAGCCCTACGCAGCACTGGACATCAACAAGACACAGTGAGTGAAATCACAATAAAAGAGTATCAGTGTCAAAGATAGAATATATAAGAACAAAATATTGAAGACAATTTGGTGATTATGGCTAAGATTGATTATAAAAAGCCTAATCCTCCAAATTAAAACAAAATTAAAGAACATCAGAAGTGTTTTATCAAACATAATGGCCTCCACTGCCACATATAAGGCGAATTGATTCCTCCTAGCTACCACAAAGCCACCTGTGCCTTAAAGCATTCAAACAGAGGCCAAAGTTATTGTTCAAAATAAGATATTTGCCTCAATGAAGCCAAACAGTTAATTTTGCTGAAGGAATTTAATGACAAAAATATTTCCAGAGTTACTCCAACATGATACAGAGCCTCAAAAGTCAGTAAGAGCTCTCACCGAGATTGAATCTTAAATGTGAAACATTAATACAGACAAAACACCTATAAACTTCTCTGTCGAGCCCCTCAAAGGTCGAGAAGTCATTAATCTGTATTAATTATCTTAGGAGATATTTTATCCTCTCCCACTCCCTCATCCCTCTATAAATACTGCTGTAGAAGATGAGAAAATGTTGGTTGCTGAACTTTGAAATATACTTGAGCTTGAGACTTCTACTTGTAAATAGTGTTCACTGGTTCTTGGAGCTCTGCTTGTGATAGATAAGTTAGTCTGGGAAGTGTAGATGATTGCTAAACTAAAGCATTGGACTTAAAGCTGTAATTGTTTTGGATCATTAATACAAGCTGATTTATGGGATCGTGGTCTATGTCGACGGTGATGTTATTTCTTATTGTGAATTGTTATTTTACTTCTGTTTTCACTTTTTTCATCTTCTCTTATAAAGAACAGCATGCATAGAGTTAGGACCTACTGTATATCAGTACCCTTCTCTGACTAAAAATCTTTATGTGTATGTTTTCTTCCAAATTGTGTTATTTAGGAATGATTTAATTCAGTTTAAGCAGTAGGAATTCTAGCGTTCCCTCGTCCTCCTGTCTTAGCTAAATATTGTTCTTGAATGTTATTTTCATTTCATGTCAAGTAGAGATGAACTAAGGAAGATATGGTGTGCCCTGGTCCTAGGTTTGTCCCAAAATACTGTCTGAAAGTTCCCCTTGGAATGTGTTAAAAGCTGGCTAGTTTTGAAGTACTTACCAGATCTTAGACAATTCTTTGTTATCTTTGTGTTTGTCTTGAAATTTACCAAGTAAAGTAGAGCTAGGAGAGGATTTGTGGTGAGCCCGGCCCGCTAGTTTCTACTCCAACAATTGCCTTCAAGTTTCCCCCCTGTTTTTAAGTGTTTTCTATTGAAAGTGTATCAAAGGCTGGCTAGTTTCGAAGTACTTACCAGATCCTAGATTGCTTTTATGTCTTTCTTAAGTGTTTGTCAAAGGCTGGCTAGTTTCAAAGTACCTACCAGATCCTGGGCTGCTCTTTGTTCTTCATTTGTTTAAATTCCCCTTCTTGTTGTACCATTTCATTCCATAAATCAAACTTTAGAGAGATCCTTAGACATATATGACTTTCCCCATGGACCACTCTTGCCTCTTGCTGTTTCAATTAAACCCTATTATGACTCCATAGCCCAATGGACTAAAACCTGCAATTATCTATCTTTGTGGCCAAAGCTTGTTCTGATTGCTTGCAACTTCTCACTTTTGAAACTCTTTGCATCTAGGACTTTCCACCTCAAACAATAAGCATCCTCAACCACCCAAAAATAAAACAAAACCCTTGGCCTTCATAACTAGCCTAACATCATTACCATAAACTTTCAAAGACAAGTCCATCTTTGAAACTTATTGGAGAGATCCCTCTCTGGATTCAGGAGGGCTAGATCCTAGAATCCAAAAGTGGTTGAAATAATGTTGTTTCTGTGATTGGACTTTTCCAATCTTGCTAATTACAGATTCCTAACATTTCTGGCGACTCCGCTGGGGAACCGAACCCAAAATCTCTGGTTACCCTTAAAATTTCATACAAACATTGTGAGTTAAAAGTAGCCTTTTCAAGCACTGCCAAGCAGTGGTAATCATGATAAAACTTGTTTGAATCAGTGAAAAACTAGGGAAACCCTAGGGTTCTCATAAGAGTTTATATAACCTTGAAAAATCATCTAGCTTATCCATAAGAGTAGACTGTCTTTGTCTCATAATCGTAGATAATTTTTGGAGCAGATTTAGCACACTCTTAACAACTAATAAGACTGAAAAATAACTTAGAAAACCCAAAAATATTTTAGATTGGTATTTAATAAACATGGTGGTGGACCATAAAACCTTTTACCTCCAAAAGAGCTAAAAATTTGCACTTGGCGACTTTGCAATCCAAACAGACCTTAAGACTCCACTGGGAAGAACCATTATAATCTTTGTAACATTATTTAAACTTAGTTAGAGGACTGTAGGATTAAATTTTTTTGTAAACAGACTAGTTAACCCCTTAAATACTGTCATACTTGGTTGAAATTTTCTTGTTTAGTTGGGTCTAAATAAACAACATAGTGGCTCCTATAAAGATTCATAATAGAGCCCATCCTGACCCTAACCCACCAAAGATAGTTGATAACCCAGAAAGTATCCTTAGGAAGTCTCCCAATATTAAATTATCAACTATTTTCAGATCACCCTTGAGAGCTAATTCAGTTCTTGAATATCTTTCAGCTCTACAACAATCACAAATTGACTTAGTAAATCCATGTAGAACTAGGTCTCTTGGTGATTTAGATCAGCTAGATTCTGAATCTTCACTTTCATCTCCTGAAACAAGTGAACATCCTGGTAGTAGAGAAACAACACCACCTGATTCACATTTCCTTTCCAATTTAGGTGTCTCTCATCCAAGATCAGCTTAGCAATTTACTTCTAGTCCCTCCTCTTCTGCTCATCCTACATCCACTGTCCAAACCACTCCACTTCAGACCACTTTACCTTTTGTTAATCCACCTCTTGTAAATCCACCTCCACCACATATCATGGCAGCATGGTATGCTCCCTTAGTCCTTCCTGTTCCCTTCGTCAATCTTCCACAGGACTATCAGTCCAAAATTCCATTATATGATGCTAGTAATGCTACTACTGCATCACAACATGTGGATAAAATGAATGACTACTTTGACATAAATGAAATTAATGATGATTCTGTCAAGCTTAGATTATTTGCTCAAAGCCTGGGGGGAGAAGTAAGAAAATGGTTTAAAGGCTTAACCCCCCATAGTATCAATGATCTCCAAGCCTTCCATAAAACATTCTTAAATAAATTCGAAGTGAAGAAGAATCCTCTCCAAATCCTCTCCGATTACAAGAACCTCCATAGAAACACCAGGGAAAGTGTACAAGCTTACTGCACTAGATTTAATAGTGTGTACAATGCACTTCCCCCAGATCTAAAATCTCCAAAAGGCTCAGTGTTAAACAAGTTTCCTGAAGGGTTTTGCCCTAAAATGGCCTATCAGCTGAGGGAGAGAGATCCTGCAACTCTTGAAGATATGAAAAAAGGGGCTCTTGCTGTGGAAGTTAACTTGATGGAGAAAAGAGAAATAATGAAAAATGAGAAGAGAGTATCCTTTAGAGAGGAATCCACACCTTCTACTTCTAGCTCAAAGATGGAAAGAATGATGGAGGAAATGATGAAAGAAATGAGCATAATAAAGAGAGCACAGGCAAGTCAAAATCAAACTGCTCCTCAAAACAAAAACCAGAACCAGAATCAAAATTTTAGAAGAAACCAACCTCCAAATAGACCTACAGAAGATGATCAACAGATCACTCCTCCCTTTCATCAAAATGATGTGAGTGAGGTTAAGGAAACAGATGAACAAGTAGAGGATGATGATATCAATATGCTGGGAGTAGATAATGATGACTTTGAAGTTCATTATGATATAAAACAAGGTCTGTACACACCTTATGATGACAAAAGAGATAATGATGAAAGTTATTATCAAGACATGGAAAATGTTGTCAGAGAGTATCAAAGAGAATATGACCTTAGAAGTAAAACCAATCAACGAACTCCCAACACCAAAACCTCTGAAAAATATTCACAAAACAACATTGTAAACAAGCCTAAAATTGTCAAACAAAAGGACATAACAATAGTTGGAAATTCTGATAAAGGTAAAGAGAAAGGCACTCAAAACGTTACAAACCAGAGTGCAGACCTTAGGAGTACTAACACTTCAGCTAGTACTCCTGTTAAAACAATTTTGTCAAATGTAAATAGAACAAATCAGCAAGCTGATGTTGCTGACAAAGTGGCAGCTAATAAGGTTGAGACAAGTACTTCAAAGAGTCAAACACCTTTTAGCTTGGAGCAGGAAATTTCCAAAATTAAAATCTCTATTCCGTTAACTGAGTTAGCTGCCCAAAGTGTATATAGGACCCAAATTTTTAAGGCTTTAAACATAGAGGATAATAATGACATAGTCAATCTTAACGATGACTAGCCAGAGCTTATTTTTGGTCCAAAGATTGAAGGTAGATATCAAGAGGGACCTGCTCCTCCCTTTTATGTGAGTTTAAACATTCATGAAAAGATCTTGCACAACGCTATGCATGATTCAGAGGCCTCCCACAATTTAATGCCAAAAGTAGTAATGGTGAGCCTGGGTCTAGAAATCACCAGACCTTATACAGACCTTTACTCCTTTGACTCAAGCAGAGTAAAATGTTTAGGACTAATCAAATACCTCTGCGTTAACTTAGCCCAGATTCCAACCAAATTTTTAGTAATGGACATTGTTGTGGCTGATGTTCCCCCAAAGTATGGAATGTTGTTATCAAGGTCTTGGGGGGCTAAGTTACAAGGCACTATGCAGATGGACATGACCTACATGACCATCCCTGTTTTCAATCAGACAAGAAGACTTTACAAGGAGTCCCATATGCAATACACAGTTACAAGCCAAGAAAGACCACAAAACTCTCCTCTGTATTCTGTAAATACAGGCCTTGATTCTTTTATTTTGTTTAACGATGAAGCACTTATTGAACAAGCCACTTTAACAAAATTAATGGCCGGTAGGGAGAAGGAAGAAGACAACATGGAAGTGTCAAAATAGTTTGCCGCCTTTGAAAATTTTAGCAAACCAAACACAAGTCTTGAGCTACAAGTCATGCGTCCTTTGCCTTTAAACCTTGACAGTCAAGAAAACAACCTTCAACATAGTGAAAAACTTGAGGAGTTGAAACAAATCCAACTAAGTGCTGATATTCAAGAATCACCAGAGAGCACTTTAGTTGAAGAGGACAATCACCAAATAGATCAAACCGAAAATAGTCCTGTGTGGAATATGTATTTTGACGGGTCATGCAGTAGAACTAACGCCGGTGCAGGTGTCTGAATTTGTAACACTGAGAACAACCACACAGAAATCATTTCCTGTAAATTAAACTTTCAGTGTTCTAATAACATAACGGAAATCGAATCCCTGCTTTTAGGCTTACATCTATTGAAAAAATTAGGAGCCAAGAGAATTAAAGTACATGGGGATTCATAGTTAATAATTAGGCAGGTCAATGGGGAATATAACGCTAATCATCCTAGACTTAGGGCCTATTGAAACGATGTCATGGACCTTTTAAAAACTTTTGAGGAACACCAGATAATTTTTATCCCAAGAAAAAGAAATATCGCGGCCCACAGCCTAGCCTTTACAGCTAGAACATGCTTAACGCCATATGAGACCAAAGAATGCACAAATTAGATTAAATTTAGACCACCTGTTCCTGATAACAAAAAATATTGGCAAGTGTTTGACGAAGACAAACAAATAGAAGACTTCATACAATTCAGAAATGAATTTGAACTCAACAATTCAGATTCAGATTATGAAACAGACTGCAATAGTGAAGAAAATTTTCTTGGTGAAGAAGAACCATCTCCTGAACTTGTTAATATTAATATACTGACTGTCAAACTTGAAAACAAAACAGAACTGACTGCAGAATTAGAAATAGAAGAGTTAGAAAACCTGCAGTCCAAAGATGAAAGTTTGCCTAAGGGTCTGGCCTTTTTAGAAGAGTTGTTCGATTTTAACAATGTGGCCAAGAAGCCAAAACTGGAGCCTATAGAGACTGAAGTTGAGGAGTGCAATATAGGCAGTAAACTTAAACCAATGATGATCAAACTGTCTAAGACGTTACTAGCTCACATTAAACTCAAATACATAGAGTTTTTTAAAGAATTTTATGATGCTTTTGCGTGGAGTTACAAAGATCTTAAATCCTATGACACTGAAATAATACAACACAAAATCCCTCTCAAGGAAAACCAAAAACCATTCAAATAGAAACTGCCCAGAATAAACCCTGTACAGCTCCCTTTGGTTGAAAAGGAAATTAAAAAGATGTATGAAGCTGGTATTATTGTCCCTATTAGATATTCTGAGTGGGTGTCTAATCTATTGTCAGTTAGGAAGAAAACTGGAGAGATCAGGCTTTTTATAGACTTTAAAGACTTAAACAAAGCTTCATTAAAAGAAAACTACCCTTTGCCCAAGATGGATCATATTTTAGAAAGGGTAGTAGGGTCTAGAAGAATTTCTTTGCTTGATGGCTATTCAGGGTACAATCAGATCTTAGTCCACCCTGATGATCAACTAAAGACAACATTTACTACACCTTGGGGCACTTTCATGTATGTGAAAATGCCCTTTGGTCTAATGAATGATGGAGCAACTTTTCAGAGAGCCATGGACATAGCATTCTAGGAGGAACTCGGCTTCTTCATCATTATATACCTTGATGATGTCACCGTGTTTTCAAAAATAGATGAGGAGCACTTAGAACATTTAAGAAGAGTTTTCAAGAAATGCAGAAAGTTTGGGATATCTTTAAACCCTAAGAAGACACTATTCGGTCTCCAAGAAAAACTTCTTGGACACATTATTTCTGAGGAGGGTATAAATATAGATCCAAAGAGGATTGAGGCCATATTACAAATCTCTCATCCTCGAAACATCAAGGAGTTGAAATCTTTCATTGGAAAGATTAACTTTTTGAGAAGGTTCATCCCCAACTTGGCTGAGCTCCTTAGAAATATCACAAACATGTTGAAGATGGAGCAAGGGGTAAAATGGACCTTGGAAGCAAAAAAGTCCTTTGAGCTGGTGAAGCAAGCTTTAACCAAAGAACCAGTTCTAATAAGTCCTGATTTTTCAAAATATTTTTATATTTTTTCATTTGCATCAGAACATACCATAGCAGCTGTCCTTTTCCAGAAAAATCCACAAGGACAAGAGTATCCTATTACATTCTTTATCAAGGCTTTGAGAGATGCCCCTTTGAAGTATAACATTATGGAAAAGCAAGCTTTTGCTTTGATTAAAGCTTTGAAAGACTTCAGAGTATACATCCTTCATTCACACATCATTGCCTTTGTCCCAAATTCAGTTGTGAAAGACATTCTAACACAGGACCCAGATGTTAAAAGAGGTAAGTGGGTTACTGTTACTCTTGAATATGATTTTGAGATAAAACCCACTAAACTTATCAAAGGCCAAGGTCTACCTAGGTTGATGGCTGAATCCAATTTTGAAGTTCTTGATATCAATATGATTAATGCTTTAGATGATCAAGAGGAAATTTCAACTCCCATTGTTGAAAATAATTTTATGAATTCCTCTTGGTATGCTGATATTATTTATGTTTTGCTTAATTTGAATACACCTCCTGGTTTGAAAAAAACAAAGGCAACGTTCCTAAAGTTGAAAGTTGTAAACTATTGCATTATAGATAGATGTCTTTATTGGAAAAATGCAAGTGGTATATTGCTTAAATCTTTTCCTGATTTTGATGCAGAGAAGGTTAAGCACGAATTCCATGAAGGGGAGTGTGGAGGCCACCTATACTGGAAAACAACAGCCAAGAAAATCTTGAGGGCTGGTTCCTATTGGCCTACTCTTTTTCATGATGTACATAAAATGATCATTGCCTGCCATAAGTGCCAACTTTTTGAAGGCAAAAGAAAACTTCTACCTCTGCCTCTACATCCAATCATTGTTGAAGCTCCATTTCAACAGTGGAGACTTGAATTCATAAGTGAAATCCATCCAACATCTTCTGCCCAGCACAGATGGATTCTCACTGCCACAAACTACTTCACTAAATGGATAGAAGCCATCCCTTGTAAGCAAGCCAATGATTCTGTTATTATAAAATTTATAGAGAATAATATTCTCTCTAGATTTGGCTGTCCTACCAAGATCAACACTGATAATGCAGCAGCATTTGGATCAAAGAAGATGGTTGAGTTCCGTCGCAAGTATCAGATAACATTGGGGCATTCCACAGCCTATTACCCTCAAGGTAATGGACTTGCAGAATCCTCAAACAAGAGTTTAGTGAACATAATCAAGAAACTATTGGAGGACAACAAAATGTCTTGGCACACAAAGCTTGTGCATGCACATTGGGCTGACAGATTGACTTTGAAGAAATCTATTGGAATGTCACCCTACCAGCTTGTGTATGGCACTGATGCAATTTTTCCAACCAGCCTTGGTGTTACAGTTATGAAGTTGATTCAAGAGGTTCAGTCTGAAGAAAATGACATGATCAGAAGAATAAATCAGACCATTCACCTTCAGCAAACTAGAGAGGAGGTTTATAACAAAGCATTGCAAAAGCAAGACATCATCAAAAAGCTTTTTGACAGAAGAACAAAGGCTAACAATTTCAAAATAGGGAAAAAAGTTTTAAAGTGGGAATCAAGGAGGGAAGACAAGGGAAAGCATGGAAAATTTGATAACTTATGGCTTGGCCCTTACTCTATTCATTCAGCTGCTGGTAACAATGCCTATTTCTTACAAGAGTTGAATGGAGAAGAATTGTTTGGGGGTCCTATCAATGGCAGGATGCTTAAACATTACTTCTCTTCATCCATGTCATGTTCTGAAAGCCTTTTTATATTTTTTCTCATTGTAAATATCTCATCCACCATTACATTCAAAGTTAGAAAAATAAAAAATACAAAAAAAGTAAAAGAAAGAAAAGAGGGAAGATTGTAAAAACAAGAAAGGTATAGCCCCATACCAAGAAAGAGAAACAAATCTGAAAGTGTGCAAGCTTAAATGCCACTCCTGAAAAAACACACTTCTAATTAGTCATACAACCTAATCTTGACTAATTAGCTTTAAATTTTCTTCTGATAGGATAGTGAATTCGATTTGCCAAACTGTTTAATCTTGGCTTATCAGTAGATAGATTAGGATAGAAATTAAAGGTTCAAACATGCTCAAAATCTGAACCAAAGTTTCCAAAGAGAATGACACAAATCTGTTTCAAATTCTGAGTCAAAAAAGATGTAAATCTAGTTCTAATTAGCTCAAAATTTGAACCAGAGGACAAGCAAAGAACAACTCAAGTAAGAGTCAAAACAGAGCTGTAAAAAATGAAGGAAATGCTTGAACTTTCAGATCCTAAGCCTTCCATTTTGTTTTAATTTTATGCAAAATAAGATCTATCTGCAACTTGTTTTCTATGCCATAGATCAGCAACAAGTTAGACTGTTCAATCCTGACTTGTATGCTTTTAAATTTCTATTGTAGAATTTAGAGAATAAAAATTTGTTAGACTGTTTAATCCTAACAGATTAGTAGATTAGGTAGAGAAACATATGGACTCAACTGTTTAATATGAGTTCATGGAGAAATAAGGAGTAGAAATAGATTAGATTTCCTGCTTTCAAAAGAATAAAATGTTGTGAAAAGAGTTTTCCAATCCAAGTGCACTCTAATGAAGAAAAAATGTTAGATCAGTAGGATTGGGTAGGTATAAAGCTTGTTGATGAAATATCCATTGTTTTTGTGGCTGCTAATATGTTTTCAGAGCAAGATCATCCCAGCAAAGGAAGGGAAACCCAATGGATGAGGCACTAATCAGCTTCCCAGAGAATGCAATTCTGAAGTTCTTGATGCCTTCAAGAAGGCACCATCTCCAAGTTGAGCCACTGTTAGCCAGCTTTAAAATTTGTTATATCAAATGCTGGGTAAAACATTTTTGGAGCCTTCAAGAAACAAGTTTTATTGATAAAAGATGTTATCTCTTGAAGACTCTTGAAGGCCTCATGCCTCTGTCCAAATCTTCACTGTTGTTTCCATTTCACACTCTGAAATTCTGTTGATTTCATGAGAAGAGACTGCTGCAAAAAAACCCCTTTTTCCCCCTCCTCCACTAAAAAACTAACCTTCATTTTGCTCCCCTTTTTCTCCATAAAACTCCTCTATTTTCATGATTCCCCTTCTTCCATTCATGAAAATCATCTTTACATAGTTTAAAACTCATTTTTAAACTATATCGAAACCCCCAAATCCACTAAAAAATCTTGAAAATATCATTAAAAACAAGTATTTTGACTATGGAATTAAGCCCCCTTGGGCTAAGTCCTTAACCGCTTCCTCACATGTGCCCACGCCCTAAGGACCAAGCACTAAATGTCCCAATGCGTTAATCGCATCGCAAATAAAAAATGGTTAGATTGAAAGGACAAGGCCTGACCTTCCAATTGCGATTGGCCCTTTATATATACGCCTCAGGCATATTACATTTCATAAAGACCAAGGCCCCGCAGACGGGTGCCAAGCCATATTATAAATATATATCCCGCCCTGATGTATATAAACTTTGTATATATTAATTTTTTGGGTTTTTATATGGTTTGAAGAGTTTTCTGCTGGTGCATATCTCAAACCATCTCCACCATTGATCTTAAGGCAATCAATGGCCTACGCATCATCGCATCGGAAGTTTCATTGGGTGCATTTTATTTCTTCCCCCGATTGATCATCCCCCGATCAATCGAGAGCCATTGATCTTCCCCCCCACCTTCCGTGATCCAACGGTCCTCATTCACTTCGATTACAACTCTTACCTCCACTTCTAAACCCTCTGATTCACTCCCCATTGTTGATCTGATCCTTAGATCAACGACCAGCACTCAATCGCTTCGGTGCATTACAAAGTTTTCCGCTCTGCCGATCATTGATCTCCAATTTCTTCTAGACTGTCCACGTGTCCAGATCGGACGGTAGGAGATGCTTTTCCCGATTTTGATTTAAAATCATGTGCCTCCACTCATAATGTTTTTTCGACCAATCCTGACCATTGATCTCTACAGATCAACGGCCCTCATTAACTCCTTCTCCGCTTTGTATTTTTTCCTTTGGACCCCTAGATTTAATCTCAGCCGTTCAAATCTTCGATCCAATGGCCCAGATTGAACCCACCTATTTTCTTACCACCCACGCATGTAATCCATATCATGCTCATTCTCCTCTGTCAGACCTGAGGCCCCAGATCTGATGGCCCACATTACGTATCACGTAATTTTCAACGCGAAGTTTAATTTCTCAAAGGGCACACGAAATAACTGGTTTTCTGGTGCCATGTGTTGGGTGGGGATGCATATCACGTTCCAAAAGGCAAAATTGCTTACCCACCTTTCCTCCGCGCGAAAACCATTGTTTTCTTTAGCAAAACCACTTTTCCTCTTTCCTTTTTGAGCTTTTGCGCGCCTCCTCAGTCGTTGATCTCGTGGGCCAATCTCATCCGATGGCCCACGATCATCCTGAAATCCCAACTCTATTTTTAACCATTTTTCCTCTAAACTAAGGTTTTTTACCTTATTCCTTTGTATTTTTGCCATTCCTCTATTATACGTCCCGGATCGCTCCCGACCGTCGATATCTGTGCGATCGACGGATATGAAATATTTTATCCTCTGCTCTCCTTTGACCTCCTTTTACATATATACACCATTGAATGATGCCATCCAATGGCCACGCTCCTCCCCACACCCTTTGAAACAGTTAAACCCAAAATGCAGGATTTTATAATATAGTTTTGTATTTTGCAGGTGTTTAATGGTTTATCCATTGTGTTAAAGAAAGGCTGAAGGCCGGGAGTGACGATTCTTGTGCCTTTGAATCTTAAAAATAAACCATTCACAAGGCTCAAACTCCACATCTCGTCGATGCTTCATGGGCATTGATGCCTTGTGAGCCCTGCACAGAATTACACATCAACAAGACATGGTGAGTGAAATCACAATAAAAGAGTATCAGTGTCGAAGACAGAACATAGCAGAACAGAAGATTGAAGACAATTTGGGGATTACAGATAAGATTTATTATCAAAAGCCTAATCCTCCAAATTAAAACACAATTAAAGAACATCAGAAGTGTTTTTTCAAACAGAAAGGCCTCCACCATCACATCTGAGGCAAATTGATTCCTCCCAGCTACCACAAAGCCACCTGTGCCTTAAAGCATTCAAACAGAGGCCAAAGTTATTGTTCAAAATTGGATATTTACCTCAACGTAGCCAAACAGTTAATTCTGCTGAAGGAATTTAATGACAAAAATATTTGCAGAGTTACTCCAACATGATACAGAGTCTCAAAATTCAATAAGAGCTCTAACCGAGCTTGAATCTTAAATGTAAAACATTAATACAGACAGAACACCTATAAACTTCTCCATCGAGCCCCTCAAAGGCCGAGAAGTCATTAATCTGTATTAATTATCTTGGGAGATATTTTATCCTCTCCCACCTCCTCATCCTTCTATAAATACTGTTGTAGAAGATGAGAGAATGTTGGTTGCTGAACTTTGAAATATACTTGAGCTTGAGACTTCTACTTGTAAATAGTGTTCACTGGCTCTTGGAGCTCTGCTTGTGATAGATAAGTTATTCTGGGAAGTGTAGATGATTTCTAAACTAAAGCATTGGACTTAAAGCTGTAACTGGTTTGGAGCATCAATACAAGCTGATTTATGGGATCCTGGTCTATGTCGACGGTGATGTTATTTCTTATTGTGAATTGTTATTTTACTTTTGTTTTCACTTTTTTCATCTTCTTTTATAAAGAACAACATGCATAGAGTTAGGACCTACTGTGTATAAGTACGCTTCTCTGACTGAAAATCTTTATCTGTATGTTTTCTTCCAAATTGTGTTATTTAGGAATGATTTAATTCAGTTTCAGCAGTAGGAATTTTGGCGTTCCCTTGTCCTCCTATCTTAGCTAAATATTGTTCTTGAATGTTATTTTCATTTCATGTCAAGTAGAGATGAACTAAGGAAGATATGGTGTGCCCTGGTCCTAGTTTTATCCCAAAAAAATGTCTGAAAGTTCCCCTTGGAATGTGTTAAAAGCTGGCTATTTTCGAAGTACTTACCATATCTTAGACCATTCTCTGTTATCTTTGTGTTTGTCTTGAAAGTTACCAAGTAAAGTAGATCTAGGAGAGGATTTGTGGTGAGCCCGACCCGCTAGTTTCTACTCCAACAGTTGCCTTCAAGTTTCCCCCCTATTTTTAAGTGTTTTCTATTGAAAGTGTATCAAAGGCTGGCTAGTTTCGAAGTACTTACCAGATCCTAGATTTCTTTTATGTCTTTCTTAAGTGTTTGTCAAAGGCTGGCTAGTTTCAAATTACCTACCAGATCCTGGGCTACTCTTTGTTCTTCATTTGTTTAAATTCCCCTTCTTGTTGTACCATTTCATTCCATAAATCAAACTTTAGAGAGATCCTTAGAAATAGATGACCTGCCCCATGGACCACTCTTGCCTCTTGTTGTTTCAATTAAACCATGTTATGACTCCATAGCCCAATGGACTAAAACCTGCAATTATCTATCTTTGTGGCCAAAGCTTGTTTTGATTGTTTGCAACTTCTCACTTTTGAAACTTTTTGCATCTAGGACTTTCCACCTCAAACAATAATCATGCTCAACCATCCAAAAAAAAAAAAAAACCCTTGGCCTTCATAACTAGCCTAACATCATTACCATAAACTTTCAAAGACAAATCCATCTTTGCAACTTATTGGAGAGATCCCTCTCCGGATTCAGGAGGGCTAGATCCTAGAATCCCAATGTGGTTGAAATAATGTTTTTTCTGTGGTTGGACTTTGCCAATATTGCTAATTACAGATTCCTAACACCACCTATAGTAAATACATAGCCTATAGTGCTCGTCCTTTTATCTGTGTCACCTGCCATATCTGCATCAACATATCCTTGTAGACCAATGTTTGAACCACCAAAACATAATGATTCATTTTTGGTTCCTCTCAAATATTTGAGAATCCATTTCATTTCCATCCAATGTTATTTTCCTTGATTGTTCATGTACTTGCTTACAACTCCCACTGCATGTGCAATATCAGTTCTTGTGCATACCATTGCAGACATTAAGCTTCTAATAGTTGATGCATATGGAACTTTATACATATAGTCCATTTCTTCTTAGGTCTTGGGGCACATCTCCTTACTAAGTTTTAAATGGCTAGCAAAAGGTGTACTAACTGGTTTTGCATTCTACATATTAAATCTTTTCAACACCTTTTGTATGTACTCATTCTAAGACATTGTTAATTTGCGTTTTTTCTTTTCTCTATTTATTCTCATACCAAGGATTTGTTTTGCATCTCCCAAATCCTTCATTGAAAATGAATTTTCCAATTTTCTTTTGAGAATATTTATTCTTGCATATTAGACTCTGCAACAAGCATGTCATCTACATATAATAACAATATAATATAGTTGCCATCATTTTTATTTTTTAGATAAACACAATGATCAGAGTGACATATAGTATAACCTTGTTCAGACATAAACCTATCAAATTTTAGATACCATTTCCTTGGTAGTTGTTTTAAGCCATACAAGCTCTTCTTTAACTTGCACTCTAATTTTTCTTTCCCTTTGACCTCGTATCCTTCTAGTTGCTCCATATAGATATCTTCCTCCAAATCTCCATGGAGAAACATAGTCTTTACATCTAAATGTTCAAGATGTAAATCTTCTGCTGCTAGAAGAATTAAAATAGTTCTGATTGAAGTCATCTTAACATTCGGAGAAAATATTTCATCAAAATCAATACCTTTTTTTGGTGCAACCCCCTTAACCACAAGTCTAGCTTTATACCTTTTTTTTTCCTCCATCTTCTTCCTTCAGCCTATAAACCCATTTATTCTGCAATGTGGCTTTAACTACAGGCAACCTCACTAAGTCCCAATTTTGGTTATGCATTAAGGAGTCCATCTCTTCTTCCATGGCTAGCTCCCACTTCTTCCTCCTTTCAACCTGAATTGCTTCTTCATAACATTTCGGTTCACGAGAATCAATCAACAATAAATAATATAATGAAGGAGAGTATCATTCAAGGGATTTACTTATCCTGGTAGATCTTTTGACACCACTTTCAGGTGTTTGAGGTGCCTACTGTTGTTGTGGTGGTTGTTGTTGTTGTGGCTATTGATTATTATTATTTTCAGGCACCTTTACTTTTTCTGTGATCTCATCAATAAGTGTGTATTTTTTATTTTCTTTTTCAAGTTTCTTTTTGTGCAGCTGATTCTTATACAAGACCTTTTCATTGAATATTACATCTCTGCTCCTAATTATTTTTTGATTTTCATAATCATATAAGCGATAACCAAAATCATTAACACCATATCCAATAAAGGTACATTTCTTTGATTTTGCCTCAAGCTTTAATATGGACAAAGACCTCACAGCCAAAAGGCTTTAAAAAAGAGTAGTTTACCTTTTTACCTGTCCATACTTCCTCTGGAATACCACCATCCAAGGAACTTGAAGGCCCTCTATTTATTAGATAAATAGAAGTATCTATAGCATCTGCCCAAAATTGTAAAGGCAATCCTGCATGCAATCTCATGCACCTTGCACGCTCCATGATTGTTCTATTCATTCTTTCTAACACACCATTTTCTTGCGGTGTTCTTGGAACTATCTTCTCTCTGTGAATTCGATGCTCTGAACAGTACCTATCAAAATCTTTGCTACAATATTCACATCCATGTTCTGATCTAAGACACTTCAACTTCTTTCTTGTCTCAATCTCAACCAAAGCTTTCCATTTATTGAAAGTATCAAATACATCCAATTTATTCTGAATACAATAAATCCAAGTCTTTCTAGTTGCATCATCAATAAAATTAACATAATAACAAGAGCGACCGAGAGATGATACCTGAGCAGGTCCCCATACATCTGTATGCACAACCTCTATTTTTTGGCTCTTCTTTTCTTTCCCAACTCTGAGAAATCTGACTATCTTCTCTGTTCCATAAATGAAGTTCTCACAGAGATCCAAATAAACATTATTCAAACCCAGAAACAGATTTCTTGAGTGAAGAATCTTCATCCCCTTCTCACTTATGTGTTCGAGCATATGATGCCATAATGCTGCATCTACTCCTTTGGAAGTTAAAGCATTAAAAAAGTTATAAATACCATTGCATAAATACAATGTACCAACCTTTTCGCCTTTTGCTATTACCAAGTCTCCTTTGGTGACCTTCGAAGTTTTATCTGTGAAAGTTGTCACACAACCTTCACCGCCTAACTGCCCTGTTGATATCATATTTTTCTTCAGATCTGGAACATGCCTTACCTCCTTTAATAGAAATTGGTTTCCATTCTACTATTTTACAAGAACCTTACCCATTCCAACAATTTTAGAGGGTTCATCATTACCCAAATGGACTTGTCCAAAATCTCCTTGAACATAGTCATGAAAATATTTCTTATCAGGTGTGGCATGGAATGAGGCCCCTAAATCCACCACCCATGAATCAGTAACATTTTCGAAAGAAAGAATCAAAGCATCTTGTAACATCACCTGTCACATTTGATTCATGATTGTTTTCATATTGTGCGTCTCCTTCCTTTCCCTTCTGAGATCTACAATCTTTCTTTCGGTGTCCTTTCTTTCCACATTTCCAGCACACTATCTCCGATCTGGACTTGGATTTTCCTTTCCTTGATTTACTGCAATATCCTGAGCTCTTTCCTCTTTCCATTTTTCTTCCCCTAGACTCTGCACTCAAAGCATTACCCTATGTCTCACTGCATCTTTTCCGTTGCATTTCCTCTCTAAGGATAACACCGACAACATCATCAAACTTTAAAGTATGAGATCCAGAGATAGAGCTACTAATGGCCATAACTCAACAATTCCAGCTTCCTCGCACTAAGCACAGAAATAAAAGAGCCCTAACTTCATCATCAAAGTTTACCCCTACAGAACTTAATTGACTGGTAACTGTATTAAAATCATTTAAATGGTCTGCAACAGATCCACCTTCCGACATCTTCATATTAAATAAACATTTCATAAGAAATACCTTGTTTGAGGCTGAGGGTTTTTCATAAGGTTTCAAAAATTCCTTAATCAAACACTTTGTTGTTGTTTCCTTCGAAATATTGAAGGCTACCGACGCTGTGAGGCACAACTGTATTGTTCCAAGTGCCTTTCTATCGAGGATCTCCCATTCTATGTCTGTCATAGCCATCGACTTCTTTGTTTTTATACTCAATGGTAGGTATAGATATTTATAATACAAATAGTCTTCCATCTACATCTTCCACAGTGGGAATTTTTGGCCGTTAAATTTCCCGACCCTAAATTGACAATCTTCTAACATTTATCCCACTCGAACCAGGAACCCTTCTTTCCTGCGACTTTATCAGCCAAATAGACCTTCAGCTCTGATACCAGTTGTTAGAAAACTATATATTACAGAGAAATTAAACACATAAAATATGTAGAAAACACAAGCACACAAAACACATAAAACCAGTGAGACACAGATATATGTGGTTCACCCAGTTTGGGTTACATCCACCTCAAACAGCCAATCCTTCATTTCTATTATCCAACAATATGAAGAGACACAACCTACAGTAAATCTGCTATAATATCCTATGTTCTCTCTCATAATCTCACTATCTGTTTATCTCTCTGAGAATACACATACAATACACAATCGCAATAAAATACCCTCATAAAAGCGAGGTGTTGCCTTTTAGGGAAAAAAACCCTAAACTAAACATAACTTCTACCACAACATATTCCACCTAATGAATGGCTCAGATTGACTAGAAATCACTATAATTTTACAAGGCAATTTTACATCTATTTTTAGCTTCAGGGGTGCTACCCCCGAAGCCCCCCGCCAGGGGGGGCTCCATAAAGTTGCAACTGCCCCCCCTGGACCCCCTAGGAAGCATTTAATTATGGGTGATGTTGCCACCCCATTAAGGTACATCGGTCCAACACTGTGATACAAAATAAACAAGATAATTAGGCTCCACACCCAACACAATCCTCCAGTTTACCCAAATGTCCCCACGAATTTGTCTTTTAAGATTTTCCACTGGCAGGTGTGTTGATGTAGCTCTGCATCAAGAGACCATGTAGCAGAAATTGGTCCTAATGCATGAATAAACAATTGAACCCATTCTTCTACAGTACGATCACACCATTTCTTCATCCAAGTGAACACATCTTCACGTGGATCCCCAAGGCCCTAGAATATCTTGACGCACATGTTGGTTGGAGGTTCAAATCATAGTACCATTATATCCTGACATTCCTCCCATTCCTGGAATGCTCCCTTATGCGTGTCCCACCATTTCGTAGGTGTTGCGCGCATAGCTATATTAAGGGCCCATAGCCTTCATTCTCTAGGACACTCATCTTTGAAGGTTTGCAAAAATTCCTTTATACTACTGGAACCATCAAAGTAAGGTAATTCTCTTACCTCAGAATATATATACCAGAAGTCCCTGGTAATTCATAGGCAACGCAGTTTAGAGATATCACGCAATCAGTTTTGCCAATTTTCTATTTCTTTGTCGAAGTCGGAGAAGCATTTGTTGTCCTTCTCCTAGCAAGGCGCACTGTCGACCGTAGGGTTAATCTAGTCTTTATCCTTCGCAGTTAACTAATATATGTGATCCACCTCTTCTTCCTCAGGCGCTGGCTTGATATACTTTTCTCCTTCTGTAGGGTCTAGTGGTACGATCACCCGTGTTCCCTCACTTTCAAACTGTGCTTCATTTCTTAAAATTGATAATTCTGCCCATATCAATGGCCCAATCCAATCCCAGCAGTGCTGGGTAAGGGATCACATCTTATACAATATGAATGACTTCAAATTCAGCTCATACCTTAACTCTGGCGATATCTTCTACAATCTTTGACAATGTTCCCAATGGTATGATCTTCTGTTGATTAGCCATGCGAAGCTGGATAGTGAACCATTCCAATTTAGGTTCTCCCATTCATTACCAAGTCTATTTAGGTAGTACATTTTAATTTGATCCTAGGTCTAGAATTACTTGGCCCATTTCATAATCACCAATCTGCGCAGTTAATCACATCCCTTAGCTAATGCATCTCTTATGCTCATAAATTTTGTGCACATCCTTAATCTTCATGAATGGGTCTGCTTTCCCCACACAACTGTCAAGTAGGGCTTGGAGGTTTTCTATAGTTCACTGATTGCGCAGTAGCTTCATGCACACCTACAAGAATGGTTTGACCTCATCTTCAATTCTACTATTTGGAGCTGATGTTTTTTCTTTAGTACAGTCTTGTCAAGTTGCACTAGAGGTTTCCTTCTCCTTTTGTAAGCCCATTCCGTCCCATTTAGTAGCTACTTTACAGATCAAATACTCCCTCTCAGCTCTTTCTGCCAACCCCCCGGTGGCCATACCACTACGCATTATCACATTAATGCTCAGCCCCTCTTCACGAGGTTCCACCTTAACCTGTTGTATATTCTATGTAGGATTCTGCTGCTTTTCCTGCACTTTGGCCATCAGAATCAGGCATTCCTCGATCACATGGTCGAACCGTCTACAATATCTATAAGATTATCAAGTTGGGTTCATGTAGTCCCTCGCAAAGTGGCCTACTTCCCCGCAATTATAGAAGATTATTTGGCCTCTACACCTACCTGTGATTCGCCCTTGTCCCCCTATCCTACCCCTGGCCAGGGAGCCTCCTATACCTGCGGGGGATCTAGGTGATGAGGGGTCCAGCTATACCCTATGTAGGTTTCCTCGGTCGATCATTATATCATACGTTTGGCATTTATGTTCATCATTTCCTACAGACATGAAAAACCTACACCATTGCTGCTTTACTTCTTGGATATATGGCGTGAGGCGGGGGCAGTGGTTGGTATCATGCAGCCCAGCAATGAGATAGTCATCGGACCATAGCATTGACCCACTTGGTCTCGTAGCTTCCCTAGGGCGCAATGGGCTGGGTCCCCTAGCCTGCATGTCGTCTACAAGTAGTGGACAGTTATCTTTGGTGTGGCCATTAACCCTGCATCGTATGCACCATTTTTCAGGGCTGGCCTCTATCCCTGATTCCTTTCGTTCATTTTGGATCTCTATGTGCATTGCCTCTAGCTAGCCTTGTATCTACTGTACTCCTAACTGGGTATCATCTCTTGGCATAGCTTCCTATTTCATGGCAACCTCTAAGGCCTTCTCCTGTGTCTCAATGCCTTGATGACCCATCGGTAGGCGTAGGTGGGGTAGGAGCATAGCAATGAACCACTCCATGTGTTTCATGTCATCATACTGGAATCCTCCTTCTCTGATCACTTTCTTAAATCATTGATCTTCTTCCAAGATGGACTCAGATGGTCCTTGAAATCTTTCAGGTCGTTTACTATCTGAGAGTAGGACTTAGGTTTCTTGAACTATTGTTTTAATGCATTCTTGATTTCCTCAATAGTTGCATTGGCATGGTGGTCAATGTATCCCATGTACCAGTGCAAGACTCTCCCCTTAAAAGAAAGGGATAAGTGTGCCCATTTCATGCCATCACTTGTTACGTTCTATGCAGTCCATATCGATCCTGCGATGAATGAGAACTGATCCATGTCCTCATCACCCATGCCTTTGAAGGTAGGTATCTTCATATGTGAGGCCATATCATCTTCTCGTGGGGGTGGAGGTGATTTTTTACCCCCATGAGGGTTTGAAGGTGGCATAGATGGAGGGCTATGCACAAAAATGTTTCTTATTGGACTATAGATAGATCGATCCCCCTCTTGGTTAGTTCTACAGTACTTACCACTACGTGTTGTGCCCTCACTCTCATCGGAGCTCATTCACTCTGTATGGCTACACAAAATGATTTTTTCACACAACAAGATCTTAATCAGTAATGGAAAATTTTTCAAAAACTTACCTCAGAAACCCTTGAAGAACCTCCGCTCTTCTTTTGAGTAGGATAAGAATTGATCGACTGCAAATTCTGTCACAAATCCTCCTATCACACTATCCACCCAGTGATCTATTGTGCAAATGATGGTGTTCTCGGTATTTTCTAACTGAAGGATCCACTCTGGGGTCCACTGCTTGACCTGTTTGTCTTTCTAACACTTCTGAAAACTCGACAAGCCTTGCGAGACACTCCTAGAGTTTGATCGTAATTGTTACAAATAAAATCTCATATATCTCCATGAAAATATAATTATTCTTCCACTCCTCTGTGGTTAACTTCTTACTACGATTTTCTTTTATTACGAATTCCTAAATTTGTTTCTTAAACCATTCATCTATTTTTTTCTCTAGGTTTCCAATACGATCTTCGCATTACCCGATCTCTCTCAAAATGCTCCCAATCCTGGAAATGGAACCATTTGTTAGCTCGAGGGGTCCTAACCCAAGTTCAGAGGTTAAGGTTTGCCAACAAACCCCTATACTACTAGCCCTTTCAGCAGTGACCTACTTGCGTAGGCCAAAGTCTCACCCGAAATAGTATGGGAGGGTGCTGGAACCAGGTTTCCACACCATGGGAGAGAGCAGGTAAGTCAAGCTCGTACACAACTATCAAATCTATATTGCAAGGGGCTATTCGTAGGAGTTCCAACAAATAAACAAAATACAGCTTATAGATCTACTTAACAGGTTCGCATCCACGTGCGTACTATCAAATATAATCACAGAACAGTATAATCGCAGCAGAGTAACAAATCACAAATACATGTTCCATAAACAAAGACAGTTCGCAGCCACAATAGATACATAATCATATAACTCAAGTTCACATCAACCATAACAGATCAGATCCAGATACATCAGATGTCCACAATACTTTCTCATATATATATATATATATATATATATATCATTACCCAAAATCCTCTTACATTCCCAAATTACCACCTGCGCACACAGCCAGCAGGTTCCACACACAACAGGGTCCGCACACAGTCAGCAGGGTTTGCACACAGAGCCAGCAGGGGTCCTAACCCAAACTAGCCTACCATAGATCTAACAATTCGTACTTCACATCAATCTCTATTCTTTCCTACCTATGACTCAAAAAGGTTCTTCTATTTATAACAATTTAGCCTATGCATCCAATGGTCCACAAATCGTGGTTTGTGGACTCTTGGTCTACCCTTGAAACATTTACAATGCATTAGGGGCTTTGACCCACCCCAAAGCCCCTACGTTAGACTAAACAATACAAAAATATACAAAAATGGACAAAATTCACATCCTTTGGGAGACCCTGCTCCAACACCAGTGCTACATATGCGGCTAATCTTAGGGTCAGCCATGGAGGAGGAGTTGTTGGAAATGGTGGTGCATCCATATTTGGGTTTACCCATTGATGAGATATCAATATATACATATACAGCTAGTAGGATTGTAGTACTTTCATGGAGCAACACTCTCTAGGAGTACATCAATGCAGCTTGCAGTACACCTTGCCACTTTAGCCTATGATAGAGAGAGGGGCCTTCCCTTTGAGGTAGTTCTCATTGACAGGCCATACAGAGAAACATGAATTAAGTGTGAGTTGGAAAACATAGTCCAAACATGTTCCGTATGAAGATATCACCACATTGGATTCTTCAACCGGGATAAACTAGTGGAAGATCATGAGTTGGTTTCCTATGGATGGTATGATCTTGTTAGTCACGTGCATAACAGAGCAGGGACCCATAGACATGATAGGTATTATGGTTTGTAGTTGGGAGTGGGGCACATGTCGATAACTCTTTACAGTTCCATCCTAAATTTGGGTGAGCATGATCAACAATGGATTGAGTCATGGGAGAGAGGTGATGAGTTGGTATTAATTTGGTGGGCCAACTTATATAGTCAGATATACGACACATTAGGGGCCATGGAGCATTGATGCATGTTGGTGGTCTTCACCTCATGAGGCAGTACGTATAGCCAAATGTAGTGCACAGTATGAGCTAGGGGACTTGGGCGATGATTAGCCATGGCGGCATTGGGATCCAAGAGGATTAATTGATGACACGTATGGTGAGAGATCCATTTTGGATCCCACAATTGAGGGGTCTATTCCAGGTAGCCTAAGAGAGGGACATAGCCGCACTGAGGGGTTTGTATGGGATCCGAGCATTGGTCTTAGTTGCATGTGGTCAACAGGGTGGCTCACATATTTGAAGTTGCTTAAGGACAAGCAACGTTTTGGCGGGGAGGACTGTAATATTCCTAATTTAGGTTTTAGCTAATTAGAATATTAAATTTTGTCTTCCTTAACTAGTAGATGAATAAGAGGGTAGAGGTACCCATAAATCCCTTTAGTTGGAATAAAACAACTTTTTAATGTGAATGAGAATCAATCCATCTAGATGGGGTTAAGATTAATAGACCACTTCTTGGTGTGAATGTGGGTCATTTCATGTGGATGGGGTTAGTTTGAACAAATAAACAACACAATTATGGAGGTAGTGGAGACAATGGAGGTTAGTGGCCATGAGAGTAGCATCATTATTGTGTGGGGCCAAAGGGGTGAGGGCTCACAAGCATATAAGGAAGGGGATGGAAGCCATAGAAATACTTCTAAATATTTTTTATGTCTGGTCTTTTATGACTTTCTGCACACTTCAGTTGTTTAGCAGAGTTTGCTGTGTTGTTTAGCACAAGGGTGTTTCTTAGTGGAAATCCCACCCTCATCCTTGGGGGAATTCGAGTGCCCACTCTGTAGAGGTTTCTTTGAGCTTCATTCCATCATCCAGAATCAAACCAATATTCATCCACCTTTAGGAGTGCAGCCACCTTATGGAATTGTGCAATTCAGGAGGGTAGTTGCAGTGGCGAGTTGAGAACCCAAGTTCTTGAGCTTGTTTTCTAGTGAGGGGAGCAACCCCTCATCTGGAAGGTCAGTGGGGAGGAGTATCAGTTATTTTCATATCAGATCAGCCACCTCCCAGCAGTTACTCAATTGTAGTGTGTTATTCAGCTCTAGGGCTGCATTTTCCATCTTGAGTATTTCAAGAAACCCCTCCTCGGTTATCTTGGAATTGTGCTTGAAAGCCTAGATCTTTGATATCGGCATTTTCTGAGCACCTTATCATCAGATCCATGTATTATTAGTTTCTAGTTGTATTCATTCCCAAATGGACTGCGCATTCATAGCCTTCCGACATTTTATGTAACACCATTTTTTCATGTCTTGGTGTATTGGGTCATTTCAAGCTTGTTTTGCCTAGCTTGAGTGTCTTTTTCCTCAAGATATTGTACTTCATTGCTTCTATTATCTATAATAAAGTGGCTTAATGATATTTTCATGTTTTTATGTATCGATATTTACTGCAATTTTGAGATTTATGTTCAATATTCTTGTTTTCCCTATTTTGGAATATTACAAATTACATTTGATTATCCATTTTAATTATGGGAAAATTAAAATAGACATGCACCAAATTTATCCCACACTAGTGTAGGTACTGCTAGGACCTACGGTCCCACACTAGTATAGGTGCTACTTGGACCTCCTCGTCCCACACTAGTGTAGGTGCTCTCATGTTGTTTCTTGATGCCAATTCTAGCATTTCTTGTTGTAAAATTCAACACTAATGGTGGGGGTTCAAATGGAATAGGTGGGTGGCCACCAATATCCACGTGGATCATTAGGGCCTCAAAACGGCTCCGAAAGTTTATGACCCAAAAAAATACTAAAAATAGTAAGTTGTGCTCAAAGTGAAAAAATGAAAGAATTGAAATAAAATAAGTGGGTGGCCACCAATATTCACTTGGATCATTTTGTTCTCAAAAGAAAGAGATGATGTTATATTTGATGTTTTCATATTATTATTTTTTTTAAGAATAAATGATGATAAATTTTAAAATAATAATAAGTTAGATTAATTTAATAAAATATTTAAACAAGTAAGAATTTTAAAAATACAATTTAAGGCCTAGATTAATAAAATTTATTAAATATATTATAAATGTTTTTATGTTGATTATTTAAATATAAATGGTAAATTTTTTTTTTTAAATTTATATTTAAGAAATACTTTTTATTATACAAATGATGAGTTTACCGTAATTTAAAAGCTATATGATTTTATTTAATTATTTATTAAAAACATATCATTTAATAAAGTATTCTTACTATCATTATAATACAAAATATATTATTGATATCAAACAATATTTACTATTTAATTAATTAATTAATATTTTCTGATTTTGATTTTGTCAAATCAGTAAGAATAAGTAAAAATAAAGGAAGGTAAATATCACTCGGTAGAATGAATGGGTGAATACCCTAGACCCTTGAATATTCTAATTCAAAAAAAATACCTAGACTCTTTAATATTTTAATTCGAGTAAAGTGAAAAACATTAAAGCTTCCATGATTAAAGCTAGTTTTTAATGGATATTTCTTGTGAACGATGCATCTCCACTATTTATTCTGATTTTGTCGTGAGGATCAACCACATTAGCTACTTCAAGAAAATCCTAATGATTAATCAGAAAGACATTTCATCTACATTATGGATAACAAAAGTCTTATATCTATCATGTTTGAAATTTATTTGTAACCTTATTATTTTTTATTTTGATAAATTTTTTTGGAATAGTCCCTTGTGTTTCACTTCCGAGTCTCTCCATTTCATTATCTGTGCTTTGTCAATGTCAATGGAATTGGCTAGGAGCTTGTGGTGGTATGGGATGGTATCTCCACTTGGTTCAAATATTTTGTTATGATATGTTTGCCTAAAAAAAAAAAAAAAATCCAAATTTTTATCCGAATTTTTAATGCCATGAATTCTTTCCAATGTCTTTCATTATTCCTACAATCTATCTTTTGAATGAAATATCTCATAGGATTTCAGGAATTACTCTAGAATGAAAAAAGACAACAACTTTTCTCTACCTAGAGAAGGTTCCCTCTTCTCTATCACCTACAACATGTAAACAATTGCATAGACTAGACAATGAAAAAATGAATTACACACATTTCATATTGTCCTTGGTTCAATGCAGTGTGCCAATTGATGCCTCTCCACACCTCTCAATTCTGGATGCCCCTTGTCCATGATATCTATAGGAGTTGAATATTTATGTAACAATCAATACAACCTCACAAAAAAACAAATGTTGTTGGGATATTCTATCCTACTACCATGAAAATAGGAATTCTCAAGTTTCGATAAACACCAGCCATTATGTGTTGTGTGGTAAATCCTAGTGATATTCCTCCCAACTGAACCTTTGATACATTATCCCTCCTTCTCACTACTTTGATTGTTTTCAATATTATCCTAACTTTTTGCATGTATTAAGAATGTATGTAGAAAATTGTTAGACGTACTTCCCTCTTGACTTGGAGATGTCGATGGGGTCATGGGTTTGGCACAAGTTATGGCCTAAGAAATTTCACTCGGATATAATGAATCTTCTTGTCCTTGGCTAGGATTATGTTTTTCTTCCTTATTCCTTCTCCCCTAGTTACTTAGGCTATCTCATCTAATTTCATTACTTCTTTTTCCCCATATTCTATAGGGCGAGTGGTCTAGGGTGATTTCACCTTATTCTCTAACCTCCAAATGGTCCCAACCTTCATTAAAATGTTTCCTCCTCCATATTATAGGGGCACATTTTGATTCAATACTCTTCATTATCCCACCACTATGCCAAAATATCGTCTCATTGCATAGATTTCTACTCAACTCCTTTTTCTAGCTTCCTTGTTGGTTCAATGTGCATTCTTTTACTCTTCTTGAATCTTCAACCCTTTTATGTCTATGATTCCTAGGCATATTTATATCATTTTTCTTTTATCCCTATGATTCCTGGGGATATTTATATCATTTTCGCTTCACTTGTTCTTTTAATACATCCCATGACTACCCCCCCCCCCCCCCCCCCCCTCCTCTCAAGGAATGCTTTGGTCAACCCCATTCTCCCCATCCCACAAAAACAAAATTTTGTAACTCATATTGTAACATTCCAATGGTATAATCCATTTATCACACAAAAACACTTTTAACCATGTAGGAAATAATCTTAGCTATCTTCTTCATCATCCCTTACATAACTCCCTTTTAATTTTATTATATGCCTAAGTACTTAGCACAAAATACCTTCCAAAAGACTATTCAACCAAAAATCAACTATGTAAGGAGCCTTGTTAATTACATAGTTCACCCTTTAGATCAATTTGGGGGTCCAACTAAGTGGTACAATAGAAAGCAAAGTTACATTCTCTTCTGCCAACATTTATAACCACTCACCCAAAATGATCAGAAACTCAAAAAATAATATTTCATGGAAATCACTTGAAACATAGGTATGTGCATCCATTTTAAAGTACTGATCCTTTTATTTCTAGATTTTACTACAAAATCTAATTCTTTCATCTCCACCCACTATTGTATATCTTCCTTTACAAGTCTAGGTCTATGTATTTACACCCCCTTCAGCTAAAGATCTCAATATTCACAACAAAACCATTCTTTTTTTCATAGGGGGAGACCATGGGTTCAAGATAATTTTCCAACAAAACTTCATGAGACACCAGCCATTTTGACAACACTTGTAAGTAGATGAAGCCTTACTTTAAGCACCTATATGGAACTGTAGAAAACATAACAGTTCGATAGTGATGAGGGAGTCTAGGACCCTAATTTATGGTTACTCATATTAAATCTACCTTAATTCAATAATGGGTACATTTTAACTTAACAATACCATGAAAAATAAACATGCCATTAAACATTGCACAAGAAAATAGAATGACCCAAAAATAGATCTTTTAGTAAAAAACTGTAAAGGTCTGAATATTACCACATTGTATACCACAGTATCAAAAGGATTTCCAACACAACAATCCAATTTTTCTCTAAATTCAATGATGGTATTTTGTTCTCAAAAGGGAGATGATGTTGTCTTTGAAGTTTACATATTATTATTTTGTTTTCAAGGATGAATTACTATAAATTTTAAATAATAATAAGTTAATTCAATTTAATAAAATATTTAAATAGGTATTAGTTGAAATCATTAGATAGACCTTTACTTCACAAAGTGCGGGTTTAGGGTGTGTGCTAGGGAAAACTACCAGATCACGATATACACCTCACAGTAATCATGAAAGCTAAGGTTGTCTGTTTTTTTCCCATCACAAACGATGTTTGAATGGAATACTTTTTGACCTCATGAACAAATACCATATAATATACATTCTGACCTCATGAATATATACTTTCTGAATATTTTCTCACCTCTTGAACCAATATCCTCTAATATTTAGATTCATTTTAAAACCCTTAAATATTTCACATTTAAATAATTCTCCTTTTATTGAATAAACAATACTATGATTGTCCTTTTACCATAGTAGCGAACATGGTTGGAAATAATATTAATTACCTCAATAGTGCAACTTATACTAATTAGTTTTTTTACCAATATACATATTTTTTTTTCAGCAAGGTATTCTCAATCAACATCCTTAAACTAAAATCATGTTTTTTTTTTAATATGCCCATGAAATAGTTAATAAATGGATTGTTAAATTGTGCCCTAGATCAAGATTACAGAACAACATATATTTGAATTTTTCAACTATTTATTAATTAATTTCAAATATTTAATATGTTTTCTCGTTGTAAATAAAATATTATTTTTATTGTGTAAAGTTCTGGTATGAGCTAGATAAAATGTCACTATGCACACTATATTATATTAATCAAATAGAGTTACATATATACATGAGGTATTGTGTCAAGATAGGGAAGCTATCTTGAACACACAATTAATTGGTTGAGAGAATATCTCAACATCACACCAAACTAGGAAATTAGATTTAGCTAACTCCTATGGAATAGGAATATACTCTATACATAGAAAGTCACACTGTACATAGAAAGTCAAAATCGAAGACAATTAGGAATTACATATTCCAACACACTCCCTTAATGACTACTTGTCTTGATATCACTTAGCAAAATCTTACTGTGGTCAAACATAACAAAAGGATATGTCGACATCCATATAAAGGAGCAACCATCCACCGGAATGCATGGGTACCAACCACTCGAACTGCTAATCTCGTAGGATGTCCTTTGCATACATGGTTTTGTCAGCCATTATCACTCCATATATGTAAGTATATCTACAGATCCCCTTCCAACGTGGGTTTTATTGGATGACCCGTAACCATCCTCGTCATTCATCCATGAACTGTCACTCGGAGTAGATTTGTCTTAGATCTCTTCCTTCATTGGCAAAATTTTACCAGATCTCTTCATCGACAACCTTTCACCGGATCTCTTCATCCACAACCTTTCACCGGATATCTTCATCGGCGACCTTTCACCGGATCTCTTCATCGATGACCCTTCACTACATCTCTTCATTAGTGACCTTTCACAAGAATTCTTCATCGGTGAACTTTCATCGGATTTCTTCATCGAAGAACTTTCACCGGATTTCTTCATCCGTGACCTTTGATAGGATTTCTTCATCGATGACCTTTCACAAGATCTCTTGATTAGTGGGCGAACACTAGTACATACTTTTTTTCAGTCCACTTCACTGTTACACGTGGTTTCTCACTGACCACAAACCGACAGTGAAAAATGGTTTTTGGCTCACCATAAGCATGTAATTAAAAGGTGGTTTTGAGATTACCATGAACTTCACGCGGATCCACATGCCTTACAAGGCTTACAACACAACTCCAAATCTTGGAGTTATCACGTACATACTTTACAAAGACCACTACGAAAAAACATCCTAGAATTGCTTACAATTAAAATTTGTGACTCATAATACAACATGCTATTGAGTCTATTCCAAGAAACTCTTATTAAACAAATTTTCACTTTCATTGTCCATCATCCTTTAAATGTTTCTGCTGCTGCTTTACATCATATTTTTAAATGTTCACATCTTGGGAATCTTTGTATTTGTCAATTAAATCTTGGAACTCCATGCTTAATGTGTCATTCGTTATAATCTCGAATTATAAGAAAGTAACTTTACCTACTTTTTCAATTAAATATGATTCCAAGAAACAAAATAAAAACATAAAATTTCTCATATTAACAAGAACATCAAATTTCTCTATCTCTGCCCAAAGATGACTATTTCCCAAACATAACAGCAACCATTCTTCTCAACGATACCTCTGAGGGGTCCATTGATAAAGAAACGGATCGACGACTTTTCAATTGGTCTCAATGCAGTGCATTCCAACACAGATGAATGAGACATAGGTAGTCATAGCCACACAAAGAGAAACAATAACAAATTGTCTCTCTCAAAACAAGTATCCAGGACTCCATGGTCTGATCCTCCGATGTCGACAAATTCATTGTCAACATGCATAAAATTCAACGATTTTACACACAAAAGTTCTTGTTTCAGTATCGAGTTCCCCTCGCATCACAACGTAATGACACTTCCCCTGTTGATAATATCAAGGCTCGTGACTGCTTCCAATCATGCCTCCTCATGCTCGCTACCAGGCTGTTTCTATCACAATCTACTCCCTTGATCACATTGGGCACACAAAAAATCAATCATCCTCCAATCTCTGATGTACCTCCAACCACTACTCTTTGATGCAATTTTCACTGTCATGTCTTCATCATATCTTGTAGTAAATCATTCCTGAAAACCAATTTTTCTATTGTTGGAATGGCCAATTCTAATAAAGAATCAAACTTGTGACAATAGTTGGCCAAAATAAATGTCACAACAAATAAATCAATTCTTTCAACGAGATTTACATTACTCACATGAAAATTCTTAAAGAAATATTAAACAATGGCAAATAAAAAATGCAAAGTTCTATGGCCCTTCACGCAACACTATGTGTGCTCTTTCACACGCTGGTTGTTTCCATGCATGGGAACAGATTCAATACATTTACAGAAGTGAAATAATCGATTTGGATAATAGCTATATATACAGGCTCCTCAGAAAAAAATTCTCCATGCCGCAGCATCTCCCTCCCCATAGTGTTCATTCACAAACTTTATTGTTTTCACGGGTTTGAAGATAGCACTACACCCGAAGACAAATCTAATTACACTTCCATTTTCCTGCTCAAATTGAATGAGCCTCGTCATTTTTTGCTACTGAAAGTTGTGTTAATTCCAATCACAAAAAAAAAATTGGTTTCTCCACAAGGGTTTTCAAGAGTGGGAGGCAAACAAATTTGTGTGTCCTTGAAGCATGAGTGCATCACTGAAAAAGAAATATTATATCATGTGCATTCATATTGGAGTAATTTTTTTTAGAAAAACCAAAAAAATTATATTGGACATGTAACTAAGGGTTAGAGGGTTTTTTTTTTTTATTTCATATGGAATATAAATATTTTAGGGTATTATTTATTTATTTATTTGGCCAAATGGGCTTGTTTTGCAGGTATGGAAAAATAAAAAGAGCACGTCCAAGTGTGATGCTTCATTTCCATTGGAGCACCATTTCTATTCGAGCCCCATCGCCAACTGAACCATGCACCATTGCAGACAGTAGAGGCAAACGAACTACAAATAGTTGTGGTCGTTGACTGTGTAGGGCTTAGACAAGAGGAAAATGAATTTGATATTTAGCAAAGGATCAACGGAATTTATAAACGATGGAGAAGCGGCCCAGATAGTAGACCATGGGGAATAGGAGGAGGCTGATTGAGCCAAGGTGGATTCGAGCACCATTGCTAACTGAACCATTCGAGAAAAGAGGGAAAGAGGATTTGACTTAGAAAGAGCATGCATTCGACAAACATTGTGAGAGAGGGAAAGAGCATTCGTGTTTTCATTTGAGATTTATTTTCATTCGGCATCATGAGGGCAGCAGGGGGACCTGCAACACTAGAGGTTAGTTAGGGTGAACCTATGGAGAATGATGTGATAGATTCTTATTGTTTTTGTGCCTAGACGCTAGGATTTATTTTAGCAAACAATGTTGTGTTTGAAACTAGGTTAACTGAGCGTGGATGCTAGGGTTTATTTTAGCAAACAATGCTATGTGTGAAAATAGTTTAACTGAGGTATATCTTAACTGATTTGTCTGTGAAAATTGATGGGGAATTTTTCAAATTGATAATATATTTTCACATCGTGCTTAAATCCTAGAATTATTTCCCTTTATTTTTGTTTCTTGACTTGAATGGGAAATTGCAATAGGGTTTGGCAAGGAAATAGTGGGAAATTATTAATTGTATTTATTGTTTTGGCTTGACCTAACAAGTCAAGAAAAAATCATTATTTTGCAAGATGGTTTTTATCAGGAAGATGGATTTTATCAAGACTTCTTTTAGCCATAGAATGCAGCTCACACCCTTCAATTAAGATTTTCATCGTTATCCTAGAATATGTGAAAAATAACAATATTTTTATTACCTTGTCACTGTTACGCTCTAATGTACCAAAAATGGGATTTTGAGCATCTTATTTTCTTTGCGATGAATATATACAAGATCTAAAATTTAAATAACTATCATGTTTTGCATTATTTTTTAAAAATTTAATTTAATTCTCTACGAGACCCGGGGCCTTTGTTGGAAGCACATTCAAGACCAATATTTAATTCTCCTTCAGGGGTGGATTAATTGGCATGCTGCCTTATTTGGTGATGGTAGATGTTCAGTTTGATCCTCGTTGGGATTTGAAAGTGCTTCAGATTCTATGCTCTATTTAGTATTTACCCTTTGGAAGATTAGGTGCAGGCTTGATTAGTTTTAGTTGGTCTCTGCAACAATATAATTTATGCCAAATATATCATTTGTTGAATCCATGGCATCCATCAACCCTTATTCTCAATGAAATATGGGTTTGAGCCCATCCAAAAGATAGGTGAGTGTGTATATTAGACAATATATGGTCCATACAGCTTTCATATAAGTTTTGGGTCCTTGCATGGCTTGCACTTATTATAGGATTCCCTCCAAGGCGAAATTGGTCAACAACAGACTTAATGATGGTCTTTTCCATATTTTCCACCATCCCAAAAAAGTAAAGCATATCTTGTGGAACTGCGAGTTCACTAGGAGTTGTTGGAAGCACATTTAGGATCAATATTTACCTCTTTAGCGGTGGATTCATTGGCACACCACCTTATTTCGTGATTGTAGCCATCTAGTTTGATCCCCCTTCATTGGGATCTGGCAGTGCTTGAGATTATTTCCTCTATTTAGTATTTACCCTTCAGAAGATTAGGTGCAGTTTTGATTTTGAAGACAAGGCAAGTTCTTTGTCTACTTTCAGTACCATGTGGTGTTAGATGTACATCACAAATTGTTTTCCAAGGGTGCTTTATTGATAAAAGATGCACAAAAATTAGATGCAATTTCCTATTCAAACTTTATTTATGCCTTAAAAGTTTGATGGAAGAAAATGCGTCCACCATTATCTATACTCGTCCACTCCTTGATTTGTTTTTTTTAATTATTTTTATGTAAATATAAGACATACTTAAAAAAAAATGAGTTACATACCTAATAACTCACCTTGGCACTACCCATTGGGGGCAACTCAATTGGTGATCACCATGATATTAAGTATAATGTAAACAGTGAGATTCAAAGTTCAAAATCCCCATGAGTCAAGCTAACAAAAGAATTAAAAAAACTCACCTTGGCACTAAGTGCTAACAATAATGGCTTGGCGAAAAAAAAAACAAAAAACTCTCCTATAATACAACAATAATGTACATTATGACATACAACATAGAATACTCCTCACTATGAGACAAAAGTTAGCTTTCCAAGAAATGTGAAACCAACGTATTTTTTTTGTGAACACCTGGCATGGTAATGCACTCTACAACATCGAGCTGATGAAGAAGGTAATCATTTTTTCTCTGTGAGTGACTCTGAACAGGCATAAATGTCATTTTATGTTCTATCAACATGCCCCCAATTGAACCAAAATTCCAATGTATGTCTCCATTGATATAATGTCTTTAGAGAATTAAATTCTTTCACAATTTCTTCAAGATTTAGTATGATAGTAGAAATCATAAATGGTGTGATTAAACGAAAATTCCATTATATTTCTTCATTCATATAATTTTTTCAGACAATTAAATAGTTTCACAATTTCTTCAACATACTGTACGTGTGATCATGGTAAGTGCGAATTTCCATGGATTAATGGCACCAACAACACCTACATTCTCTCCCAAACCTTCTTTTATAGGCTTGTCATTTTCTAATGTCATAAGCTTCCCCAAATCTTCCTTGTGTGCCATCAGTAGATCATACCATTTTCGAAGAATTGTTTTCTGGACATACCAAAACTTCATTATTGAAACCAAGGGCACATGAAAGTAAGTGGGAGAAATAAAGGAATAGTAGCTTGCCTCCATCTGTATTCACATTGTCTCCAACAAGCCAGCAAGTCTAGGTGTTCTGGCATGTTTACTTTGGTACTTATCTTGGACTCCATGAGGAAACTTCCTTGATAGGTTTAGTTTGTTCTCATACCTTCGATCCTTCGCTGGTGATATAAGGCCCCTGCCATCAGTTGCACAGATTAGTCCAAATGATAAAAATAATGAAAAAGCTTTCCTTTTATAGAAAAAAAACGCATTATTGTGAAGCTTTTTCCCCACTATTAATTGACCTTCAACCAAATATGAATATTTACAATAGACACAACATCAGAACTCACACTTCTCCTCCTATAGATTCAAGAAGAACCTCATATGTTGTTTCCCTAAGATTGTCATCGGACAAGCCTACAAAGAGTATATAAAACACAAAGTTATACTATTTAGGGTTGTAATTTCTTTCCATTTATACTAATGCAAATAATATTTTTTTTCATATATGTGATGGTCTTATTTCATATATTTCAGTACCATTTTTTTCTATTGAATATAGTATTTAGATGGTGTTACATAGATCTCGTACTTTCTAGGCTTGTGCTGTATTACTATAAAGGTTCTAATTTTGGAAATCAGAGTTGATATTGGAGCATCCAATTTAAACAAGGAGTGAAGCATGTGACATATTCCAGGTAGGATCCACTCTGTAATCTATTTACTTTAATGAAAATCATTGGGTTCCTTGTATTTCTGTTGTTATAGGTTAGCCACCAACCTAGTGGAGATAATTTTGTCCACAATCATAAATCTCATATAAAAAATTGGCCACTTTTCTAGGGACCAAAGTATTACCTTGGTGGTTTCCTTATCTGTTGTGTTTGATTACCTCCTTGACAGACCTTTGTTGTGTTATCCAACCAAGAAAAAACCTAGGAAGTTACTTCATTGAGTCTCTTTCACAATTATTGTTTTAGAATCCTCGTTCATAGGAGTAACTCTCCCCCACTGCCTCTGATAGAGTGTTGAACCTCACCTAGGCCTACTATGTACCAGCGTTGCAAAGCACTAATGCCTCTTCTGCACCTGCATTGGCCCCTATTTTTGAAAATCAATTGCCTTCATTTCTGAGCCTCTCCTTGATCAACCTATTTCCAGCTGAACTTCCCTAAGTCTTGAGTGTCTTGTGGTCTCTCTAAAGCCTGTATTTGGTTTGAATTTTTGTTTGATTTCCTTTGGAAAGAATTGGTTTTTATTTTTCTTTATCCTTATCACTTGTTATCTTGCAAAATCATTTCATTTGGTTGTTCGCAGCTTGGATGTGTTGTTGTTTTAGTCCTCATTCTAAAAGGTGTATTTGAATAAGTGATTATACATTTGCATTTTAGTTTTCTTTAATTAAAAAATGGTGTGGCAAAAAGAAAAAAATTGCATTGCCATTTATGGTTTTGCATGTGCTTTAACATAGGAACACTTTCATCGAAAGGGAAATTTCATCTTGCCTCTTGTTTGTAGCATATTGTGTGCTACATATAGATTTTTTCTTCCCTTCCTTAGCTAGATTTTCGTTGAAAGAGAAATATTTCCATTTTTACATGTTAGATTTACATTTTCAGATATTCAAGTGACACCCATGGTGAGCCAAAAAACTGAAACTTAATCAAAAATAAATATTAAAATTTATTGAATCATCCTAAGGATCATTTATACCATTAACACAATAATCTAGAGTTCTAGGCTAGAGACATGTTCGAGTGTCGTTAAACATAGGAGATGTGGTTGTATTCCACCATTGTATCTAGGGGGTAAAATCTTGTTCCATGTACGTAAGTGTATATAATCACTCTCCATATAGCTTCAGGTATATCTCATGGCTCTCCATGCATTAAAAGTATATGGGAATGTTCTCATAGAATGTTTACATGTTAGAAAACACTACTACAACTTGTACTCCTAGGTACCAATCCCAATGCTCGATATTAGGTTTCAATGTCCATCCAACCACGTCGCCACCCTAGTCTTCCCCAGAGTCTTAGAAAAAACCCCAACTCCTAACCGAGGGTTATACCCAATTCTCTTTTCCAAACCCACCCCATAGACAATATCCTCGAGTCCCCCAGAATGAAAAATACATCAAAATGACCTTTTCGAGAAATTTTGACTTACCTTCAAAATGACCTTTTGGAGAAATTTTGACTTACCTCTGGTATAAACGAGCCACTGAGATTTTCTGCCTCCATCACAGGCGCAACTTGAGGATCTTCCAACGGCATTTTGTCTGGTCCCCAAGAAACTTGTGCCTTTAGGTCAACCCCTTTCAACGAGGCAAACCCCTCCACCACACTCTTCCTCATATTTTCCTCCCCATCCGTGCCAACATGAGACCTCAGTGGAAGGGTGACCTTTTCCACATTTTCCTTCCTAGGATCCATCCTCCATACCCACAAAATATCCTCTACATCTCGTTCCAAATCCAAAAATTCCTTATCCTTTCCCATCTTATTTACCCACAAATAACAACCTGCTCACCACCTCATAGAAACATTAGAAAATCATTGTAACCAACTCCTTAAAAAGTTTCTACCTTGAAACCGTTTCTAGTTGTGCTTCCAAGAATTTCAGGGCTCTGTTACCCAAAGTAAACGCTTACAGTAAAAAGAATAATATAAAGAAAGTACCAACCCTGTAAAGTATATTTTCACCAACACCATGAAGCTAAGCAAGAGACAACACTTATCCATATGTTCACCCTTCGTTTGACTTAGTGACAAAATGTGAAACACTTAGCACGCTAACGGACTAGACAAGAAAACGTGAATGCAAAATGAGCACGAAAAAACAAAACCCACCGATATCCCCTCACTTTCTCAGTGAGTTGTTTGATGGGATCCAAAGTAAATGCATTTCATGCCAAAAGTGAGGGTCTCCCCTTTTAGTATCATAATACTCCATATCATTTCTTTTCTGAATTTAATAATTAACACCCATGTATGTCTTTATTTTACCGAGAATCATCTATCTTTTTGCATTTACACATTATGTTTCTATAGAAGGGATGCTAGTGGAGGAACCAAGAGATTCTTCCATGTATTTTAAGTTGAATATAATATTCATGAATTTGTAATTTAAACCATTTGTAGTTGAAATGGATGATATTGTATTTTCTATGTACCACTTTACCTTTTCCAAAACATTTTTCTCCTTGATAATTCACTTTTGTGTTTCCCTTTCTTAGTGCTCAACTACTCTAGTAGTCTTCTTTCTTACCTCACTAGAAATATTTTGAAGTGTTCTTTCACTATCTACAGTAGAAGTTGCCTCAAAATTGCTTGCATTGAGCCTAATTTCAAAGTTTTCAAAACTCTTTATATCATAGAGGATGTAAAGAATATCCATAATGTAAATTTCTAATTTCTGAATCGCATCTTCTTTAAATTGTAGAACACATTTCTTGAAAGCTCAACAAGTTGCATTAACTACAACTATTTATATTAGAAATTGTACCAAACTTTCAGGATGTGATGTGAAATTTATCGATGAATGAGGTTGTGATGTGAAATTTATCGATAAATGATTATGAAACTATCTAGAAAGTGGATTATGACCATCATCTCCACTTTATTCTTTGTCTGAATGGCCGCACTCACCATCTACTGACTCTCCCAAATCCCACTCTTCTTCGTATGAATCTCCACCTAAAACTCCTACAAATCATGGATGATATATTGTGAACATAAGCATAGACAATAGATCCTTACTAGCATGATATGCCATTGTAATTCCTAAAGATTCTCATCCCCCACCTAAGCACCCGAAGTATTTTTTATTGAAGTTTGATTAAGATAGGAAAGATTCACCCAACGATCATAGAAGGAAATTCATGTTTCATGTATGACTTATGAATGTGGAAGAGAAATATGTGATTTTTGTTATTCCCATATATATATATGAGGGGAAGGATTCCTCGTGGTACTTATCCCTAGCTCTTGAGTGGATTACAAATTGGTGTACTTTTGAAACCATCTTCCTTAAAAGGTTTGTGGAAGATGGGACTCCTACAAGACTCTTTGAGGAGTTGTCCGTGATGAAAATGGACCGTAAGTAAGGAGTTAAAAAATTTAATAAATATTTTTTTTACATAGAAGAAAAACCTTTGAATTATTTACTAAATATTTTTAACTAGCTAAAGTGGTTCATGGTCGGGATAAAAAGGTGAAGAGAATCAAATCCAACAACGTGTTTAAATTTGGAGGAGTATTGAGAACTAAATGATAAGGAAAAAATTCAAATGAATTAATTTTTAGAAGAAATATAGTAAGAGTTTTCTTTACTGAGAATTTTTGGAGTTTCCACTGGATCTAGCTCGAAACGAACAAAAAAATTTGAGGTGAAACCTTTAATTTTGTTATTCAAATTGGTTTTTTGACTACATATATGTATCGAACACCTTGAAAACCCCATAGGGAACTTCCATTGTGCAGAGTGGACCCATCAAACTTGTGATTTCAATGAATTATGGTCATATTTTACACAAATTAGATCAAAAAATAAATAGTAAAACTTTTTCTAAAAGTCACTTTAAATACAACTCAATAATAAAATAATCAAAATCAAAATCAAAAGATAGTTTGGAGAAAAATATAAGGAGTTGTCTTTTAGTGTGATGTTTTAGAGTTTTTGGTAGATTTCTGCCCTAACTAGATGAAAAAATTGTGCTTGATTTGTTGTGTTTAAAGTTATTTTTTGACTGCATATATGGATTCAACACCTTCAAGAACCCCGAGGACACTCGATTGTGAATAGTTCACCCTTCAAACTTGTGATTTAAATGAATCATTGCGGTCATGAGATTGGAAAATAAAACAGAATTTTTTAAAAAAAATCATATTTTAAAGCTATTTGAAAAATAAAATAATAAAATCAAAATAAGTAAAGAGGAAAATAAAATAATAAAATCAAAATAAGTAAAGAGGAGTCTTGAGCATTCAAATAAAGTAATCATTAAAAGAAAAATAATAAAATAATAAAAATCAAAAGCAAAGTATATTAAAAATAAAATAAAATAATAAAAACAAAATAAATAATATAATTAGGTAAAAAATTCAACATGATTTTATTTATATAAATAAAAATAATAACTATTAATACCTAATGGGATTAAATAATCTCAAAGGAATTAATAATAATATATATTTACTTCTATTTTAATTAGTTTTCATAACGGTTTTGATTGTTTTTTTTTTTTAATTTTAATTTTTTAAATTTGAATTTTTTAAGGTTAAAGCCATAATTTTTGTCCTTAGTTGAATTTTTTTTAATTTATATATATATAATAGTTTTTTTGGTTTTATGTTTTTAATATTACTTGAATAAAATATTATATTTTTTTTATTGATGTGAAATCTTATTTATTTATTGAAACATATTGACTTAAAATTTATATGTAATTTATTTAGGAAAAATCATGACCTCCTTATAATATCTTTAATTTTCTTTAGCTACTAAATAATTCTCACACCACATTTTCTTTTTGAACTTAGAAGTAACAATATTTTTAATGTTATATTAAACTAAATATTAAAATTAATATTGATATTAATAAAAAATATATAATAATATTAATATTATAACCAAATACTTATACATTGTTAAGAGTATATAATATAGTATTTTAATTGATTAATGTTGTTAGATAATAAATATAATAAGTATATGTTAGTTAAATATAACTAACTAATATATGATATGTGTAGAGTTAGCTAAAAAAGTATGGGAGTTTATTTGAAAAAATTAGTCGCTTTTCACGATCTAATTTGTCTATAATTGTGAAGGAATTATTGAAATCATAAATTTAGATGTAAACCTTTTACAATAAAAGTAGCTCATAGGTTTTTGAGGATATTGAATTAATATATGTAGTCAAAAAAACTAATTTAAAGAAACTAAATAAGAAATTCACCATAAAAATTTTCACTATGACAAATCATGAAATTCCAAAAAGATTTAAACACTATTTTTATTATTATAATAAAAATATGTTTATTAATATTTAAAATTAAACAAAAATGAATTTAAACACCACTCTTATTATTGTAATAATAATATATTTATTAATATTTAAAATTAATTATCGTTTAGTCAACTCATATATTTTTGAAAGTCATTATATGGGACTTTGTTTTATTTAATTTTATTAACTACTTTTTAAAATATATTTTATTATTTAAATTTTACTAATTCTATACATAAAATTATTATTTTAAATTTAAATATATTTAAATATATATTAAATTATATTTAACATGACAACGGTTATATATATTTTAAAAAATTGTAAATTAGGTAAAAAGACTCGCTTGTGCAACCGGGCATATTTAATAAGGCAGTTTCATATTTCGTGAATGAAGTTGCAAAGTACTTAGGTCAAACCCCAGGATAAAGGATAACATTTTTTATAACATTTATTTCTTTCATTAATATGAAAATAAATTTGTTAAATAATCGTTAATTTTTCTTATATTTACAATTTTTTATAACCGTTAATTTTTTTATAAAGTTTAACAATTTTTTTATAATGGTTAATTTTTCTTATATTAATACCGACTATTCCGCCTAACATTCATAATTTTTCCAAGGTAATTCTCATGTTTGGAACAACATGGTAACACAAATTCTCTTATTCTTTCGTTAGATAGATCATAAATTTGGGGATAAATTTCTTACGTTAAAAGTAGCCTATGAGTTTTTAAGGATATTGAATTTACATATGTAGTCAAAAAAAAAACTAATTCAAGGAAACTAAATAAGAATTAGACCATAAACATTTTCACTATGGTAAATTTCATAGAAATTCCAAAAAATTGATTTAAACACCTTTCTTATTATTATAATAAAAATATATTTATTAATATTTAGAATTAAACAAAAAATGGATTTAAACACCACTCTTATTATTGCAATAAAAACATATTTATTAATATTTAAAATTAATTATTGTTTAATTGAACTCACATATTTTTGAAAATCATTATATAAGATTTTTTTTTATTGAATTTTATTAACCACTTTTTGAAAAATATTTTATTATTTAAATTTTACTACTTATATACATAAAATTATTGTTTTAGATTTAAATATATTTAAATATATATATATTAAACTATATTTAACATGACAACGGTTATATATTTAAAAAAAATTGTAAATTAAGTAAAAAGACGATCGCAGCTAAACTTAGGTATATTTTATAAGGTTCAAAGTTTCATATTTTTCGGGAATGAACTGCAAAGTACTTAGGTCAAAACCCTGGTAGTGGTCACATCTAACATTTATATGGCTTTTCATTAAAGTGAAAATAAATTTGTGCATAACTCGTAAACTCGTCTTATACAACAGTACGGCTTTAATTTTTTAATAATGGTTAATTTTTTCTTATATTAATACTCGACTGTCCTGCCCAAAATTCATAATTTTTCCACTGTACCTCTCATGTTTGGAACAGCGTGGTAACACAAATTCTCTTTAATTCTTTCTTCGTCAGGAGATTTGTGATTTCAAATGCTGCATTATTTTATTATTGTTTTGTAAGTAGATTTATGAAAATACATTGATATCTTCAATAAATTTTCTGTATACAATATTCTTCATCATCTTTGTTTGAGTTTCAAGGAAAACCAGCATGGCGTGCGTAGGTCAAAGAGGCTGGCACAGCTGCGAGAGGAGAAGACTACAATTCTTAGTATGCCAGATCATTTACTTGGCCAGTGTTTGGTGAGAGTGCCCTACAAAGTGGCATGCTGCCCTCAAACTTGTTTGCAAAAAATGGAGGGATATGGTGTGTGGCCCTCAGTTTCGCGAGGACAGAATAACCGCTGGAACAAGTGAGCAGTTGATCTGTCTGGTTCAGTATGTCAGTCATCACTTGCACTAATTATGAGCGGCGTAGATATAGGACTCAACGGGCCCGGCCGCATAATAGTATTCGAGCCTCTCACGCATACCTGGCAAACTCTAAGTCAGAATTCCGGATTTCTGCGCTGGAATTCCGTTTGGATGTAAGATCGCTTGCTTCAATGGAAACCTATTTCTCCTGGGGGACTGCAACGCAAAACCTGAGAAGGAGACTTCAGACGGTTTACATTTTCGATTTTGCATCTGCCAAATGGCGGCGCGGAGCCGACATGCCTACGAGAAGGCCGTCTTGCTTTACGCCTGCGCTGTACGTGCCTCGACGGGGCATATCTACGTTGCGGGAGGGCCGAAATTCTTTTGCGCAGCAGAGGCCTACAAACGTGGAAGAAAATAAGTGGGAAACTCTGCCTGCAATGACGAATGAAGTAGCACTGTCATGGAGTTTCTGCAAAAGAACTCGTTGTATTTGGCGAGAAAAAGGAAAGCACTGCACAAATTTATGATCCAAAAGACAAGCAGTTGGAGAAGCGTGGAGAATATGTGGAGATTGGGGCGATGGTGGGAGTCGTGTTTCAGTTGTTTCTGGGCAGATTCTAGAAGGGCCCGCTGAAGAAGGGCCGTTAATGAAATATGTTGCCCACACAACGATTGGAATCCATCGAACTCATCGTCCTTTCTAAGAAACTTCGCCCTCCCGTGAAATACTACTGAGTGGCGGGGTCCTTATTTTTGTAAGTAAAGCTTCCCTGAAGTCGTGGCCCTCAAGTTTGTTGTCTGTTAAAGCTGACAACTAATGAGTTATCGATTTCTACGTACCTGAATCTGCTGCAACCGTGAGTGTCTGAATATTAGCCCCATGGGCCAAATTGAATCTGCTGCAACCGTAGAGGTCTGAATATTAGCCCCAGACTGTGTACCACCGTAACAAAACGATCAGCCTCAGTGAATACGCACAACTTCAATTTTGTCACCGTAACGGTCCGGAAATACTCCACCGAATGTAACCTTGACTAATTTTAATTTTGTCAAACTTCTAGACTATTGAATATTTTAATTCGAGTAAAATATCTTTAGACTCTTGAATATTTTAATTCGAGTAAAGTGAATTGTGAAAAACTTGCTTCCATGATTAAAGCATGATATGATGCAGATCCGTGTGTAGGGCTTTAGCATATTTTGTTTAACATGTTTTTAATTTATTTAACTTAATCTCCTATGTTTGTTTTTTTTTTTTTAAATTCAGATATAATTATTTTGATTGGCCTCCTGCTCATTTCAAGAGTCCCTTCTGTTTCATTTTCCCGTCCCTACGTTTCATTTAACCTTTTGCATTGTCAATAACAACTCGCATTCAACCACCTTCTACGTGCGTTCAACCACCTTCTACGTGCGTTGTTGATGAAACGCATATCGCCTTTCACTCCGTCCGTTTTTGATTCTGTGTTTTGAATCTCTGGAGGTTTTATTGTTTCGAGAGTTATTTCTACTAATAATTATTATCTTTAATATTTTTTTTCGCATGCAACAAGGGCTATTGAAATCATTGGATAGATCTTTAGCTCACAAAGTGCAGGGTTTAGCGATTTTTACGAATATACATATTTCTTTTTATTACTAAGCCCATGGAATAGTTGATAAATGTAGTTTTAGATTATTGAACAATACATATTTGAATTTGAATTTGGATTTTTACCAATATACATTTCTTTTTTATTACTAAGTTCATGGAATAGTTAATAAATGTATGTTTAAATTACTGAACAATACATATTTGAACTTTGAATTTGAATTTGAAGTGGTCAACTATTTCTTAAATAGTAGTTTAACATGTGTGGGGTTTGGAAGGTAAGTAAAATATTGTTTTTAATGCATAGAATTGTGATAAATCTTGGTTTTACTACAAATAACACTAACAACACTCAATGTTTTTCTTTTGTAAATGCATATTCTCCCATAAAATTAGAAAATTAATATTTATATTATTGTGTAATGTGTTATGATTATTTTTCTCATTACTCATGTTTTGTTTATCTCTCTCATTTTTTACTTTTCCTTCATAGAGTATCAAAGTCAAAGTTTTAATAACTAAAACTAAAGCGTAGGAAACATGCACTATGGGAATGAGGGAATACTCCAAAGACTCATGAATATCATCATTAGAGTCAACGGAAAAACTTTCAAGCGTCCACTTTTAAAGCATGATACTATGCTTCTAATATCACTTTATAAATATGTTTGGAAATTTATTTGAAAATATGATCTTATAAGTGTTTTGGTTTTTTATTTTGATAAAATTATTGTGAATGACATACTCCCTTTCACAAGAATAGTCCCTTCTCTTTCATTTATTGTCTCTCAGTTTCATTATCTCTGTCTACATTGACGAGAGGGCTTGTTGTGGGATGGTATCTCTACTTGTTCAAATATTTTATTATGATATGTCTTGTTTGTAATGTAATTGGGTTCAAATCTCATGTTAAAACATTTTTTTGTAACTTGATTATCTTTGAGTGTAATTTTGATGATCTACAAATCACTAAAAACATTAAAAAATTCACATTCACTTCAAGAAAAATTCCAAATTCTTATTGCCATAAATTATTTCCAATGTCTATAGTCCATTCAAAAAATGATATGTAGATAACCGTGTCTTAGCTACCATAAGCTCATTATTCCTACAATCTCTTTTGAATGAAATAACTCGTAGGCTTTCAAGAATTACTCTACAATGAAGAAGGACAACAATTTTTCTCTACCTAGACCAGATTCCACTCTTCTCTATCACCTACAACATAAATGAATTACACGCATTTCTTATTATAGTTGATTTCACCTCGCACTATGCCAAATGATGCCTCTCCAAACCTCTCAATTCTAAATGCCCCTTGTCTATGATATCTATAGGAGTTGATTATTTATGTAACAATCATTACAACCTCACAAACAAACAAATGTTGTTGCGGGATCTTCTATCGTAGTACCATGAAAATAGGAATTCTCCTTTTGGATAAAAAGTCATTATGCATTGTGTGGTATTCCCTACCGATATTCTCTCCCAACTAAACTTTTGATACATTATCCCTCCTTCCCTCTACTTGGATTGTTTTCACTACTATCATATACTTCTAGCATGTATTAAGAATTCATGTAGAAAATTGTTGAAGGACCTCCTCTTGACTTGGAGATGGTCTACCTAGTCATGGGTTTGGGACACAAGTTATGGCCTAAGAAAGGTAAGCTCACTAGGATAGAATGCATCTTCTTGTCCTCAACTAGGCTTATGTTTTTCTTCACTTATTCCTTCTCCCCTAGTTACTTAGGCTATCTTATCTTTCATTACTGATATTCTATCCAGTATAGTGGTTCTAGGCTAATTTCACCTTATTCTCTAACCTCCCAATAGACCCAGCCTTCATTACTGTGTTTCCTCACTCCACCACCCTTATAGCCCATATTTTGATGCAAAGCCTCTTCATTATCCCACCATCTCTCTCATTTCATAGCATTATGCTCACCTCCTCTTCCCTTCTTAGGGTCAATTTGCATTCTCTTACTCTTTCTAGAATCTATCTTCGAGGGATATTACCTCTATGATTCATAGGCACTATTTGAGATAATTTTAGGGACTACTTTAATATTGCAACAATAGGTACTCTAAAATCCATTTTGACTCCTTGGAAAATAATTTAGCTAAGAATGCTTGTGATGGTAGGAAAGTAAGTAAGGAAAGCTACAAACAATAAGTACTCTAAAATCCATTTGACTCCTTGAAAATAATTTAGCTAAAAATACTTATGATGGTAGCCAAGTAAATAAGGAAAGCTACAAAAAAAAAGGTAAAAGGTAAATCAAAGGAATTGGGTCATAATTTTTCTCACACCTAAATTGGTATCTTTTATTTCTAAATTAATACATATATTGCATGGACACGAGGAGTATGGTGATCAATTTTCGGTGTAGAAAATATTATTACTAGAACTTTGTAATGAATGCATAGGACATTAAATTTCCCATGAATTTGAAGATATATATCTAGCATTTTCTCTTTTGGGATAATGGAATAAATTTTTTCATTTTGTTATCAAATTCTAAAATGAATGTGATGCATGTATACATTGCGAGTATAGTTTCATTTCAATTGGAGTGATAAAATTATTATGGGAGTCATAAATTCTAGTTCACTTGAAGATGTTATGAATTTTTTGTGATGAAAAGGTTGTATGTATTAGATCTCACAAACATTTGCCGAATTAAAAAATCATATTGTATGTAGAATGATGAAATGGGGTATGAGAGAGAATAAATCATAATAGAATATCACCGCCTGCATGGGATCCCAACAACATTACCAAAAATCTCATGTTTATGCAATATGAATTCTAAAGGAAGAGGAGTTGGTGAAAAAAATATAATTTAAAATTGTTGTGTATATCTCATGGCAACTCGAATGTTGTGACACATGTTGAACAAACGGAGGATGTGGTGCCATTGCAACCCCTATTACACATTTTCTACTTCATGGAGAAAGTCATGAGAAGTCACCTTGACCATAAGACTCCATGAGTATTGTGATGGAGCCTACTAGAAAGGAAGTCGGTTGTAAGACTCCATGGTAAATATAATATAGCATGGCATAAAGGAACTTAGATATAATACTCCTAACGATAACCTAATGTATAAAAAATCATGGCTAATTATGCTAGGTGGAGATGGGAGTTTCTTTGGGCTTAAAAGTGTGAGTAGTTAATGGGGGCTATGCAAGAAATCCCTTTTGACTTGTGAGACTATCCCGAATTGGGATTTTATTGGGCTTGGAAAGGTGAGTAACTCATGGGAGAACAAAATAGCCACACACACACAATGATGCGAGGCACTAAATTATTTATGGAGATAGAGGGAAAATAATAATTTGCATAAATTTAAGTATTGGTTTAAAGAATTACTTGTTGGCATTTGGTTCTAGTTTGATTTACAATTATTATTATTAATCTCATGATAATTGTATGCTTGTGATATAGTCAAGTTGATGAACTTTTCTAGAAAATATACATGATACTTATTACAAGTAGCATCATACTTCAGCATGGCAAGAGAGTATAGTGGATCCGAAAGGCACTATTCACTAACCATTGTCGTGAGCACTAGAACCCTCTCATGTGCATTGATGGCCATGAGTTATGTTATGAAAAATTTGTTGTTTTATTAGAGTAAGATAGTGGGACACGCGGGAGATACTAATGAAGAGTATTCTTGTGGGAGGAAGCCTTTCCATGGAATGGATAACTTGGAGGATGGAGGAAGCAAAGAAAGGGATGCTTGAATTTGGAAGGTGTGTGATTTCCAAGAAGCGAGAGACTTGGATGATGTGTTTTTAAGAGATTCATGATAAAAAATGCACTGGGTGTTTTCCTAGAAGGATAATGAGTTAGATTTTTTCCCATTGGACAAATCTCTGGAGAAACATACAACTAGGAAAGGAATGTTCTTAGAATTCCATACAGACTTTCGAAGTAACTAGACCATGTATATTGCATGGAAATTCATTACATGACTTTGGACAATGAATGATATTGATGACGTAAGAGTTATAAATACGAAGCCCAATTTTTTTTCCTAATCCGTGTTTATAGAACACCAAGGAAATTTTTCCCTTTCAAGGGAACATCACTCACCCCCTTGTTATAGGCCATTTTGTCACATTTCCATCAGTGAGGCCTCCTAATGGGATCAATCAACATCCTATTCATTTTAATCATCTTGCACAAATACCCAATATGTCCGTTTCATCTCGTATATTTTCAACCCTAAATTGCATCATTTGAAGCTAGTTTTGTGAACCAACTCCTCCCTTTGATACCTACTGCGCTCACCTACAGAGCTGCTACTGCGTGGGTAGATTTGATCAACTAGCATGTTTATCCCCTTTGGCTGTGTGTTGGTTCTAGAAATATGAGAGGAATGATCGGGAATACTAGAAGCTACCTTCTGGGAGTTTCTGAGAAGTTGTTACAACCATTTACCTTCGATAAATCATTCAAATACTATCCCTGCAGCATCTGGATTTTTCACTTATCCTTTGATCATATCCCATCGTGAGAGGTGGATCTAAATCCCTATAGTGGTAATTGGATAATAACTCCCAACTTACCCTACTCCTATATATATTTATAGGCTTCCATATGTAATAGGTCGGCTTTATGAAGGTAATCCTACCCTTATGTTTCCGCGGTGAAATGTTGTCATCTCATGCATTTATGGCGTATTTACGGTCAACATTGTGAAAAGGAAAGGACAATCAGCAGGAGGCTCTTCTACAAGATAAACTGGTATTTATGGTTTTAATATCCTTCTATTTATATTAATACAAATAATTATTTGTTTTCCTAGAAGTGATGATGTTATTTCTATAGATTTAAATACCATTTTTATCTATTGAAGAGAGCATTTAGATGATATTGCATAGATATCGTAGTTTATTGGCTTTTTCTATGTCATTGTGAGGTTCTAATTTTGGAAATCGCAGCTCGAATCGCAGCATCCAAGTTAAAGAAGGAGTAGAAGCGTGCGAGGATTCCGCTTAGGCGTCACTCTCCGTCATCTGTTTACTTTTAAGGAAAAACACTGGGTTCCTTGGCTTTCTCATTTTCTCTAGGTTAGGCACCCCACCTGGGGGACATACTTTTGTGCGCAATCATAACCGAGCATAACAAATTGGCGACTCCACTGGGGAACAAGGTATTCCCTCGTGGTTTCCTTGTATGTTGTTTTTGATTACCTCTTTGACATACCTTTGTTGTATTACACAACCAAGAATGGACCTAGGAAGTGATTTCATTGAGTTTGTTTTTACACTTCTTGTGTTTGAATCCTATTTCCTAGGACCAACGCTCTCTCTAGTGCCTCACATAGAGCATTGTACCTCACCTAGGCCCACTTTGTATGAGCGATGAAAACCACTTGTGTCTCTTTTGCACTTGTGTTGGAACATGTTTTTGCACAAATTTTTCCTTGGTTTACGAGCCTCTCTTTGATCAACCTACTTCTAGTTGGAACTTCCGTGAGCCTTGAGTCCCTTATGGTCTCTCTAAAGCCTCCATTTGTTTTCATTTGTGTGTGCCTTTGGAAAAAATTGGTTTTGATTTTTATTTCGCTCTTATCACTTGCTGCTTGCAAACGCGATTTCATTTGATTGTTGATCACTTGGATGAATTGTTGTTTTAGTCCTCATTCGGAAAAGTGTGGTTGAATGAGCGATTAAAAATTTTAATCTTAGTTTTCTTTAGTTCAAAAATGAGTGTGGTGAAAAGAAAAAAATTTTGCATTGGCATTTAGGGTTTTTTAGATGTGCAATAACATAGGAACAATTGCATATAAATAAAAATGCATCTTACCTCTTGTTTTTCATCATATTATAAAGTGCGGCATACTCATTGTTTCTTACCCTCCTTAGCTACATTTTCTCGAAAGAAAAAATATTCCATTTTCTCATGCTCTATTTTCATTTTAGGATATTCACATGACACTCGTGTTGATCCCAAAAAACTGAAACTTAATCAAAGAGTAAATAGTAAATTTATTGGAATCAACTCCAAGGAGAATTTGTAACATTAACAGCAATCATGCTAAAGGTCTAGGCTAGAGATGTGTTACAAATGTCATTAAATGTAAGAACTATGGTTGTTTTCTAGCATTGTATCCTGGGGCTGAAATCTTGTTCCATGTACATAAATGTACGAAGGATTTCATTCTCCATGTACCTTTGGTTATACCGGATGATCGCCCCATGCATGAAACGCATGTGGAAATGCTCTCATCAGCGGCTACACATTAGAAAACACTACTATAGCATGTACTCCCATGTATCATCAGCGATTATATTTTTCGGCATTCATAAGTTTTTATCCCGACCACGGAGGTAAGCACGAGTTTGTCGCCTCGTATACCATGATACGTCGAAGCACAACATTTAGGGAGGCTGGGTAAATTAATTCCTTGGTTTGCTAAGGTGTATGTTGTAGTTCACGATTGCTTGGTAATGCCTAAATTACCCTCTCTTTTGATTTATTTCTTTTTGTGTTAATAAAATTTACTGTTAAACGTGGAAGAACATGATCTCCTCGTTGTTTTCTTATAATACAAACAAGACTTCTCTTCCCCCAAAGGATACTCCTAACCATCACAAAAATCATAAGAAAAGCAAAAACTCTACCGAATTTGTAATTTCAAGAAATAGCTCTAGCTCTCCTCCTCATATTGACTCGACAGAATCATATATCTCTTTGGGTTCCGAGACCCAAGATTACCTCAACTCTTATCGCGACACTAAAAAAATAGAAACAAAATTCCCTAAAACTTTGTTGCTTGAGGTCATTCAACGTGACCTTCCCGAGGTCACATACTTTATTTTACTCGAGGTTGTTGAATGTGAGGAGCCTCATCCATATTTACCTACTACTTCGGGACGTTCCTCTTCTCTTCCTTTGTCTCCACACAGAGCCTATATATCTTGGGCCTCCACGGTGAACCTCTTTGATATGAACTTGTGAGGACTTTTGAAGAGATCCACCTCGAAGAAGAGTCTCATCCTCCTACTCTTTTTCCATTGGGAAGGACTTCAAATTTTTCCCAAAGCTCGATCTCTCCTCCTATGCCTTTAAACTCCATTAAAAACTCCCTTTTCCTAATTATTTTGAATTATCACCTGCATTTTAAGAGAAAATATCTCATTGAAATTGCTACCATGACCAGAACCGCAGTCAACATCCCATCACGTGTCCACCACTATGATTGAGATATCAAGTGTCGCTTCCATCTATGCTTGGCAGAATCAACGGAAACACATTTGCATACGTCTGGCTCGCTCAGCTCCCTGGTTATTAGTCATTATCTCGTATAGTTTCATTTCAATTGGAGTGATAAAATTATTATGAGTGTCATAAATTCTAGTTCACTTGAAGATGTTATGAATTTTTTGTGATGAAAAAGGTTGTATGTATTAGATCTGCACAAATATTTGGCCGAATTAAAAAAATCATATTGTATGTAGAAATGATGGAAATGGGGTATGAGAGAGAATAAATCATAATAGAACATCACCACTTGCATGGGATCCCAACAACATTACCAAAAATCTCATGTTTATGCAATATGAATTCTAAAGGGAAGAAAAAGTTGGATATAATTTAAAATTTTTGTGTATATCTCTATGTAAGCAGCGAGATGTTGTGACACATGTTGAACAATGGAGGATGTGGTGCCATTGCAACCCTATTACACATTTTCTACTTCATGGAGAAATTCATGAAAGTCAACTTGACCATAAGACTCCATGAGTATTGTGGTGGAGCCTATTAGAAAAGGAAGTTGGTTGTAAGACTCCATGGTGGTAAATATAATATAGCATGGCATAAAGGGAACTTAGATATAGTCAGTCATAACAGTAACCTAATGTATAAAAAATCATGTGGCTAATTATACTAGGTGGAATGGGAGTTTCTTGGGCCCAAAGTGTGAGTAGTTAATGAAGCTATGCAAGCAAATCCTTGACTTGTCGACTATCCAGAATTGGGGTTTATTGGGCTTGGAAAGGTGAGTAACTCATGGGAGAACAAAATAGCCACACACACACAATGAAGTGAGGCACTCTCCAAATTATTTATGGAGATGGGGAGAAAATAATAATCACTTAAGTTGTAAGTATTAGTTTAAAGAATTACTTGTTGGCATTTGGTTCCCAAATTTTATTTACAATTATTATTATTAATCTCAAGGATAATTTTATGCTTGTGATATAGGTGAGTTGATGAACTTTTCTAGAAAAATATACATGATACTTATTACAAGTAACATCATACTAGCATGGCAAGAGTGTAGTGGATCCAAAGGCAAACCATTTGTTCACTATACCATTGCTAGTGACACTAGAACTCTCTCATATGCATTGATGGCCATGAGTTACGTTATGAACAATTTTGTTGTTTTATTAGAGTAAGATAGTGGCATGCGGTGGGAATCAATTAAGATTATTCTTGTGGGAGGAAGCCTTTTTCCAATGGAATGGATAACTCCGAGGACGGAGGAAGAAGGTGTGTGATTTCCAAGAAGAAGAGACTTGGGTGATATGGTTTTAAGAGATTCATGATAAATGCATTGGGTGTTTTCCTAGAAAGACTAATGAGTTAGATGTTTTCCCATTGGACACCCCTAGGAGGAAACATACAACTTAGGAAGGAATGCTAGAATGCCATACAATTTTTCGAGGTAACTAGGACCATGTATATTACATGGAAATTCAACAGCATGGACTTTGGACATCGATGATATTGATGATGTAAGAGTTATAAATACGAAAGCCCGATAATCCGTGTTTATAGAGCACGAGGAAATTTTTCCCTTTAAAGGGAACATGACTCGCCCTTGTCATGGGCCATTTTGTCACATTTGATCGATGAGGCCTCCTAATGGGATCAATCAACATCCTATTCCCCCATTTTAATCATCTTACACTGAAATACCTAAGCTATTTTCCCTTTCATCTCGTAGATTTTCAACCCTAAATTGCATCATTTGAGCTAGTTTTAGAACCAACCCTCCCTTGATACCTGCTCGCTCACCCACGGAGTTTGCTGCACGTGTGGGTATATTTGTTCACTCGCATGTTTATCCCCTTTGGACGTGTGTTGGTTCTAGAAATATGAGAGAATGATCGGGAATCTAGAAGGTACCCCTTCTAAGAGTTTCGAGAAGTTGTGACAACCATTTACCTTCGATAAATCAATCGAGCGTATACTATCCCACTACGCCATTCTGGATTTTCACCCCTTATCCTTTGATCATATCCCTCCATCGGAGGTGGATCTAAATTCCTATATTGGTAATTGGATAATAACTCCCAACTTACCCTACTCCTATATATATTTATAGGCTTCCCACATGTAATAGGTTGGCTTTTGGAGAGTGATCCTTCCCTTTATGTTTCCGTCGTGCTGAAATGCTGTCATCAGTTAGTCATCGCATTTTTTACTTTTTAGTGATGACGAACAGTAATAAACCTAGTTTTCCTAACGAGCCAAACAAAGCTAAATTTGTCAAATTTTCCGGTCAGAAAACACCTCATAAATTTTCTTTTCTCTCCTACCTTTCGACTCCACCCATGACGAGATGAAACCCCATTATCAAAATCCTACCTAGCCTCATCCATAATAGTCTGCCCATCAGCTCTAAAAAGACAATCCAAATCTGTTCAAAAAGCCTCCCCTAAGTTAGGAAGTGGCGCTTTAAGGCATTTCACCCTTGGAAACCATCAAAGAGCCAAAAACCTCCATCTGCTTTAGACCAGTCACAACAGACCTCCCACTCTGCTAATGAAGTCAGTCACAGCCCTAAGTCGCGCCACTTATACGCCCTTAAGTCTCAACGATACATAGACCATATTCTTAAGCTGATTTTAGGTGTTTTACAGTGTTTTATGGATCTTTCAAGAATAAAAACATATCAGCATCTCAGAAGACAATTCTGGCTCCACATAAGAAGAAAGCTACTTCTCAATGTGATCTCAGCCTGAGATGCATCTGCAGGGCAAAGACTTATTCATTAAATTCTTGCAACCTCATTCACAGTCTGAAAGGACAACAGAAGAAAAGCAACACTGTCAAGAGACTGTGGATAAGTCATGGCTAAAACCTCCTTCATTTATAAGCATAGGGTTAAGGTGCCTCCTTCATCTACGAGTAGAGGGCGATGGCCAATGTTTGACTTGAAAAATTGTAACTGACTGTAAGACAAGATTTGGTTTCAGCAAACAGTGAGATAATGACACAGATTTTCTGGAGAACAGTGATGATTGAAGACTGAGGTAAAAGCATCAATGTTTTCACTATTGTTTGCCTGCCATCATATGTAAGAAAACCCTTGTCAATATGCTCATCAGGCAGCCTACATGTGACTAGGACAGAAGGTCGACAAAGCACAGATATTCTGCCAAGAGAAAAAAGCCTCCTTCATTCATAAGCAGAGGTCCACCACATTGACTGTTTTCAAAATTTGATTGAGCAGAGAAAAATGTAAAGAGAACAAAAAGGAAAAATCAGGGGTACCACTGCCATCAAAGGAGATCAAGCTCATCTCTTAACATGTTTTCTCTCAAAAGACAGTTTGCAGCTCCAACAAAACAAAATTTGAACAGTGGTGATAAGATGAGTCATTGCACAGGTAAGAGGACATAATAGTGATTATGTTTCAAAGTACTGGTCTGCTCCATTCATAAAAAGGTGTTTCTCAAATAGGCTTATCATGGTTGACAAAGAAAATCTGGGCTTGTCTCCTCAAGAGGCATTACAACTGAAAACAATTGTTCATAATCTACAAAGGGGTGCTTTGACATACTGTCAGTTTCTGCAGAAATATCTTAAGACAAATATAGGTGTTCATTATTTAAGGGCCAGAAACACCATATTGGTACATTTTGAGCAGAGGAAGTGTGTTGGAAGAGGCGCCCTTCTTGATCAACAGAAAATGGCAAAGTCTGAATAAGTGCAATAAATTTTTGGCACCTACAGTTGGAGAAAAAACTGATGAAGCACCTGGGGGCAGAAATTGTCAACCAAGTTGAAAAGATAAGCCATCTCCTTTCAAAATGACGAAACAATTTTCAATAATTTTTAACAGATTCAGAGTGGATTTTACATAATGAATGTCGCCAAAAGTGTTAAAAAAGTGGCAAAGGATGGTCCATAGTTCATTAGGGTATTACTCAAAGTTGGAGCTTCTGTGTTAAATTGTCACCAAAGGGACAAAATTAGCAGAAATCACCTTTTCAAACCTATATGCATAAATGAACAGAGTTTTGATCTTTTCAAAACAGGTTTTCTTTTTATAAAAAGGTTGATACATGTTAACAAGGTTTAAAGGTGCGAAAACCCTGCTACCAACATCATTTCAAAAGGGGGTTGATTTCCTTTTGCATTTCTAAAATAACAAGGGACCATTGGCCTTTGTGATTTTTCAAAGGGATAAAAACCGTGGCAAAATAATTTTGAAGTCCCCAAAGCACGAGCAAGCATCCCTTTGCAGTTCACAAGGTCAGAAAGGGAGTTTTCAAATCAATTTTCAGGGTTTTGAAAGTATTTGCACCACACGACACTCCTATGCAACTGCGCGGCACTCCTGGGCGCATTATTTCCACTGTGCTACAAAGGCGCGCGACGCTCCTGTGCGAGCGCGCGGTGCTCCTGTAGCCGCAGGTCCGACAGTGACTCGACACTCAGTTTTGCACGGCGTTCTTCCTCCTAAAGGTGCCGCGCATGAATTCAACCCTCCAACACGCCTCCAATTCACATGTAAAGCTGCTCCAACTCTCCACAAGGCTTTTCATCGAGTTGTAAAGGTATTTTTACGTGCCCCCCCTTGGTTTTCAAAATTGCTAAGTGCTGTAAGAGGTTTAAAAACCACAGTTTGAGTTTATAAAAGAAGCGAGGTGTTTTTAAAGGTGAAAAAACTCGGCCAAATTATCTGGACATAATGATAATGAGATAAACACTTATGACCTTCTGAAATATCCTCTGTATATCAAAGGGGCAAAAGGCAGTGTTTGGTTTTCATTTCCATAAAGAAGAGTCAGTAAGACCACCATTGCATTCAAAGGTGTTTTTGCAAAACATAGAGAGAGCAGTAAGGTGCTTAAAAGGTGAAAACAGTAGGTGTGTTAAACAGAAATTAAGGAAGTATGAAGTATAAAGAACAATATTTTGTTGAAAAAAGAATTGATGGTTGATCAAACATTTCAAACTTGGTCACCATATCTATAAAAAATGACCCTGACTGTGTTTATGATTTTTGAATCCACTGGTGGAAAAGCACACCAAAAAGAGCAGTATTCTGGTTAAAGGGAGCCTTGATTGTTTAAAAAACTCCTACAAACCTTTGTTAAAACCTCATAAGCATTTCAAAGCTCAGTCACCATTGTCCTATAGACAGTAAATTCTAACTGTGTGAATACATAATCTGGTTGAATGTGTATATGTTTGAGTTGCATACCAAGAAGAGGGCAGGATTTTGAAATTAAGAAGTTTACCTTGGTCAAAGACACAAGAATATATTGTTGGCCTCCAAACTTCAAAGGGCAGGGTGACCTTGTCACTATACACAGCGAATCCACTTGACTGTCTATCTTCATTTGACTGTGTTTTTTCTCCTTACAAGTCTGCTTGTGGATATTGTCTGATTGATATACAAGGGTTGGAAAGGCAGATTCCTAAAGGAGCATGGGTTTTATATCAAAAAGAGACATTTTAAGTAACATCTAAGATCATTGTTGCCTTGTTGAAACAGTGAGTTGACAGGATGGGACAGAGTTAGGTTTGAAGAATTTTTTTCACAAACTTTGAGATAGTGTGGTGTTTTTGGAGTGCATCCAAGTCAATATGCCGCCCAGGCCAGATAACAGAAGTGGTTTACACAAGAGATATGAGCCAATTTCTACTGAGGAAGTAAATGCACACCCATCTATCCTTTTCAATTTTCATGAGGTGGGTTGTTTGGATTTCTGCCAGAGGGTACAAGAAGTCAAAATTTTCTCGCCCTTAACACACTTATGTGCCTTGAGGTTTAAGGGCAAACATTTCCAAGTGGTGGGCCTTGATTTCAAGTTCTCTCCGAGATCAATATCCAAGGCGACTAAAATCCCATACATTGGCGAGAAATGGTTCAAGCAAGCCTATCTAGACTTGGATGACTACAAGCCTTTCATCAAACCCGATCATAGAGAAAAATGCACTGATGTTTTTCCTTTCTCTCATCTTCTTGCCAGCTATGCTCCTCTTATGAAGATCATAATGAATTATTTCACTTGTGAAGGGAGATTTACCTGAGTTTATGCCTACCATGTCCGACTATTGATGCACTTCACTAGAACTAAGCAACTCAATATCCCTTACTTCTTGTGCAAAAGCATTGAAAAAATGGCCTCTTTAGTCCAGAAGAAACCTCCATCACAGCAAGTAGCTTCTCTTTTCCATCATTCTCTGATTAAAATCATCATCCTTCACCAGCTGGAGAATAAAGAGGTTTCTTGGGATGTTTTTATCAGTCACCCGGATTTCTCCACTGTCCCTCCGGTCCATACATCTCCCACATCACCTACTCATCACCCCTCGCCTTCCTCTAGCAAACCTACTCCTAGAAGGCTTAGATTCACCATGGGACAGTCAAGAGAGCATGGAGAAGGAGAGGGAAGTGGCCAGCAAAGGGAAGAGGGACATGAACAGGCAGAAAAAGATGAGGAACAACAAAAATAGGAGGGACATGACCAGGCAGAAAAAGATGAGGAACAGCAGTATGATAGTGATGAAGGTGAGCAGCAGCAAGAGCAAGAAGAGGAGAATGCTGATCAGCAGCAACTCAATAGTGATGAACAGAAGGAACAAATGGAAGGGCAGCACCTTGGACAGTATTTGGAGCAACATCTTGAGCCACAAAGTGAGCATGAAATTGAATCACAGCAGCAGCATGATCTTGATAATCAAGGGCAACAGGTTGAACCACAAAATGAACCGGAGATTGAGGCCAAACAGCAGCATGGTATTGATGATCAAGGGCAGTAGTTTGAGCAGTGTGATGTCGAGGAACAAGGGTAGCATAAAGAAGACACACATGCATAGTCTCCTCAAGAGGCACAACAACTTCAAGAGGAAAAGCATTTTCAAGAAGGTGACAAACAAGATGACAAAGGCAAAGCAATTGTGCTTCCCTCTCCTGAAAAGACTAAGCCCAAGACATCAAGAAATCAAATGCCCAAGATGGTCACTTCAAAAGTGACAAGAACTATCCAGAGCAAAAGAAAGTCGCCAAAGAAGCCTCTCACTAACTTGCCTAGGAGGAAAGATTAGCCTTCAAGATTAGCCTTCAAGGGCAAAGGGAAAGGCAAGGTAGGAGAAAGTCAAAAGCATGGAAGTGCTTTGGGTGCCATCTCAATCCAAAGTAACGACAGTGACAACGAGGCCTGGATTCTTCAAAACCTTGTATCCCATAGAGAGGGCCAAATTGATACATTAGAGAATGACCTTCATAGGACAAGAAACTTCAATCAATTCTTGCAGATCCAAAACAGCCAAATGAGTGTCCATATGGCTGTCTATGAGGCACGAGCAATCAAGTATAAGAAAGAGGCTGCTAAAGCACAAGCAAGAATAGAGGAGCTCATAGGTGATTTTGATGATGATGAAGAAGAAGACCAGCCTAGGCGGAAAAGGACTAGAACTATAGGGCTTAGAAAATCTCTTGAGAGGCAAAAGGAAGAAGAACAAGCCCTTCTTCAATCTACTCCCCTCACTGCACTACTTGAGCAAGAGATTGAAAGAAATAAGGAGGCATGGCTAGAAAGAGCCAATAAAAATTTGGAGATGAAGCTCAAGAAGGAAAACAGGGACTTAGAGCTACAAAGTGAAATGACAAAACATTATCAGAAGCTAAATCAGTTTTCCCGACGCAAGTTAAAGGCCACTCAAGAGAAACTAAAGGAAGAAAAAGGGAAGCGCCCAGCACAGAAAGAGAAGAAGGACACATCAGCACTTGACATTTTGGCTTCAGTATTGGAGCATGTTGCCAAGGACCCTTGAGGGTCATGCACACCGATTTTGGGCACTTTTTGACAATTTTTGGTGTTTTGGAATTTTTGAGTTTTTGGTCAAAACTCATAAAATTTTCCATTTCACTTTGGGGATTCTTCAAGGGAGGAGAATGGTATTTTTGGATGCCATAATTTTATGAGCACACCCTCAGCAATTTTCAGAACATTTGGAGATCATTTTCTCCTCCGAAATGGTGAAAAATTCTCGCTTTTTGCACACTCTGCCCAGTCTATCGGCAGACTGTAATTTTCTGGTTTTTTACACACAGGTGAAATTTTAGAGGACTTCCAGGCATCATATTGTGGAAATTTTAGTTGCGCCGTAAATCAGACACTTAGAGCTTTCCAACGAGCTATCATGAGCCTCGTTTCGACATCACCAGAGAATTGAGGAGTCATAGATTTCCAACGAGCTAGAGTAGTCTTTTTAGACATCGGAAAGTGCCAAATGTTGCGGAAGGTCGGGGGGGAAAGCACTGTTGATATAATTTTTGAACCTCTAAATCTTCTTTCAAATGTGCGTTTAATATTTTGCACATGAATCTATATTTCCCATTTTAGCATTTTTTAGATATTTCATGAGATATTTTTGTGGGCTTTGCAAAGCCTCAAGGACAAGATTAGATATTTTGATTAGGCCAATAGGATGGCAAGCTGAACCATGAGGTTTTCCTCACTTGAGCCTATACATTCCAAAGGCTTTGATTGTAAAACAAGGTTGAACTTGAGAAGAGAAGCAATATATGGTCATATAAGCTTTGGAAGAAATACTTATCTTATGCTTTTGGATGCTCTTGGATGAATGAAGAAGGATTGTTGTTGGATTCCATGACTTGGTAGAATGGTATAGTGTCTCTTGCTTTGTTGTTGTCTTTTAGTTTTCATTCATGAATACATGTTTCTTGCTTGGTATAGATCAGTAGAGAAAAAATTTGAGATATGCCCTTGGAGGCACCTCAAATTTCCAATTTCTTCATAGCTTTCATGTTTTCTTCTTCCTTAGTTACATTGAAGAATTCTTAACTGCTCTTTAATAACTTGAGGATATTGTTGCTTGTTTCATTCATAGTTCTATGCATGCTAAGTATGATTTATGGTACGCCCTGCTTACGTATGGCTAGTTATAGTTCCATCCATGAAATTTCTGTTTGACTGATTAGATTATCATTTGGTTGAACTAAGGAGGCCTAGTTCCGATCTAGCCCTTTGCCTAAAACTATGCAAATCTTGTTGTTCAAAGTGCCCAATAACTTGAAGTGTTGTGTTTAGGCGTTCCGGCATAGTAAGTTAAGTTGTTTGTCTTTCTTAAGTGTTTTCCCCAAAGTGTGATAGCCATTTCCCAAAGTTAGAGGGTCTTATACTTCTATGCATGGCTTGAATGTTTATTTCTATGTATTGATTAGCTTATAGTTACATTTTGCATGATTAATGGTTTGCCCTACCATGTTTATGTTATATATTGAACTAGTTATGCTTGAAACTCTTTGTTGTTCTGGTGATGTCCATTTACTCCATTTTTCCCAAAGATCCTTTCTACCTTGAATCAAATCAACCCTTCAATAGCCTTGTATCGTCATCTAATAGCTTTCTTGACCTTTTGACCCCATAGCCTAGTTAATATAAAATCTTGTTATCTATTTTATATCTTTTATCAGTTTCATCCCTCACAACTTAAAAAACCAAAAAACTTACTTCATAACTAGCCTAAAATTAGAACACACTGAACAAACACATAGATATCCCTTACACATAAAGAGAGAGCCCTCTCTGAGTCCGTCGCGACAAAGCTTGGATTTTGATGTTACATTGGCTTATTAATAGATGACCCTATGTCGCGATCACTGATTGGGACTACGAGTAATAACTTGATCTAGCAAACTCTTATAGACTCTTTAGTCCTTCAACTAAACTCATATATCTGACCTCTAGAATCATTTAGAGTAAACTCCTTTTTCACCATCTTAGCAAAGTGATGAATCAAGGTTTATAACACAAACCAATTTTTCATAAAACCTAACTCAAAAACTGTAGAGTTGGTTTTTACGGTAATTGGTGGACCATACACATATACCTCAAAACAATAAAAATCCACCTGGCGACTCCACTAGCCTCCAGTAGGCCTTACGACTTTACTAAAATCTAGGCTACTATCCGTTTGAGCCACCTCATCGCCACCCTAACATAATGGCGATCACGGTGGGACTCTGAGTATTAAACAAACTTAGATTCCCTAGACCTTAAGAGACCTTAAGAATACTATCTGATTGACTTATCCCACCACTCACTAACATAATGGCGATCACGGTGGGACCTTCTGAGTTAGTGACAATCTAAGTACTCCTTAGTAACTCTCGAAGTCTCATTCAAACTTAGAAAACTTAAGTGTTGTCCGAAGAGTAGAAAATAGCTCCTTCACCATCCTAGCAAAATGATGAGTCAGTTATAGGAAACTCTTCCAAACCTCAGAAATACATAAAACTTAGAAAACCCCAAAAAAATCCCTTAGATTGGTTTTTGACAGTATTGGTGGTGGACCATACACATATACCTCAAAACAATTAAAAATCCACCTGGCGACTCCACTAGCCTTCAGTAGGCCTTACTATTTTACCGAACTCTAGGTTAATATCCGATCAACCTATCCCATCACTCACTAGCATAGCGAGAGATGGTGGGACAATGAGTACATAACAGTCTAGAAAACTCTTATAGACTTTTTAGTCCTTTAGATACTTAAACAAGCCAACAGTCCATAAGATCATTTAGAGTAAACTCTTTTTGTTATCACCACCCTAGCAAAGTGATGAAACAAGTTTAGAATACTTTAATAAACCATAGGCTGCACATAAAACTCAGAAAAACTCCAAAACATTTCCAGATTATTTATTGGTGGTGGACCATAGCTACATCTTTTCAAAACAATCAAGTTCCACCTAGCGACTCCACTAGCCTCCAGTAGGCCTTTTTCCCCATTAGCCCTTATAAAGTCTCCTAGGAATGCATTAAGTAATCCCAATCATGTTGATGGAGGAAAACATGGTTCAATTCCTCCACTTGAGGACACAAAGGAGATATGCTCCGATGAGCAGAGAACATATCCCTGGTTTCCCACACAAAATGCCTACATATGTAAATTGGTTCTCAAAACTACCTCTCTTTCGAAATGAAAATATTGACGACCCATTTTTACACCTCATCAAATTTCATATACATGTATGGAAGTTAAAGGTTGAATGGCATGAGGACTGCCTCATGAAAATGTTCATGGGTACATTAGAAGAAGAGGCAAGAGAATGGTATGAAAACCTAGAACCTCGCACCTTGTTTTCTTTGAAGGATTTCCACAAAGTATTTTGTAAACGCTATATAGGACATTGTCCATCTCTATCATTGGCTGAAAATTGTTGTGATCACTTTGAAAACCTCATACAACACCTTGTAAGCATTGAAGAAAACTTAGGAAATTGGCATCCTGAGGGATTTTTAGAGGAGGTCCATAATTTTCTTACCCAAGCTAACCATCAAGATGACCAAGAAGAGTTGATCCTAGATGAAATCCATCAAGAAATAAGAGAGGATCCACAAGAGCTCTTTGAAAAGGTTGAAACCAATAACAGTCTATCTGCCCTTCCCTGCAAAATGCAAGAGGACATTCAGCCACAAGATCAACTTCCACAAAAAATGGAAAGAAATTGTTGCCCACTTCAAAGAAAACAGAAAATACCTTCTCCTTTAACTGAAGAGGAAATAGATCAAATTATAAACATACAGACAGCCTCTGAAACTTCATATAACCAAAACTTCTCTGATCTTTCTCCTGTTAATCCTGCATATCATAAATCAGAAAATAGATTTGTAAATCAAGTTGAAGAAAAGCAATATGATAGTCCAATATACATGGCTGGTGACATTACTTATGTTAATGATTCTCCAATGTTTGATCAATATGTTGATGATTATGATTTCCAAACAGAAGTTAACTTTGCAGAAGACTCAGTTTTTGATTTTCGGAAGAAAGCTCAGTTTCATAAACTTGAGAAAAGTGAGCATCCATTACAGGTCATCTATGACACTGATGAGAAGAGCCTTGAGAGTTTAGAAGTAAGTGAAGAGTCTTGGACTCTTTGCTCTATTTCACTTCAGTCCATCAGAGATAACATTCACATAATTGGAAATCATCAGTTTTTCAGCTTTGATGATGAGGTTGAGGAGGATGATGAAATTCTCGAGCATGTTGTAAATGAGAAGCCTTTTCCTGAAATGGTTGAGGAAATCATTTTAGACATGGATTCTTCCTTTACTCCAGATTTGCAGCCACCAAGTTCCATTGAGTTACAAATTGCAGATGAAGAAATAGAGGTTGATAAACACATGGGAGTTGTCACACTATCCTTTCAAGATAATTTACTGTCAAAGTGTATCCCTACCCATCATCCTGATGACCTTCACACAGTTTTCAGCCCGCCCTATCAAAACACATCAGCTTGGCAAGAGAACTACACTACAATATATGATGAGTCTGATATTTCAAGTGATCATGAGCAAGGGGAAGAGTTGCTTTACCGAGAGAGTCCCAAATATAGTCAAGTGGAAGAAAGAGTAGTCCTGAATGAAGCCTATATCTCAAATCCTCTAGATCAGGTATTATTCCAAGATCCATTTGTTGTTTTCCTTAAGAAGTCTAAAGGAGTAGTCTTGAATGAAGCCTATATCTCAAATCCTCTAGATCAGGTATTATTCCAAGATCCATTTGTTGTTTTCCTTGAGAAGTCTGAAAGAGTAGTGGGTTCTATCATGAACAAGTTGCTGCCAAGAATGAGAAAAAACTTAAGCACTACTGTCCAGAAACAAACCAAATGGGAGTGGCCTTTTCATTATTTCTGCATCATGAAAGAACTAAACTAGAATCACCCATGTAATCATCTACTTGACTGGTTACATTGGAAAGAAGAGTTCACCAAATGTGTATGATGTGTATAGTTTAGGCTAGGATAGGTAGATAGTTAAAGCTCAGCCTTGCGAGCATCTTTCCAGTTTTAGATTGTTTGAAGAAAAAGTGAAAAAGCAGAAAATACAAAAAACAGTAAAAAGTAGAAAAAGAGGGCAGTTTCTAAAAAGCAATGGTAAAGCCCCATGTTCCAAAAAATAGTCCTTCGAAAAGCGAGCAAGTCTAAATGCCGCTACGAGTACTTCAATGTCTTGTTCAACTATCTAGCCTAATCATAGCTGAACATGTTTAAATTTAATTGCTGATAAGTTAGTGAGTGAACAAGATGGTCAACATTGTGTAAGATTGACTTATCACAGAGAGTAGATTAGGAAAAGATATTGGTTCCACACGCCTAATAAAGCAGACCAAAAACAGAGGATGGAAAACGCAACATTTTTTATCTAGATTTCCTTTCTTGAGAACAACTTATTTGTGTCTGACTTGTCTTTCATGCCACAAATACATGACAAAATAGACACCTAATCATGATTGGATTCATCTTTTTTAAATTTCATGTTTTAGATTAGAACAATATCATCCAAAAGCTTGACTTTATGTTGACGGTTGATCATAGGTAAGAGTAATGAAGGAGTTCATCGGTTTGTCAAATCGTGATTAAGTGTAGAAATATATATAGGTTAATTTTGCAAATGCAAAAATATGGTGTGAGTGCTATAGCAAATGCGTCAAAAGAAAAATGTTAGGAAGATAGGGTAGGTAGAAATGTCATTGATGCTAATCATCTTTGTCACTTTTAATGGCATCAAAGAAGAATGAAATATTATTGCCAATGGGTAAGTATTCATAAGCCAGAGATATCTTAAATTACGGACACCTCTGAAAATTGCCCTCCCCAAATGGAGCCACTGTTAGTCATCAATATTTTTTACTTGTTAGTGATGACTAGTTCTCACAGCCAAGTTTTCTAGCAGCTGATCCAAAAATTTGTCATATTTTCCAGCTGGGAAAACACCCATAAAACGTTTTCGCCCTTCTACCTTCTCAGTCTGGCCATGACAAGATGAAACCCCATCATCAAATCCTACCTAGCCTCATCCATACTAGTCTGCCCATCAGCTCTAAAAAGACAATCCAAATCTGTTCAAAAAGCCTCCCCTAAGTTAGGAAGTGGCGCTTTAAGGCATTTCACCCTTGGAAACCATCAAAGAGACAAAAACCTCCATCTGCTTTAGACCAGTCACAACAGACCTCCCACTCTGCTAATGAAGTCAGTCACAGCCCTAAGTCGCGCCACTTATACGCCCTTAAGTCTCAGCGATACACAGACCATATTCTTAAGCTGATTTTAGGTGTTTTATAGTGTTTTATGGATCTTTCAAAAATAAAAACATATCAGCATCTCAGAAGACAATTATTGGCTCCACATAAGAAGAAAGCTACTTCTCAATGTGATCTCAGCCTGAGATGCATCTGTAGGGCAAAGAGTTATTCATCAAATTCTTGCAACCTCATTCACAGTCTGAAAGGACAGCAAAAGAAAAGCAACACTGTCAAGAGAATGTGGATAAGTCATGGCTAAAACCTCCTTCATTTATAAGCAGAGGGTTAAGGTGCCTCCTTCATCTACAAGTAGAGGGAGATGGCCAATGTTTGACTTGAAAAATTGTAACTGACTGTAAGACAAGATTTGTTTTCAGCAAACAGTGAGACAATGACACAAATTTTCTGGAGAACAGTGATGATTGAAGACTGAGGTAAAAGAATCAATGTTTTCACTGTTGTTTTCCTGCCATCATATGTAAGAAAACCCTTGTCAATATGCTCATCAGGCAGCCTACATGTGACTGGGACAGAAGGTCGACAAAGCACAAATATTCTGCCAAGAGAAAAAAGCCTCCTTCATTCATAAGCAGAGAGCCAGCACATTGACTATTTTCAAAATTTGATTGAGAAGAGAAAAATGTAAAGAGAACAAAAAGGAAAAAGCAGGGGTACCACTGCCATCAAAGGAGATCAAGCTCATCTCTTAACAGGTTTTCTCTCAAAAGACAGTTTGCAGCTCCAACAAAACAAAATTTGAACAGTAGTGATAAGATGAGTCATTGCACAGGTAAGAGGACATAATAGTGATTATGTTTCAAAGTACTGGTCTGCTCCATTCATAAAAATGTGTTTCTCAAATAGGCTTATCATCGTTGACAAAGAAAATCTGGGCTTGTCTCCTCAAGAGGCATTACAACTGAAAACAATTGTTCATAATCTGCAAAGGGGTGCCTTGACATACTGTCAGTTTCTGCAGAAATATCTTAAGACAAATATAGGTGTTCATTATTTAAGGGCTAGAAACACCATATTGGTACATTTTGAGTAGAGGAATCGTGTTGGAAGAGGCGCCCTTCTTGATCAACAGAAAATGGAAAAGTCTGAATAAATGCAATAAATTTTTGGCACCTGCAGTTGGAGGAAAAACTGATGAAGCACCTGGGGGCAGAAATTGTCAACCAAGTTGAAAAGATAAGCCATCTCCTTTCAAAAAGACAAAACAGTTTTCAATACTTTTTAACAGATTCAGAGTGGATTTTACATAATGAATGTCGCCAAAAGTGTTAAACAAGTGGCAAAGGATGGTCCATAGTTCATTAGGGTATTACTCAAAGTTGGAGCTTCTGTGTTAAATTGTCACCAAAGGGACAAAATTAGCAGAAATCACCTTTTCAAACCTATATGCATAAATGAAAAGAGTTTTGATCTTTTCAAAATAGGTTTGCTTTTTATAAAAAGGTTGATACATGTTAACATGGTTTAAAGGCGCGAAAACCCTGCTGCCAACATCATTTCAAAAGGGGTTTGATTTCCTTTTGCATTTCTAAAAAAACAAGGGACCGTTGGCCTTTGTGCTTTTTCAAAGGGATAAAAACCATGGAAAAATCATTTTGAAGTCCCCCAAGCATGAGCAAGCATCCCTTTGCAGTTCACAAGGTCAGAAAGGGAGTTTTCAAATCATTTTTCAGGGTTTTTAAAGTGTTTGCACCGCGCCGCTCCTGTGCAACCGCGCGGCACTCCTGGGTGCATTATTTCCACTGCGCTACAAAGGCGCGCAGCGCTCCTGTGCGAGCGCACGGTGCTCCTGTAGCCACGGGCCCGAAAGTGACCCGACACTCAGTTTAGAGTGGCGTTCTTCCTCTTAAAGGTGCTGCGCATTAATTCAACCCTCCAACACGCCTCCAAATCACATGTAAAGCTGCTCCAACTCTCCACAAGGCCTTTCATCGAGTTGTAAAGGTATTTTTACGTGCCCCCCCCCCTTGGTTTTCAAAATTGCTAAGTGTTGTAAGAGGTTTAAAAACCACAGTTTGAGTTTATAAAAGAAGCGAGGTGTTTTTAAAGATGAAAACAGTCAGCCAAATTATCTGGACACAATGATCATGAGATAAACACTTATGACCTTCTGAAATATCCTTTGTATATCAAAGGGGAAAAAGGCAGTGTTTGGTTTTCATTTCCATAAAGCAGAGTTAGTAAGACCACCATTACATTCAGAGGTGTTTTTTCAAAACAGAGAGAGAGCAGTAAGGTGCTTAAAAGGTGAAAACAGTAGGTGTGTTAAACAAAAATTAAAAAAGTATGAAGTATAAAGAACAATATTTTGTTGAAAAAGAATTGATGGTTGATAAAACATTTCAAACTTTGTCACCATATCTATAAACAATGACCTTGACTGTGTTTATGATTGTTGAATCCACTGGTGGAAAAGTACACCAAAAAGAGCAGTATTCTGGTTAAAGGGAGCCTTTATTGTTTAAAAAACTCCTACAAGCCTTTGTTAAAATCTCAGAAGCATTTCAAAGCTCAGTCATCATTGTCCTATAGACAGTAAATTCTAACTATGTGAATACATAATCTGGTTGACTGTGTATATGTTTGAGTTGCATACCAAGAAGAGGGCAGGATTTTGAAATTAAGAATTTTACCTTGGTCAAAGACACAAGAATATATTGTTGGCCTCCAAACTTCAAAGGGCAGGGTGACCTTGTCACTATACACAACGAATCCACTTGAATGTCTATCTTCATTTGACTGTGTTTTTTCTCCTTACAAGTCTGCTTGTGGATATTTTCTGATTGATATACAAGGGTTGGAAAGGCAGATTCCTAAAGGAGCATGGGTTTTATATCAAAAAGAGAAATTTTAAGCAACATCTAAGATCATTGTTGCCTTGTTGAAACAGTGAGTTGAAAGGCTGGGACAGAGTTAGGTTTGAAGAACATTTTTCACAAACTTTGAGACAGTGTGGTGTTTCTGGAGTACATCCAAGTCAATATGCCACCCAGGCCAGATAACAGAAGTGGTTTACACAAGAGATATGAGCCAATTTCTACTGAGGAAGTAAATGCACACCCATCTATCCTTTTCAATTTTCATGAGGTGGGTTGTTTGGATTTGCAGTACAAGTCAAAGTTTCTTTCCTTAACACACTTATGTGAGGTTCAAAGGCAAACATTTCCAAGTGGCGGGCCTTGATTTCAAGTTCTCTCAGAGATCATTATCCAAAGAGCACAAAATTACACATGGGTGAGTAGTTAGCCTCCTAGACTGGTGTGTTGTGTTCTTAAGCCTTCATCAAACTGATCCTGGCTGTGCCACCTCCCAACCTTTCTCATCTTGGGCTATCTTTACTCTCATTATTCACAACATGAATATTCACAACTAATACTTCTCAGTTATCTCACCATGTCCGACTATTGATGCACTTCACTAGAACTAAGCAGTTCAATCTCCCTTACTTCTTGTGCAAAAGCATTGAAAAAATGGCCTCTTTAGTCCAGAAGAAACCTCCATCACAACAACTAGCTTCCCTTTTCCATCATTATCTGATTAAAATCATCCTCCTTCACCAGTTGGAGAAGAAAGGGGTTTCTTGGGATGTTTTTATCAGTCACCCGGATTTCTCCACTGTCCCTCTGGTCCATACATCTCCCACATCGCCTACTCATCGCCCCTCACCTTCCTCTAGTAGGCCTACTCCTAGAAGGCTCAGATTCACCACGGAACAGTCAAGAGAACATGGAGAAGGAGAGGGAAGTGGCCAGCAAAGGGAAGAGGGACATGAACAGGCAAAAAAAGATGAGGAACAACAGCATGATAGTGATGAAGGTGAGCAGCAACAAGAGCAAGAAGAAGAGAGTGCTGATCAGCAATAACTCAGTGATGATGAACAATAGGAACAAGTGGAAGGGCAGCAGTTTAGGTAGCAGTTGGAACAACAGCTTGAACCACAAAATGAACAGGAACTTGAAGAGCAGCATTTTGAGCAGCATGTTGTTGGTGAACAGGAGCAACAGTTTGGGCAGCATAATTTTGAGGGGCAGCAGCAGTCACTTCATGACAAACAAGATGACAAAGGCAAAGCAATTGTGCCTTCCTCTCCTGAAAAGGCTAAGCCCAAGACATCAAGAAAGAAAGTGCCCAAGGTTGTCACTCCAAAAGTGACAAGAACTCTCCGGAACAAAAGAAGGTTGTCAAAGGAGCCTACCATTGATTTGCCTAGGAGGAAGAGTGCAAGATTAGCCTTCAAGGGCAAAGGAAAAGGCAGGATAGGAAAATGACACAAGCATGGGAGTGCTTTGGATGCCATCTCAATCCAAAGTGACGACAGTGACAACGAGGCCCGGATTCTTGAAAACCTTCTAATGCATAGAGAGGGCCAAATTGATACATTAGAAAATGACCTTCATCGGGCAAGAAACTTCAATCAATTCTTGCAGACCCAAAACAACCAAATGAGTGCCCATATGGCTGTCTATGAGGCACGAGCAATCAAATACAAGAATGAGGCTGCTAAAGCACTTAAACAAGAATAGAGGATCTCATAGGTGATTTTGATGATGATGAAGAAGAGAAGACCGGCCTAGAGCGGAAAAGGCCTAGAACTATAGGGCTTAAGAGAAAGCTCTTGAGATGCAAGGAAATGAAGATTTATCTGAGAAATCCCAAACCCCTCAACTGCTTGAGCAAGGGATTGAAAGCAATAAGGAAGGGAGGCATGGCTAGAAAGAGCCAATAAAACATTTGGAGATGAAGCTTGAGAAGGCAAATAGGGACTTAGAGCTACAAAGGATGATGACTAAGCATTATCAAAAGCTAAATCGCTGCCCGACGTAAGTTAAAGGCCACTCGAGAAACTAAAGGAGGCAAAAGGAAGCGCTCGGCACGGAAAAGAGAAGAAAACCACATCAGCACTTGAAATTTTGGCTTCAGCTCGCGAGCGTGTGGCCGAGCACCCTTGAAGGTCATGCACACCAATTTTGGGCACTTTTTGACAATTTTTGGTTTTTTGGCATTTTTGAGTTTTTGTCAAAACTCATGAAATTCGCCATTTCATTTTAGGGATTCGTCAAAGGAGGATAATGGTATCATTGGATGCCATAAATTTAAGATCACACCCTCGAGATTTCAAAACATTTGGATATCATTTTGCTTCCCCGAAATGGCGAAAAAAGGCTCGTTTTTTTGCACACTTTGCCCGTTGTATCGGAGACTTCAATTTTTGGTTTTCTACACACAGATCAGCTTTTGGAGAACTTCTGAGGCATTTGATCGGGGAAAAATTCACTTATTATAGAAAGTAGACACTTAGAGATTTCCAACGAGCTATCATGAGCCCCGTTTTCGACATCAGAAGGTCGCAAATGTTTCGGCAATTCGGGGGACCTTTGTGCGAGTAAATTTGAAATATTTTTGTAATTTTTTGAACCTCTAAAATGTGCTTTTTCCAAATGTGCGCTTAACTATTTTTGCACATGAGAAATGATGCAAAGTCAATTAAATTCCCTTATTTATCATTTTTTAGATATTTTATGAGATATTTTTGTGCCTTGGGTTTTGCAAAGCCTCAAGGACAAATTTAGATATTTTGATTAGGCCAATAGGATGGCAAGTTGAACCATGAGGTTTTCCTCACTTGAGCCTATATATTCCAAAGGATTTCATTGTAAAACAAGGCTGAACTTGAGAAGAGAAGCAATATATGGTCATATGAGCTTTGGAAGGAAATACTTGTGTTATGCTTTTGGATTGCCTCTTGGATGTTCTTGGATGAATGATGAAGGATTGTTGATGGATTCCATGACTTGGTAGAATGGTATAGTGTCTCTTGCTTTGTTGTTGTCTTCTAGTTTTTCATTCATGAATACATGTTTCTTGCTTGCTATAGATCAGTAGAGAACAAATTTGAGACATGCCCATGGAGGCACCTCAAATTTCCCGTTTCTTCATAGCTTCTTTGTTTTCTTCTTCCCAAGTAACATTAAAGAATTTTTCGATCGCTTTTTATATATTTAAGATATTTTTGCTTGTTTCATTCATGGTTTTATACATGCTAAGAAGGACTTATGGTATGCCCCGATTTCCTATGGCTAGCTATAGTTCCATCCATGAAATTTCTCTTTGATTGATTAGATTATCATTTTGTTTGAACCAAGGAGGCCTAGTTTTGATCTAGTCTTTGCCTAAAACTATGCAAATCTTGTTGTTCAAAGTGCCCAATAACTATACCGTGTTTAGGCATTCCACATAGTGTTTTGAGTTGTTTGTCTTCCTTAAGTGTTTTTCCCTCAAATTTCCGAAAAGCCATTTCCCAAAGTTAGAGGGTCTTTATACTTTTATGCATGCGCTTGAATGTTTATTTCTATGTATTGATTAGCTTATAGTTACATTTTACATGATTAATGGTTTTTCCCTACCATGTTTATGTCTGCTATTAAACTAGTTATGCTTGAAATCCTTTGTCGTTCACAAACTTGATGTCCATTTACTCCATTTTTCCCAAAGATCATTTCTACCTTGAATCAAATCAGCCCTTCAACGACACTTTGCGTCGTCATCTAATAGCTTTCGACCTTTTCGACTCCCCATAGCCCGCTTAATCTAACATATTTTTACCTATTTCATATATTTGATTAGTTTCATCCCTCACAACTTAAAAAACCAAAACCAAAAAAAGACATACTCCATAACTAGCCTAAAAATCATAAACATAATAAGCAAACACACAGATATCCCTCTACACATAGAGAGGAGCCCTCTCGGGTCCAAGAAGGCTAGGTCCTCGGCTCCAAAGCTTGGTTTGATGTTACACCTGCCATTTGGCTTGCCAATCACCCAAATCACAGAGAACCCAATGCTCATCTCATGCATTTATGGCAATTACGGTCAACATTGTGAAAAGGGAAGGACAAGTCAACAACTTAGAGGAGCTCTTCTACAAGATCAACTATTATTTAGGTTTTAATATCCTTCTATTTATATTAATACAAATAATTATTTTTTTTCCTATAAGTCATGATGTTATTTCATAGATTTCAATACCATTTTTATCTATTGAAGAGAGCATTTAGATGATATCGCATAGATCTCGTAGTTCATTGGCTTTTTCTATGTCATTGTGAGGTTCTAATTTTCGAAATCGCAGCCCTGAATCGGAGCATCCAAGTTAAAGAAGGAGTGAAGTGTGCGACGCATTCTAGTTAGGCATCACTCGTCATCTATTTACTAGGAAAAAACATTGGGTTCCTTGTCTTTCTATTTTTCTAGGTTAGGCACCGACCTAGGGGACATAATTTTGTGCGCAATCATAAATCGAGTATAAAAAATGGTGACTCCACTAGGGAACAAGGTATTCCCTTGGTGGTTTCCTTGTATGTTGTTTTTTTATTACCTCTTTGACATACCTTTGTTGTATTATACAGCCAAGAATAGATCTAGAAGTGATTTCATTGAGTCTCTTTTACACTTCTTGTGTTTGAATCCTATTTCCTAGGACCAACGCTCCCCGAGTGCCTCACATAGAGCATTGTACCTCACCTAGGCCCACTTTGTACGAGCATTGAAAACCACTCGTGTCTCTTTTGCACTTGTGTTGGAACATGTTTTTTGCAAAAAAATTCCTTTGGTTTCGAGCCTCTCTTTGATCAACCTACTTCTAGTTGAACTTCTATGAGCCTTGAGTCCCTTATGGTCTCTCTAAAGCCTCCATTTGGTTTTCATTTGTGTTTTTTTCACGCTTTGGAAAAAATTTGGTTTTGATTTTTCTCTTTCGCTCTTATCACTTGGTTGCTTGCAAATGATTTTTGTTTGATTGTTGATCGCTTGGATGAATTTTTGTTTTAGTCCTCATTCGGAAACGTGTAGTTGAGAGTGATTAAAAATTATAATCTTAATTTTCTTTAGCTCGAAAATAGTGTGGTGAAAAGAAAAAAATTTGCATTGGCATTTAGGGTTTTAGATGTGCATTAACATAGGAACAGCTTGCATAGAAAGAAAATTTTCATCTTACCTCTTGCTTGCATCATATTATGTGCAACATACTCATTGTTTCTTCCCTTCCTTAGCTACATTTTCTTGAAAGAAAAAATATTCCATTTTTCTCATGCTAGATTTTCATTTTAGGATATTCACATGACACTCTTGGTGAGCCCAAAAACTGAAACTTAATCAAAGGTAAATAGTAAATTTATTCAATCAACCTAAGGAGAATTTGTAACATTAACACAATCATCTAGAGGTCTAGGCTAGAGATGTGTTACAATGTCATTAAATGTAAGAGCTATGGTTGTTTTCTAGCATTGTATCCCGAGGGTGAAATCTTGTTCCATGTACGTAAATGTATAGTATCATTCTCCATGTACCTTTGGGTATATCGGATGACACCCTATGCATGAAACGTATGTGGCAATGCTCTCATCAATCGTTACACATTAAAAAACACTACTATAGCCTCGTACTCCCATGTATCATCAATTATATTTTGGGCTTCCCCTATAATTTTTTATCCTCACCACAAGTAATTGAGTTCGTCGCCTTGTATACCATGATACACCGAACACAACATTTAGGGATATTGGTTTTTTAAATTAATTCCTTGGTTTGCTAAGGTGTATATTGTAGTTCACTTACTGCTTGGTAATGCCTAGATTACCTCTTTTTGATTTATTTATTTTTTGTGTTAATAAAATTTACTATTAAACGTGAAAGAACATGGATCCCCCTCCTCGTTGTTTTCTTAGAATAAAAAATAATACTTGTCTTCCCCCCAAAGGATACTCCTAACCATCACCAAAATCATAAGAAAATGCAAACTACCAAATTGGTAATTTCAAGAAATAGTTCTAGCTCTCCTCCTCATATTGATCGACATAATCATATATCTCTTTGGGTTCCGAACCCAAGATTACCTCAAATCTTATTGGTGACACTAAAAAAATAGAAACAAAATTCCCTAAAACTTTGTTCCTTGAGGTCATTCAACGTGACCTTCCCGCGTCACATACTTTATTTTCCGAGGCTGTTGAATGTGAGGAGCCCCATCCATCTTTACCTACTACTTCGGGACATTCCTCTTCTCTTCCTTTGTCTCACACGAAGCCTATATATCTTGGGCCTCACAAGTGAACCTATTTGATATGAACTTGTGAGTTTTGAAGAGATCCCTCAAGAATAGTCTCATCCTCCTACTCTTGTCCATTGGGAAAGGGACTTCAATTTTTTTCAAACTGATCTTCCTCCATGTCTTTAAACTCCATTAAAAAACTCCTTTGCCTAATTATTTGGAATTATCACCGTATTCTAAGAGAAAATATTCATTGAAATTGTTAACCATGACTCTGGAACTAATTCAACATCCCATGATGTGTCCACCACTATGATTGAGATATCAAGTGTCGCTTCCTCATCTATGTTTGCGAAATCACCGTAAACACATTTGCATGTTGGCCCGTCCCGTCCCACCTAGTTATTAGTCATTATCCGGTATGACTTTGAGTCCTTGGACCCCTCCCACATCATCCAATTTAGGAATAATATTTGGTACTTCTCTTATAAAGGCCACAAAGTCTACTCTCTTCCTTCACCTACACCTACGATAGACAACCATACTCGCCCTTATGTGAGTAGGTGAAACTACGCTCGACGAACTAACTCTCCTTATGTTCGCGTACCCTCCATCTAGATCGTAATTTCCTCCATCATCCCATTCTCCTTTGTGAAGGTGTAAACATGTTGTTGGTATAGCTCAATATGGTACCTTTCCTAACTTTAGTCCTCCTTATTCTAGAATGTTTGCGCGACATTTATACCCTGTTCAACATGGTTCATTTTGGGATTGATTTCTAAATTCTCAAACATGAGACCATCTTCGTCTCAAATTCCTATCTATCCATCAAGCACTTTAGCAAGCTCAAATAGATGTGAGCCAACCTTTATAGCCTATTAATCTGTATCCCGGCTCTCCCCTGTGTCCCTCTTAGAAAACCCGTGCAAGGTGCCTCACCTTCTTAATTGCTTGGACAATATACTCCTCAAGTTTTGATATGTCAAATTCTTCAAAATTTGGTGCACTCCCAATCAAACCCAACTTACTAGGGGGAAAATGTATACCCTTATTGAGAAAGAGTATCGACCAAATAAAGTTCCTTTCTAAGGCCCACAAATCCCACCCCAACTATTCCATCATCTTTATCGTCATCCTAGGGATAGAAAAGAAGGTCACTTGTATGTTGGTTATCATAATATATTCCGGTATCCAAAGGTTTCCTATTATAAGAACTCCCCTTATTTAGGAATGCATGTGCTTATTTCTCAAGCTATTCCTACGTATCGAGCCATCCTCCTTCAAAATTTAATCATCACTTTCCTTTTGTGGCTACTCTCAAATTTCCAAACTTAACTCGGCTTACTAATGATCTCATTGCTCATTTTCCATGGTGATTTGATTATTCCCACTAACTTTCCTTCGATATCAAAAAAATCTCAATGGGAATCCTTGAGAATACTTGTCGATGCATGTTATGACGTATCATCTATGGTTTTCATCCAAATCCCTTAATGATGATTCTATTTGACTTCATATTTTCCAAAGAACGCTTATAGGTACTAAAGGCTTAGAGCATTGTTTCATGATTTTAACACTTTAGCCACCACATTCCTTATACATTTCTAGTTTCCCATAAGATATGAAAACTGCAAACGTAACTATTGACTAACTTCAAATACGAGATTCGACTCACACTTTAGATCAAATTTGTGAGTGGAGGTATCATTACCGCTTCGTCAATGCTTATGTTCCCGATAATTTATTAGCAGTAATGGTTTACAAAATCTATGTTATCTCCCATACGTGAAGATGTGGCCAAAAGATAGAGTCATGACCAAAGAGAAAGTCGCCTCATGCTCAATAACTGGATCTTGTTTATACCCAATCATTCATGCTTTACGATAACATACCTAATGCTCTAATACCTTCAAAAAATGTTTCTCCTCTTCCCGGTAAATAATCACATGTTTCTAATGGCATGATTGGTTCTTCAAGTTCGCACCGAATGAGTTATCCATCCGGTATTGTTCTCATCACGCTCGCGCAAAATTCTCAATCCTATTATCCTTCGCATTATACTTCGAGATAAATTATGTGTCATCTAATATGGAAAGTCTCAATCAACAACTTGGAAGTAAGAAGAAAGGAAAAGGTTAGAAAAGAAATATTCCTCACCCGAAGATACACAAACAAATTTATCTTTCGATGAGAAACATAAGCCTTGATACCCATGCTTAATTTGTAATGAGGATCAATTTACACTTGATTTTCTGCACCACGCCGAAGTGAATCAATTTATTAAATCTTCCACTTCTCCTATTGTTTTCATTGATGAATTTCCCTAATTAAGAGACTCATATGGTTTCCCGAGACCCTTCTTCCTCTAACACGATTTTGATGCTTTCCTTCTCAAATATGAAATATGATGTTATGGTGGCCACTCGGAATAAGGACTATGGTAATGTGAATCCATCGAATGGTTAGAATACCGATCAAACTATGAGTTCAACACCACCTTCATGGGATCTTGTTCCACCTCTAGTTCCTAATGAATTGACTATAAAGCCCGTGAAGGGTGTTATCCATAAGTTTTCTTTCAAACCTCATTCACTAGTTTCCAAAAATTATAATGTGGTTGAAGACTTTGCTCAGTCTTCATCAAATATGTCAACTATTGAGGTGTTGAAAAATTTCTCCACCCAAAATAAGGACTTGTTGTCACTATAGGATGTGTGGATCCATCAAATTCCAACATAGTTGTTTTCTCCCATGAAAACTATACCATTTGTCTTCTCGCCTTTAGTTAGCTTTTATGATCTAGGTCATCGTTCACTGTAATAACATTCATCATTCTATTATGGACAAGGGAGCCTTGACCTACATTATGTCCATATCTCTCTGGAAGTGATTTGTTCACTCCCAAATGAGTCAATCAACCACTACATTAAAATAATTTGATTGAAATAACATATAAAACCTTTGGAATTTTTAATTCTCTCCAAGTAAACTATGGGGAAAATTTGTCTCCATTGAAGTAGAAGTTATCGATGAACCTCTTGATTATAATCTTGTATTAGGATGTAGATGGGTGGGATGTAGGTCTAAATATCACCCCCCACATTGTGTACCATACCAAAAGGATTTTGTCCCTCACTCAATATGCACAAAATTCGATTTTTCTCTAAATTCAATGATGGGATTTTGCAATCTACATTTATGAAGGAACGTAATAAAATACAGTAAATAGACATAAACACAAATATGTAGCAGAAACGATACTTCATTTCATTAATATCAAATAACATAAATATTCTTACAAACATGATGGAAATAAACTATGTAGGGCATTGGTAGATTATGTTTATTACAATGAGGCTTGAAGGCCTATTTATTATTGAGAAACAATGGGAAACCCTAAACATCCAAAACCTAACCGTAGGAGATGAAGCACCAAAACTCGTGGGCCCCGTTTGGGTAAATTGGTACATCAACTTCCCACGGACGTAACTTTGGCATATGATATCCATTTGACGCACTCAATACCTCGTTAGAAAGATGTATCGAAACAATACAACTTTTTTATTGAGCAACATTAGTCCATGGACCCATGTTGCTCCCAATTTTCCCAAAAAACATCGTTTAGGGCCTCAAAATGGCTTCGAGAGTTCGAGGACCTCGAAAAACTACAAAAATAGTAATTTATGCTTAAATTGAAAAACCGAAAGAAATGATTGCGTGAAAATTATACAAAAAAATATGTATATCATGGATTCAATATGATCTAACAATGTATTAAATCTAGATACTAAATCTCTTCTACAAGTAAATTGTGGAAAGTAAAACATAATCACCAATCACATCAAGCAAAGAAGAATCAATCAAACCACAACATAGATAATTTACCAGGTAAAGCATGTCGCTTCAAAACCCCTATATCTTCTATTATATATTCCATAAGGAAACATGAAACAATTACAATTAACTCTTCTCACAAGAGTCTCCTACAAGTTGTTTATTGTCTCACACTCATCCAGACAAAATTGAGCCAACACTTAGCCACTCTCGACCTTATCTTCACTCTTTCCTTGCTCACACAATTCTCGACGAATCCAATCCATATTCTTTAGGAATTTCAAAATTCCTCAACTTCATTGAGTATCATGGGAATTTTGTGGTGTTTTAACTCGCATCTAGGTGGCTGCTAATAGTGCAATTGATAGTCACACTTCTCTTTAACCTTTGTCTCAACGTAGCATTAGGTTTGTGTTATATTCTTTCGATGACTAGTCATGTGTGGGGAGTAATAAGGGGGCGATAGCTTCTACACGCTGTGTTGAGCGCAACGTATACAGGGCTGGTCATGGGGGAGAAGTAGCGTGTGGGTCTCGAGTGGCGCCCTCGGAAAATTTTTGGGTCCTTATTTTCTAGTGGGTGAACTCGCATATGGTTTTGTGCATGGGTTTGCACATGGTTTTGGGGCATGATGGTTTTCAACCCCCGGTATTTTGTAGATCCTGGGTCAAGGAAACTATGGTTATGTTCTAATCCAGGGTTAATGGATCGGGGTTTATGTATTCTTCAAGCATGTATATATATGTGTTGTCACACCGAAAGGAAGATAATGAAAAATCAAGTTGGTCATCCCGATTTGGGATCCAGGGAAAATCAACTGTGTTTATCTCGTTTTATGTTTTATGCTCTCGCTATTGTTTATTTTTTATTTTTTAAGATTAATTTTTAGATAATTTCTCAGTATAGGGTTAAAATCTACATTTTCTATCAAAGTAGTTTCAGACTTCAAGGGTACACCTTTGCCGCCGAGGCATTTTTTGCTCCGGGCCCGAGGTAGACCCTATTCTCGGGGAGATATGGGGGATCAATTATTGTGGTGAAAGAAGATGGCGAGTGGCGGGAAGATAGAGATCGAGAAATTTAATTGTCGTAGTTTTGAGTTGTGGAAACTCAAGATGGAGGATCTCGTCGGTGGATAAAGACCGCGTGATCGTGGTAGACTGATGTACAACCAATGAAAATGTCAGATGAAGACTGAAAGAAGCTATATTAGAAGGAAAAGAGAACAATACGGTTGTGTGTCTTAGATTCATTATTGTTGAATGTATCTAAGGAAGCTACGGCGAAGACCTTGTGGGACAAGCTAGGGACTTTGTACGAATCTATGTCTTTGGTGAAAAAATTTTTCCTGTGGAAAAAGTTGTATAACCTGAGGATGAAGGATGGAGACTTAGTGACAGTAGCATCCGAACGCTTTAATACTATGGTAAGTCGAACCGTCATGGGACATTCGTTATCGCAATAGGTAGCAATACAACTACCTTGAATTTTGATGACATTGTCTTAGCCTTACTCGTTAGAGGAAATGAGATGGAGAAATATGGAGGATCGTAATGGATATGCCTTATCCGTACGAGGAAGGTCCCAAAACAGAAAACAAGAATCGTGTTTCGAGTGGAGATCTAAATCTAGAGGGAGATCTAAGTCTCTGGAAAGTTTGTAAATGTGTGCTTTCGGAAATGTTGAAAGGAAGGGCACTACAAAAGGGACCGCAGATCTAAAGCTCCTAAGAAAGTAAAGGGATTTGATTATGCTCCTTCGTAGAGGAAAAAAGCCACCTTGGATGAAGGTGGGGATGTGTATTTGGCTCTTCTTCAAATACACATGTATATCATGAGTCATGTGGTTGATTGACTCGAGTGCATCCTTTCACTTCACTCCCCATAGGGAGTGGTTCTACGAGTATGAGAAATATGATGGCAGTGATATCTTCTTAGGTTATCATAGGAAGGCCATAATCGTCGACATGGAAAATTCGAAAGTCGAAAGTCCGCAAGGTGGAAGGATTAGAACACTTCTTGGTGTTCTCGCACATTCTTGCACTGAGTGAGAAATCTAATTTTTGTAAGCAAGATGGACAATGCACATGTAAAAATAGTGTTTGAGAAAGATACTTGTAAGATGGTTCTGGGAGCACTATTATTAATGGAGGGACTTCGCATTGGAACTCTATACAAGCTTCAGGACAACCCCCGTTATTGATGGGTTTAACAGCTTATGTGGTTCTCAAAAGTGGAGCAGAAGCCTAGCGGTCTCCGGAGAAAAAGACCACGCTATGGAATCAAAGGCTTGGAAATATTGGAGAGAAGGGTCTTCGTATACCGCATGGAAATGGTATGGTAGAAGGTATGTCCAATAGCTCTTTGGATTTCAATTTCTATGAAAATTGTGTATATGGGAAGAATAATCAAAGGAGCTTTCCTTTCCGGTGCAAACAGGGCAAACAAGATATTAAAGCTTGTGCACAATGATGTGTTTGGACTCGTGTTGGTTCCTAAGTCTCGTGTACTATGTTTCATTCATAGATTACTTCTCAAGGAATACATGGATATATTTCTTGAGGAAGAAATCTGAATTCTTTCGACGATTTAAAGAATTTAAGGCTCGTGGAAAATCAAACAGAGAATAAGATAAAGGTGCCGAGGATGCATATATTGTCTGGGAGTTCCGCAAGAAGGACATTGAAGAGTCCTCGTAAGAGGTGTGGTATAGCAGGATAGAAGACTACTCCATACACACCTCAACAAAACCAAGTTGCAGTAAATAATGAAATGTAACGCCGATGGAAAAGGCAAGAAGCATGCTCCGGTGGTACCGGGTTAGGACAAGAATTCCGACGCAGGCAGCGTGAGACCGCATGTTACTTAGTTATCGTATCACCTTCATCAATGTTAGAGGATAAGAGTCCACATGAGGTATGGACTCGGTAAGAAACCCCCTCTCTTTCACATCTTAGGGTATTTGGATGTGATGCACATGTACATGTTCCAAAGGAGAAAAGAGGAAATTTGGATAATAAATCCGAAAGGCATCTTTATTGGGTATAAGTATGGTTTAAAGCGTTGTTAAGCTTTGGAACCCGGAAACAAGGAAGGTTGTGTATAGCCGAGATGTGGTGTTTAGAGAGGTGAAATATATTTTTAAACATGAAGTCCTACCAAGGGAACCCAAGAAGATAGAGTTTGAGCTAAAGGAGGATGAATCAGTACTCTTACAATAGAAGGAGACTTAGAAGAGGAAGAGCCACAAACTCCATCTATGAGAAGACTGTTCGGAAAGGAGACAACCAAAAAGGTATAGTCCATCTACTTTCTCGTTCAAATTTTTATTTAACTATAAATCGATGCCGATCCCGTAATCCACGGGAGGTAGTAGATTCGTAGGATGGAAAACTATGGAAGGAGGCCATGGTTGATGAAATAGCATCCTTGCATAAAGAAAAATGAGGCATGGGATCCGGTGGAGTTGCCGGGACCGGAAGAAAGCTCATCAGAGTAAATGGGTGTTTAAGAAGAAGATGAATTTAGAAGGCAAGGTAGAGAAATACAAAGTCGATGTTGGTAGCAAAAGGTGATTCCTAAGTTCCGGAATTGATTTTTGGTGATATTTTTTTCTCCGTTTCCAAAGTTACTTCTATTAGATTACTTTTATCCGTTGTCTGCCGCATTTTATTTTGAGGTAGAATGCAGATGGATGTGAAGACAAAATTTCTTCACTGGGGATCCGGAAGAGGAGATCTACATGAAACAACCTAAAGGCTTTATGGTTAAGGGAAGAAAGAACCGGTATGTAGGTTAAAGCAAAGTCTTTCAGTATGGGTTAAAACAATCACCAAGGATGTGGTATCGTAAATTTGATACCTATATACGAGGACTTGGATTCACTAGAAGCAAGGAGGATCACCGTGTCTATTTTAAATTATTTAGTGACCATGTTATTTATTTGGTCTTGTATGTGGATGATATGTTGTTGATTGGAAATGACAACAATTACCCGAAAGATTTGAAGACCCAAATGTTCTCCAAATTTGACATGAAGGATCTTGTGCCGCAAACTATATTTTGGGCGTGGAAATTAAGAGAGATCGAGCAAAGAGGAAGCTCTAGTTAAACCAGAGGAAGTATTTTGAGACTATATCGCAGTAGGTTCAATATGCAAGATAGTAAACCGATGGATTGTTCCGATTCTGTAGGTACAAAGTTGTCCGCCGAAAAGTGTCCCAAGACACAAGAAGAAGAGGAGTGATATGTCTTGTGTTCCATATGCAAGTGTAGTGGGTAGCCTAATGTATGTAATGGTTTGTACTAGACCGTACATTGCACATGCAAGGCGAGTATTGAGCGTAGCTTTATGTCAAACCTGTGTGGAAGGAGCATTGGACAACAAAGTGAGCGTGGTTTTTAGATATTTGCGTGGCACTAGTGATTATGGCTTATGCTACCGGGGAAGACCAGGATTGGAAAGAGTGTTGGAAATTCATGGTTTTGTTGATGCTCACTAGGCTCCCAGTATCTCGATTAAGGAAAATCTACAAGTGGGTATGTGTTTAGCCTATTTGGAGGTGCAATGGGTTGGATGAGTAAAAGAGAGTCCGTAGTGGCTCTTTAAACTAGAGAGGAAGAATACATGATAGCCACTCATGCAAGCAAGGAAGCGAGCTTGGTTGTAGAGATTGTGTTCAAGTATGGGGTTGTTGTAGCAAGCTCTAAGGATAGACTTTGATAGCCAAAGTGCAATTTTCTTAGCTAAGAACCCACGCTTATCATTCAAAGACAAAGCACATTGATGTTCAATATCACTTTGTGAGATATATGGTTGAGGCTAAAAAGGGTGTTGTTGGTAAAGGTGGACACTTTAAAGAATATTGTAGATGCATTGACAAATTCTATGAGCACTCGTGAAGTTCTCTTAGTGTAGAGAAATAATGGGTGTTTGCAAATTTGGGCTAATGACTCAACTCTCCGTGGCCCCCTATGGAAAGAAAACAACAAGTGGGAGAATATTGGGTTTGTGTTATATTCTCTCCACGACTAGTCACGCGTGGGGTGGGGCTAACAGGGGGCGGTAGCTCGTCGTGTGCAGGGCGCGTTGCCCGCGAAATATTTTTGGTCCTTATTTTCTGGTGGACGCGACCCCGCCCATGGTTTTGTGCATGGGTTTGCACATGATTTTGGGGCATGATGGTTTTCAGCCCCTCGGTATTTTGTAGATCCGGATACAGGAACTACGGTTATGTTCTAATCCAAGGTTAATGGATTGGGGTTTATGTATGCTTTAGAATGTATATATATATGTGTTGTAACACTAAAAGGAACATAATTAAAATTCAAGCTAGTCATCTTATTTTGGGATCCAGGGAAAAATCTCTCGTGTTTATTTGTTTTATCTTTTTATCCTCTCACTATTATTTATTTTTTGTTTTTTAAGATTCGCTTTTGCGGATAATTTTTGTACATGGTTAAAACCTACAAACCGGGTCTCCACCGGAACTCACATTCATGCAGCCTAATAATAGTAAATCATCAATTTCATGTTAGATCACCAGTTGATTGTGAATTAAATGTTATTTAATTCACTTTATCTCTCACTATTGCAACAAACAATTACAAGTAGCACAACTCACTTTAACTCAAATGAGTTAACTGATTACAACATGCATTAAACTAATGCACCACTGCACTTTGAACTTTGCTACAACTAGAATGACTCTGCATGCCTCACAAACTACCCTCATCTTGAAATTCATGAGCTAACTAAGTTTATCACACTCAGTTAAATATTACAAGTGATTATGAGATAAGATTACATTTTATTGTCTATTTTTATTTAAGGGAAAATTAAAATCGACATGCACCAAATTTATTCCACAAAGCAAGCGTAGGTGCTTCTATGACCTCCGGTCCCACAAAGAGTGTAGGTGCTTTCTGGACCTCTTGGTCCCACCTTAGTGTAGGTGCTACTCGGACCTCCTAGTCCCACACTAGTGTAAGTGTCGTCATGTTTTTTCCGGATGCCAATTTCACCGTTTATTGTTGAAAAATTCAACACTCCCTCTCAACAAGGAAGGAATGTTCTTGCATGTGTGATCCGGATTTACGCGTGAACACAACGGAATAAACACATAACCATAAATACAGAGATGCAGCGGAAATAACACTTCATTTCATTAATATCAAAGAATTGAAATTTGCTTACGGGCATGTAATGGAAATAAAACTAGCTAGGGCACTCGGTAGCTATCTCCTCGAGAAGAGATGTGCGGCTACGGTGCCTCGAACTACGTTACAATGAGGCTCGAGGTCCTATTTATTATTGAGAAACAACGGAGAACCCTAAACATCCCAAAAACCTAACCCTAGGAGATGAAGCGCCAAAACTATGGGCCCCGTTTGGGTAAATTGGTGTTTCAACTTCCCGTGGACACAACTTTGGCATACTATCTCCATTTGATGCACACGATACATCATTAGAAAGCTCTATCCGAGGAATAAAACTTTCGAGATGAATTTTATGATCAAATTTTCCGGTAAAACGATGCCCAAAAAACGTCGTTTAGGCTTCAAAACGGCTCCGAAAGTTCGAAGACCCGAAAAACTCGCTAAAAAATAGTAAGTTATGCCGAAAACCGAAAAAAATGAAAGAGACAATGGTGGGGGGCCAAGTGGAATAGGTGGGTGGCCACCAATATCCACACCGGATCATTCCTCCCCCTTTAGGAAGCAATGGTCCCCATTGCGTCAAGTTCCTCCATGAGATGAGGAAATTTATCGCTGAACTTGGTCCCTCGTGAACCACTTTCCTTGGTAAGCGTGAGTTGGCCGCCTTCGACAACTCGATACAGTTGGATCCTCTCGTTGAGCGAGTGTTCTTAATTTTTCATGTCCACGATACACCCATGGCGGTGTCCGTTCCATGCGTCCGTTTAACCTCTCGTTGGTGTGAGTTGTTCCGTAATGTCCGAAGTGTCCGAGTAGAGGTGGAAGTAAGGATGAAGGCGATCCACATTGAAGACCGGTGCGTGCACCAAGGAATGGTGGAATACCAAGCTCGAAATAATTGTTCCCTATAGCCTTTCGTGATGGTGTACGGCCTCGGGATCGGAGTGGGCGAAGCTTGCGGTGAGGTCCGGTGAGGCACTTCTTCTGCAAATGTAGCCATACTTTGTCGCCCACTCCGGAAGCTGTGTGGCACCCGGTGTCGATCATGGCGCCGCCTGTACTTCGCATCGGCTCGTCCAATATATCATGAACTCGTTGGCTGATGTTGGATGTGCTCGATGAAGCTACTTGCTTTGTCAACTTCGACCTGGACGTGCGTTGAATCGGCCCGAGCGACCGCAAATGGCATGGCTACGTCAATGGGACATAGTGGCCGGAATCCCAAGCCCACCCGAAAGGGGGATATGGCCACTGAACTATGGAGAGCTCTGGTTATAACTATGTTGTACATAGGGGAGGCTCTCGTCCCATGTGCGTGAATGCTTTGAATTGTACATGCGCGAAATGTGTACAATCATTCTCGTTGACGACCTCTCGTCCGGCCATTTGTTTGGGGATGGAAAGTTGTGGACTTGGTGAGCTTTGTGTCCATCATTGACCGCGAGGCCGGACCAAAATGTAGTCGAGGAACATGCTATCTCGATCTGATATGATAGACCGGTGGGATCCCAAAGTGCACCCATACTCGTTCAAAGAAGAGTTTAGCAAGTAGCTTCTGGCCGTGATATTCTTCTTACATGCCACCATAATGGCCATCTTCGAGAATATGTCAACGACCACGAAAACAAAGTCATTGCCATTCTTAGTAGAGGGCAGGTCTCGACATGTAATCCATGGAGATGGATTCCCAAGGTCGACTAGGGGTAGGTAGTGGAGTATATAGGCCTTGCTTCTTGATGGCTCGGCTTTGGCAATGGCAAAAGCAAGGCAGATCCCGATGTGCTTCTCAACATCCTTTTGAAGGTTCGGCCAATATAAATACTTCGTAGTATTGCTATTGTTTTCTCGACCCCGAAATGACCAGCCGACTCGACCGTAGTGTGCTTCCCATATCATCTTGGCACGCTCGCTTGAAGGAACACAAAGGTGTCCTGAGTGACATAAAAGTGCATCTTGGAGGTGAAAAATTTGGAACTTGCGTGCCCCCCAAGAGTGCCTTGTAAGTGTGGCCGACCTCGGTTCACTTTCACAGAGAAGCCGCCAATCGTAATTCTCATGCCCACAAGAGTTGAGCACAAAGGGTGAGCGCCACGACCCAGTGGTTGGCCGAGGTAGTATGCAAAATTATTGGTGCTACCCTTCTTGTAATTGATGTTCAAATGAAACTCGCTGCAGTATATGTGGACCACTTGTGATGGCGATCATTCCGCAACTTCCTTGTGTCCGTATGAACTGGCAGTGGGCCGTGTTCTCGTGTGGATGATTGTTTCCTTCCCCCAAAAATGTAATGCTTCCATTGTCGCATGTGCTTGCACGCAGTGGAATACATTTCTTTGTCATAGGTGGGATACTTGCGAACCTGCTCTCGCACAATGTCTCACCGTGATATGCCACCGGATGTCCCCCTGTTGAGTAAGAACTACCCCAATAGCATAGTCGTGAGGCATCTCGTCTCGATCTCAAATGGTCGCTACAAGTCCCGGTAAGGTGAGCATCGGGGCAGAACAGAGGCAACTTTTCAATTCTTTGAATGCCTTCTATCGAGGTTCTCGACCAAAAGAATTTTTCTCTCGCTCCTCCTTTGGTGACTTGACTCAAGGGCCAAGTGATATGAGAGAATCCCAACACGAATCTATGGTAGAAATTAGCAAGACCCGTAAAGTCTGCGAAGCTCGTTATAGTAGTTGGGGCTGGCCAATCCCGAATGACTTGGATCTTGGCTGGATCCACATGCACCCCCCTTTCATCAATAATGTATCCCGTATATTGAACCCTGGGTCATGCCAAACGTGCACTTCTCCAAATTGGAACACAACTTGTGTTTCCACGTTGTTTAGAGGACTTGTCTTGATGTGATGAAGGTGCTCTTCCCAAGTCTTGTTAAAGATCGTAATGTCATCCAAGTACACCACTACGAATGAGTTGGTGAATGGCACGCAAGATGTCGTCCATCATCCTCATGAAGGTTGTGGGAGCATTTGTCAACCCGAAAGGCATGACCAGCCATTCAAAAAGGCCTTCCTTAGCTTTGCAGCGCTCTTCCACACATCGGAGGGTTCAATTGGTACCGGTGATACCTGCACTTCGTGTCGATCTTACCGAAATATTTTTTCACCTTGGAGTTGGTCCGGAAGGTCATCAATCCGTGGGATTGGGTACCTATTCCGGACGAAAGTGATATTGTTCGGTGCCACCGATAGTCAATACGCAGTCTCCACGTCCCATCCTTCTTTCTCGTACCAACACGATCAGTGCTCCCATAGGGGAGATGAACTTGGTTTGATGTGACGTTTCTCGCTAGTGAGCTCCCGAATCCGCTTCTTGATTTCATCATTTTCCGCACGCAGCATCGATGGACTCGGTCCATTGGGTAGCGGTACACCCGGGGTCGGATCAATCGGGTGCTTGACCTCGACAAAGCGCAGCAGGAACCCCCGTGGGTGAGGTGAAGATGTCCCCATACTCCTCCACAACCTTATTCATTTGTTGTTGTCATTCGGAGGGGCCCCGTCTGGGAGGTCGTGGCCGCGGTCTTCTTCTTTCCCTAGGGGCGGATCATCGAGAAAACGAATTTCCCTAGTTTGGGAAATGAGCTTACCGCATTTTTTTGCAGTAACCAAAGAGATAGCCGTAGGAGGTGGTACCTCTCGGTATCATGCACAACTTATTTCCCAAAGTCATAATAACAGAGACGAGGTCGAGACTCATACACTACGCATGACGCTTCCACAAGTATGGTTGTCCTAATAATACATCGAAAACATCAATAGGAGCAACGTCACATAATACCTCATCCGTGAAGGGCTTCGATGCTATAGGGAAGGCGACACTCACTTCCGGGCCGACGCAGATCTCGTCCCTTGGTGAAGCCACCCGATGGTGTATGGATGTGGGTGAGATGTGGTCGTGCAAGCCCAACCGCTTCATGGCGTTCCGCCGAAATGAGGTTCTTTTGGCTCCCATTGTCGACAATGAACCGTACAGGGGGCCCTTTACCCACATCCGGGAGTGGAAGATACGTTCCTCCTCCTGCGGATCTTCTCGGTTCCTCCTTCTGGACCTTTGTAGTGGCAACAGTGGCATTGGGCTCCGCATCAATAATCTGTTTCCATTTTTCATTCCCCTTTTCCCGTGTTCTAACTCGGAGTCGAGCATGCATCCGACTCGGAATCCCTCATCTCGGCCACTAGCGATCGCTTGGCCCGACACTCACTTGTGTTGTGAGTGGAGCTCTTATGGAACTCACACCACTTTCCCATGTCCTTCTTTGGCTTTACTGGGGTTGTTCTTTTCTTGTGGCTTTGACGGTTGTCTTTAGTCGCCATGCCTTGGCTCTCATCCTTTGTTCCGTGGTTTGGAAGCACCTTTTCCTCACTTTTGATTCGCGGATCCAAATTCTCGCTTCTTCTGTTTGAATTTCTCGCTCAATCTTGGCAAGATACCTTTTCATGCCGTACCAAGCGAGGAGATGTCGAGGAACTCCATTTCCTCTCGAATGTATATCGTGCGGTATCAAACTGCGATACTTTAGCACCAAATGTTTCTCTCGAATCTTTGATACCCAACTTTGTGCGTGTGGTATGGAACAGCATTCATCGACTCGTGCACATCTTGATCCCTTTGTTGTCGCAGCAGTGGTCCATTGTATGTACTTGTCCTCATAGCTCCCCACGAGATAGCATCTGTTCCTCGACGATGTCTTGGAAAGAATTCCAAGTTGGTACGGCTAAGAACGAGAGGATTCTGTCTAGTCCTTGTTCTCACAGTGAGGTTTCCCACCGGTCCTTAACATGGGGGGTAGCTTTGAGGAGTGCAAAAATAATCTTCTCCTCAGTCCGAAAAGTCATGAACAGAGAAATATCCTTCCAATAGATTCAACCATCTATCTACGACGATCCGCGTCTATTTGACCCTCAAATATAGGAATGTCAAAATTTACTTGTACCTTAAAGGGAGTCGTAACTCCAAAGTGGCTACCGGATGCGGATGCGCAGCCCGTGGCAAGGGTCAGTAGAAGGATCTCGAGCAAAGTTATCCATCATCAAGTTCCTTTGTTTTTCGAGGGCCTCCTCGAGCAATATTTTTGATAGATCTCTTGCTCCCTCATCTTTCTTTTCGTCCCCCATGGACGTCCGTCGAGTTTGCGAGGCCGATCTTGCAAAAGGTTCCACTGCATCAAGCCCTAGCTCCTTACACCCCCGACCCTCGTTGGGGACATGCAAAGAAGGATCGAGAAAAAGTAGACCACTCTAATACCACCGATCCGTATTTATACAGAACGCAACGATAATAAACACATAACCATAAATACGAGATGCAAAGAAAATAACACTTCATTTCATTAATATCAAAGAACCGAAATTTGCTTACGTACGTAATGGAAATAAAACTAGCTAGGGCACCGGTAGCTATCTCTCGAGAAGAGATGTGGTGGCTACGTGCCTCTCGAACTATGTTACAATGAGGCTCAAGGGCCTATATATTATTGAGAAACAATGGAGAACCCTAAACATCCCAAAAACCTAACCCTAGGAGATGAAGCGCCAAAACTATGGGCCTCGTTTTGGGTAAATTGGTGTTTCAACTTCCCTGTGGACATAACTTTGGCATACTATCTCCGTTTGATGCACATGATACATCATTAGAAAGCTCTATCCGAGGACTAAAACTTTCGGGACAAATTTTAGCTAGTAAAACGATGCCAAAAAAAATGTCGTTTAGGGCTTCAAAACGGCTCCTAAGTTCGGGACCCGAAAAACTGCTAAAAATAGTAAGTTATGCCGAAACCGAAAAACCGAAAGAGACAATGGTGGGGGGCCAAGTGGAATAGGTGGGTGGACACTAATATCCACCTAGATCAATGTGAAATAAAACTCTTGCATGCAACACTTCTCTAGTGTTTCTCATGATGCAACCTCCGAATGCAACACTTCCGAAACCGAATAGCCTCCAAACAACCCGAATTAGTATAATGCATCTTTCATCGCAGTCGTCCGATTGCTACTAGCTACCGTACATGTCTACCGGATTCTCTCGCACTATTGAATTCTACATCCATGGACTCTACATTATCGCCAACTCGATCCGCGCTCCAATATCTCACACATGTCACTCTAATTTTTGTCCTCCCCGACATCTCACTACATCAATCTAACCGATCATGCTACCGCTTCTCTATGGGCTCCTCGTATCCGGGTTTGATCCATGAGACACACCATCTCTAAGACCCTACCCAAATTTCTTCTTGGGACTAATCTTGCATGTCGCGCAACCTCAGCGACCGCAGGTATAGCTACATGCAATCCCTCCCGCCCATTTGGCTAAAAATTTCTCTACTTGAGTGGTTTTTGCCACTCCATTATCCTCTCGCATGTGGCCGGTCCACATCTTCGTGTTCATTCTTTGGAACCAAGAGTTCCTCATCTTCATGCAAATCAGGCTCCCTCTCAAGGGTCAATTGCACTGACTTTTCTCAAACTTCCCAATGGTTGGAAGATCTCGTAGAAATATCATCTACATCAAGTCTATAGAGATTATTCACATGAATCACAATCTTCTTGGCTTGTCCTCGTTGCTTTGTGTCGAAGGAAAAATTTTCCTTCACCGAAAAAAAACATCATAGCCTCTATCCTCCAACATTGCAACTAAAACTAAATTTTTCTTCAAGCGTCGTACATGCATTACATCTTTTAATAAAAGTGGTTTAGCTGATCGTCTCTAAAAAAGTAACCGTACCAATCTCGATAGCGCTATACCTTTTGTCGTCACCCATTTTGGTATGAATCTAGAGGTCCTTCTCCTCGCAGCTACCGAAAAGTTATTTGTCTCCCGTCATGTGGAAAGATGCACCACTATCCAAGTACCACCCCGATCCCATCACACTTGACACCATGCATGTGATCAACAAGAATTCCAACTCAAATTGTGAGGTCAAAGCCTCACCAGCTATAGATCCCGAAACCTTCTTTTTCGTCTTGTTTTGTGGACAATTGGTAGCATAATGTCCATGCTCGTGATAGTGAAAACACTTCACTCTGGGACATGTCGCGCTCCTTTCCTTCTTCACCAGACTCGATATTTGGAATGAAATATATTTCCTTTCCCCTTATTCACCTTGGAAGCCAAAGAAAAATCTTCTTCATATTCATTCTTAGATGAAGAACCATCTCTCGCTATTCCACCCTGAATTCTTCTTGCACTAAATCCGACCAAATTCATTCCCAATTTGGCGACTTATCCCTCCCATCGACAAAGTTCTCATAACTATGACAACTCTTGGGAAGTCCTAGAAGAGATTGGTTCACCAAGTCATCATCTCACGACAATAATTCCTATACTCCCAAGCTCATCCAGTATGTTGGAAAAAACTTTGTTATGTATACCGTAATTGTGTCATTTTTTCTCCACTTTGGTCTTCCTAAATTTATCTTTTAGTAAAAAATTTCCTATGATCACTACTACTCTAAAATAGATCTCATCAAAGTCTTCCACATTACATATGGAGTATATTTGCCATGGATACTTGAGACAATGTGGTCTCGTACTCCCTCAAGTAAGATCCTCCTCACCCTTGTAACTTTGCTTTGTCAAGCATCAAGATTTGTAGCATCTCGTCACAACCTGTTTGGGAACATCATTGGTAATGAATTCCTTCAATCCATTGTCCTCCAAGACTTTCCTCCATCATGTCTTTCCAAGAAATATTGTTAGAGATGCCATCAAGTTCATACTCCAATCTCAAGCCATTGAAAGCCATTTCGATCCCCGAATGACCTATAGCACCAAGAAATTCTTCTCGCAAATTCGAATTCTATCCAATCGTAAACTCGACTCCTCCTCGACTATTGTGATTTTCTCGTACTATAATACCATGTATAAATTATACAAGAAATATGTATATCATCGATTCAATCCAATCTAACAATGAACTAAAGCTAAATTCTAAATCACTTCTACAAATCAATTGCGGAAATTAAAACACAATCGCCAATCACATGAAGCAAAGAAGACTCAATCAAACCACAACATAGATGATTTCGTGGAAATTTTGTCTGCTCAAAAACTCCTCTATCTTCTATTTTATATTCCACAAGGAATCATGAAACAATTACAATGCACTCTTCTCACAAGAGACTCCCGCAATTTGCCTATCGTCTCACACTAATCCGGACAAAATTAGGCGACACTTAGCCAATCCTCAACCTCTATCTTCATCCCCGCCTTGCTCACACAATATTTGATGAATGCAATCCATATTCTTTACGAATTTCAACCTTCCCTCAACTCCACCGAGTATAATGGGCATCCCGTGGTGTTTTCACCGCATCCGGGCAACCTCGCTAATATCACAACTCGATAGTCACACTTCCCTTTAACCTTTGTCTCAATTGGGTCTCCACTATAACTCACATGCATGTAGTTAATAATAGTAAATCATCATTTGCATGTTAGGTCACCGATACATCGAATTAAGTATCATTTAATTCACTTGATCTCTCACTAGTACAACAAACAATTACAACTAGCACAATCGACTTTAACTCACTTAACCGAGTTAACTCGTTACAACATGCATTAAACTATTGCACCACTACACTTCGTACTACTGTTACGCCTAGAATTACTTTGCATGCCTCACCAACTACCCTCAACTCGAAATTCATGAGCTAACCGAGTTTATCACACTCATTTAACTATTACAAGTGATTATGAGACAAGATTATATAATATTCCTAATTTAGCTTTTAGCTAATTAGAATATTAAATTTTTTCTTCCTTAATTAATAGATGAATAAGAGGGTAGAGGGACCCATAAATCCCTTTAGTAGTAATAAAACCACTTCTTAATGTGAATGAGGATCAATGCATCTAGATGGGGTCAAGATGAATAAACCACTTCTTGGTGTGAATGTGGGTCAATGCATGTGGATGGGGTTAATTTGATGAAATCAAGAACACAATTATGGAGGTAGTGGAGAGAATGGAGGAAATTACAGTCATAATGGAGGTTTGTGGCCATGAGAGTAGCATCGTTATTGTGTGGGGCCGAGGGGTTGAGGGATCACAAGCATATAAGGAAGGGGATGACAGCCATAAAAAGAATTATGAATATTGTTTATGTCTCTTCTTTTATGAATTTTTTGCACACTTCGGATGATTACAAAGTCTTTTGTGTTGTTTAGCACAAGGGTGTTTCGAGCGGAAATCCCAAATCCCACCCTCATGCTTGAGGGACTTCGATTTCTCACTCAATATAGGTTCCTTTGAGCTTCATTCCATCATCCAAAGATCGGACCAATCTTCAACAACCTTCAACAAATACGCAGATCCATTAGGAATTGTGCAATTTAGGAGGGAAGTCGCAATGGCGAGTTAAGAACCCAAGTTCTTGAGCTTGTTTTCTAGTGAGGGGAGCAACCCTTCATCCGGAAGATCAGCTATTTTCATATCAAATCAGCCACCTCTCGATAGTTACTCAGCTTGCAAGTGTGTTATTCAGCCCTAGGGCTACATTTTACATCTTGAGTATTTTGAGAAACCTCTCCTCGGTTATCTTGGAATTGTGCTAGAAATCCTAGATATTTGATCTAAGAATTTTCCGAGCACCCTATCGTCGCATCCATGTATTCTTATTTTTTTAGCCGCAATCATTCCCAACAGGACTATGCAATCATAGCCTTCCGACTTTTTATGTAGCAGCAAATTTTCATGTCTTGGTGTATTAGGTCATTTCGTGCTTGTTTTTCCTAGCTTCGAGTGTCTTCATTTCTTCTATTATCTATAATAAAATGGCTCAATGATCTCCTCATGTTTTCGATGTATTGATATTTGGTGCAATTTTCATATTTATGTTCAATATTCCTATTTTCCCTATTTTGGAATATTACAGAGTGGTATCAAAGCTCATATAATTGGCTCAACTTGTGGAACAACCATTCTATGACATTTCGAAGATAGAGAATACATTACGCATCGAACAAGGAGATGCGAAAACTGAGAATGCACAAATCCACCGAAATAAAAAGTGACTCGGTGTTACGTTAGATGTTTTGGGAAAAATGCAGTATGAATCTAGAAAATATGAGACATGGGTTTCGTGTAGAATGGACCTATTTTATTTTCCCATGAGTAGTTATTCTAAATTTGGCATGGATTAAGAGAAACATATGGTTCTATGAGAGATACAAAAAAATAAAACGCAAAAATTCATTGAGATAAAATGTGATGATTTTGCATTAGCGGTTTTGGGCAAATGAAGACGAATCTAGAAAATATGAGACATTAGTTTTGTGCAAAACAAACCAATTATATTTCCTAATGAATTTTTTTTCCAAATTCAGTCTAGATTGAGTGAAATGAAAGGTTCTATGGAGACAATTTTATCCAATTTGCGCTCGGTGGTCTTTTTTTCAAATTCTTCCAATTGCAATACCAAATTCAACTTGTTTCGCAGTTGACATCCGCAAAGAAAACTCGTTCCGAAAGGAGGAGGATAAAGGGAGTCTCCAATGGTAAAAATCATTTTATGGGAAGGAGCTTGGAAATATCCTCCTCGTAACTATGCAGGATCTCGCTAAAGAGATCAAGGAGATAAGAGTAGAGAGATGAAGGGAAACCCCTAAGAGGGTTAAAATGGAAAAGGTTCGGTACTTCACATCATTAGTATGAGAAACTAGTAGTGCAGCAAGATTCACAATGCTCCACTATGACTACCTTCCTAGCAGAGGAAATGGGGTTGGAGGAACATGAGAGCAAGAGGCTCTCTCGTGATTATTTTCCGGAATATTAATCCGAGTCTCAAAGATTCAAAGAACATGTGAATTTCCGTGAATTTTTTCCAAATTAAGGAAAAATCGAAGACCTCGTAGCTACAACAGCTGAAGAGGGTACATGTAGGGAAATGACATATAATGTACCATGGGTATACTTATTCTACCTACTTTTTGATGGGTCATCAAAGAGTATGAAAGCGACTTGGGAGGAGACAACTCGAGCGTACATTTCTTGATGAGACACCACCCATTGTAGAGGTATCCATCGATGGGGTATCTAGGGTTGCAACTAATTTATCTAATTATAGAAGTGCATCACAATTTGATGAGGTGTCAAAAGACAACTCCACCATTGTTGAGGAGTCGATAGGTACATAAGCCTTTCGGGTTTATGGTAAAATTATTGGATGACAATCACATGTAGCCGACTAGTGAGCATGCCTCGCATATTTTGAGTATCTATGGAAGAGGGTGTGTAGCCATGCTTTGGGCTAGCCCTTGAGGAGGCAGTGGGAGATACAGGGTATTGGATGATTTTCGCACACAACAACTCCATCGCTTTCAAAGGTTGACCTTCTAACTTTGAAGGTGAAGACCACATCGAGACGAGAGGCTATCCTTCAACGGAATCAAGAGCCGGAGGGCATGAGAGTGGTTTGTGTCGATCCAATGAAAAATTTAGTCCACATTGGGGAACAGCTTGGATTCCCTAATGGAGAAATTAGACGCACAATGGAGTGTCATAGCACCCCCTTCCGGCATACATCGACAGGGGTGTAGCACTCGCACGACGCACATACTATTTTATGTTCGTGTATTCTTGCATTTCATTCTTTTCGAGGTTGGATCTCGAGAGGAACCGAGTTGATATCCTATGGAGCAAAGCTAGGCAATTGGATATATCCATGGTCATATTTCAGCAGTAGTCCATGGATTACCATAGGGACAAGAGGGCCAAATTACTTATGGGATCGAGTTTGGATTTACCATCACATGATAGAGTCACTAGGTGATGGTAGAGATTGTGTGATGGGTTTGATGTTTGGGCGCACACACATTTTTAGATCTCTATCGTAGCCCCAAACATCCCTAGTGATAGGATGGTTTGGTAGGAGGGTTCACCCTTTTCTAGAGCTATCTCTCGCATAACAACCATGCATGGGGTCACAGGGTGATTAACCTACATTGGGAGGAGATGGTAAGAAGAGGAGGCATCGCGGTGCCACGAGACATGGGAGTGTGTAGATACTGGGTGCTCTATCATGGGTATATGGTATGCTTGAGCTATGGAAGATAGGAGTAGTGGTGTCATCGTCATTGGTATATGAGGAGTCACCGCTTTGATCCTTTAGAGTAGATGGGGAGATGTAGCCCACCTCATGGGGGGGGTTTACTAGGAGAGTGGTGGATCTTTTGACCCATGTAGGATACATGATGGTACATGATATTATAGCCGTGAATCGCAAGTATCTCGGTGGTGTAGAGGGGAAGTTCACCGAATAAATTAGCATGATGAGGAGTATAAAGACACTTTTTGGTATGCAATGACCCATTATACTATGTACAGAACTTGGAATGTTACCTCCAAGGGGACTTATGGATAGGGGAATTAGGTGTACCTCGGGGATGCGACTCTCACCTAGGATTGATGAGGGTAGTGTTGAGCATATGGAGATACCACGTTTAGCAGACATAGGGCTATGATGGTGTTATCAAGAGATCTAAGGCGTAGGGAGGCCCGATCACTCATGCTTGAGTGATGTAGGTGATGTGGCGAAGGTAGAGGAGGGAAACATTCCTTTTTGTATGCTAGGAGGAGGACTCTTCTTTAGATGAGTCCATCCGGTCGACTATCCGGAGTTGATGATAGTAGGGTCGGATTTGTCTTTCGGCATGCAGTGGTGAGAAATCGGAGGACTCGATGGGAGATATTCTAGATGATGAGTCACTTGTGATGATTCAACCCGAGGAGCATATGGTGGAGCATGGGGAAACTAAGAAGGATGTTATGCACAGTATGCATGATAGTCCTTTGGGGGGAGAGCGCGATGGAGGCTCATAGTGAGCCGCTTGTTGGCTTGAGGGGTCCCCGACCTAGGTTCGTAGGTTAAGGTTTTCCAACAAACCCCTATACTATCGTCCCTTTTGGCAGTGTGACCTTCTTGCATAGGCCAAAGTCTCACCCGAAGTCATATAGGAGGGTGTTGGAACTAGGTTTCCACCACATGGAAGAGAGCAAGTAAGTCAAGTTGGTCCACAACTATCGCATCTATACAAACAAGAGGTTGTTCGCAGAGTTCCACAAAATAACTAGAATACATCTTATCGCATCTATTTAATAGGTTCGCATCCACATGCATACTATCGCTTATAATCATACACCAATATAATCACAATAGAGTAACAAATCACGTATACATGTACCGAAAACAAAGATAGTTCATAGCCAAATTAGATACGTAATCATATAACTCAAGTTCACATCAACCATAACAAATAATATACAGATACATCAGATGTCCACAATACTTTCACACACACACACACACACACACACACACACACACACACACATATATATATATATATATATATATCATTACCCAAAATCCTCTTACATTCCCAAATTATCACCTGCACACACATCCAAAGCAGGTTCCGTACATAGTAAGATAGAGGATCTCTCGTGCACACAACCGAGAGGGAGTCCTAACCCAAACAACCCTACCGCAGATTTAACAATTTGTACTTCACATAAATCTCTATTCTTTCCTACCTATGACTCAAAAAGGTTCATCTATTTATAGCAATTTAGCCTATGCATCCAATGGTTTGCAAACCATGGTTTACGTGAATCTTGGTCTACCCTTCACCCATTTACAATGCATTAGGGGCTTTGACCCACCCCAAAGCCCTTGTGTTAGACTAAAAAAATACAAAAAATATACAAAAAATGGATAAAGTTCACAAACTTTTGGGGAGACCCCCGCTACAAGGGTCCCCCCAACATAATCTTCTAACTCGTCCCAAGTCATCGTGTTGGTGGGGCCTCAACCTATGCCCTGCAATAATCTAATTGCCTCGACTAATTGAGGTAGCACACCTTCACTTTGGACAACAAAATTCCGTGCGGGCCTTCGACCATGACAAGTGACACTTTCTAGAGTTTTGTTTAGCCGTTTAGTAGCAACATCGGTATCCCGTGAAAGTTTGAGGGCTTCACCATCCCACGTCTTGAGACGGTCACTAAGGATCTTCTTCTTTTGCCAATGGTCATCAATGTCAACTTGGAGTGCTCGGCCGGTGTGCATCCATTGCAAGCACTTAGCAGTGCACCAAAGTGGGCACTGGTGGCTTTGATTGTCTCGAAGTCTTCTTCTTTTTTGCCACGAGTCCCGGTATATTCCTCGCAAGATGGGGTCATGCCTGGACCTTATTCCATAGTTGCATTATGGTCTCTAGTAGTTGTGATCCCCGCGCTATCTACCCTATGATGAAATTCGTAGCCGTAGTGACCATCGCAGCTCCTTGGGCCCGGACCTCTAGAGGTGTTTCGGGTTGCAACATAGCCTCGCGATTTGCGATCTAATGTTCTATGCATATCTCGATGACCTCGAACTTTTTCATGAGAGGCCTTGAGTGTTGTGACTAGTATTTCTACCTTTTCCTAAGGGGTGGTTGAGGCCGGGATCTCTATGGAAACATCTCTGCAAATTCGGTGAATCGCGTTTTCGAGCTTATGGTGCTTCATGGTGGCAAGGCACACCTTAGATTTTTTTTGCATAGGTTTCTTGTTCAGTCCGTGCCGAGCTATTGGTGCACTTGTTGGTCTAGATGGTGAATTTCCTTAAATACATAGGTGTGGAGACCTTACAAGGCCTCATGAGGGAGCGTAGCTAAGTTCGCTGGACTTCTGTACTAGCCTCGGACTTGGAGTCCCGTGTCGGGTGGATCGAGCATCGCATTTGCACCAGGGGAGAGAGCGAGAGGCGCACTGTCATCCGTAACTAGTGGCCGTGCTACCGGCGGCCGAGGGTGGGCATACCCGAGTCGCACTAGTATGCAATGTGTCTCGTTTTTAATTGTAGCGCACTGAACTCGGCCTTGAATTCTCGTCAATTGCACCGCCGGTGCTCTTCTAAGGATAACCATCTATCCTCTCGTGGCCGAGTGACCACATCAGCGATTTTTCGAGGTCTCTCGTCGACCAATGTGATGGTCTCATCTTGTTTCACCCACTAAGATCACTACTTTTTGCGAGGCATTTTGATAGGCTCGCTTGTCGGATTCATGTCTGCTCGGGGAAGTAGGTCTCGCCTACATCTAGACCTTCAGTAACCAAGTCGCTTTGCGAATCCATCCGTGTCTGTGCCTCGATTTCCTTCTCGAGGGCCTTCTTCTGCTGCGCTTCCTTTTGGGTGGCCGCACCGGTGTCTTGTCCGGTACTCTTGGGCATACCTCCGATATCCGGGATGACGACGGGGGGTGACTTGGGATGTGGTGGTGCCTCCAATGCCCTTCGCACCGCTTTGGAAGTTGATCTTCCGCTTAGGGGGCTAGAGGGAAATGGCGTTGTCGATTTCTTCATCCATCACCATATAAGGAAGCAAAGTCCAGGGTTTCTCCTTGTGTGCTCCCGATATGAACATTGTGCGTAGTGACCCGAAATGTGGCAATGCCCTTGTATCCGTCGCACATAGTACGAGAGAACCATGGTTGGGAGTTAATAGCTACGACCAAGCTACTTTGAAAGAGGACCCGTAACACTTGGTTGTCCTCAAGCCATTGCGGATCCATGGAATCCCATAAGTGTGCATAGCGAGCCCCTTCGCACATGTTCGGGGTAAGCTCGGGGAGGACTAACTCCGCAGGAGCTTCCCCAGAAATCAACTCTATGAGAAACAACAACCAAGAGTAACAAAAGGCACAGCCCTCGCTCCCGGGACTCGCGAACATTAGTTGAAAACTCGTCACACAAATATTGTGCCCCATTAAAATGTACCCCTTTCCCACCCTGGCCGGCTAACTAAATTACGTAGGCTAGAACGGAGGTGACTTGACACTTCCTCATCATTTTTACATGCCAACAACATGGTGCCCAACCCCCGTACGCCGGTCAATCATGGACTTGATGATAAACCCCCCGAGCGTTGCACTCCACATGATACTTTTGGTGCACGTACTCGCGGTCTCCCCCCTCATATTTATTATCCATGCACTCGAGGGGGGTTCACTCGCTCATGTGGAGACTAGTAATTTGATGAACTAGTGCAACATCAATGGGGATCTTGTCCTAGATCCATAGACAACCGTCATGAATCGGGCGAGAAATTGTCGTGCGAGATGGTCCATGACATTGTAGTGTTTGAAGTGTGGCATCGTGAGCGATTTAGGAGCTCGGACCCACCCAAACCACGTACCCAACATTGGGGGGACAAATTTGACCCCATCGGTGCAATGAACTATATCAAGGAATAATGCGTGTGCTAGCTCAGGGGAAGGCCTCAAAGTTGACCAAATCATGATCATCAAACTCAATTTCATGAAGCCATCCAAAAGGTTCACCTATGATGGGCACCTCCCTCGTAGTCGCGGGCATCCGTACATACATGATCAAGACATCGAGGTTCTTTGGTGTTCGCATCGATGTCCCGCATGGTGGAATGAAGGGGGGGCAACCAGCTGATTGACTTGCCGGATCGGGCCTCCTCCGCAGAAACCCATAGGGATTTTATGTTTCACGGGGGAAGTACGGGACTTCCCCCGTGGCCCATTTCATAGGTTTCAGGGGGCTTGCCTCGAGCCTTGTTCTTTTTTATTTTCCTTTCATTGTGGTAGGGCCGGGGTGTGGAGAGGACCTCCTCATCTTCGGATTCGACCTCCACCACATCCTTAGTTTCTTGTTCCATCGAGGTCACCGGCTCGACGGTTTGGCAATATTCATGGCCATCATCCTCACGCAAAACATAAACTTGGGAATTATATTTTCGAGGGAGCAGTGCTTCTTAGACATGAAAGAGATGCTATAGGCACAAAATTTCTTACAGCACAATGTCGTCGAGGACAACCATGCCAAGTACAAGCTCTTCAAGAAATACAGAACACTTGTTTGATCTAGCTCACCTATTTTATAGCATTTGTGATTGCCCAATGGTAGGGTAGACTTCACGCGGGACTTACCATCAAGTAAACGGTAAAAAATCTCCCAAAATCGTCGCATTAAATGTTGGCCACCCTGTACCCATCTAATAGTAATTTTTTTTATTTTTACCCGATTTGATTGTTTCAATGGATAGTTTTTGCATCCGGGGTGCGCTTTGTGTACCCCTCGCCATACCAATGCACCCCCTACACTCGAGCATACCTTCTACATTCCCAACACACCGCTTCATTCTAATGTGATTCCTTCCAACCGAAATTCTCTCGTTGCCATAGCCCGACCCGGGAAGATCTCTTATGTCATCATCTTTCCTCGCGTAGTGACCTCCCGTTATGCCTTCATGGGATTATAGTAAGAGAGTGTGGTTTTCATGCTCCAAGCCATATCTACGCAACACATCCGGAGCTTTGATAATGGTAAAATTTGTCGCTCGTTGAACCAAATTATAAGGTCTAAGACCCCTTCTTAGCCTTATCGTAACCTTTATTTCTTTTGAAAAACATTAAAAATCCATAGAAAACACATATTTTCTATGTTCGAACTTCAACCCTCCCTCGGGCCAAGCCCCTAACCCTTTCCATCCATGAGCCCGAGTGCCATAACCGATCGCTAAACCCGTCGAGCACTTATTCTTTCAAATTAAAATTTCTCCGCCAAACCATTAAAAACCTTTGTAAATTCGTGTTTTTGGGATTTTAATTTATTTCTAAAGTTTTCCGCCGTGTAAATTGTGGAGAAAATCTCAACCGTTGATCTCGCTCCACGGATCGTATGGTGCGGAGCGTGTCTTTCCATGGTCCCTATCGCCCAAAGGCCGATTACCCAAAATCGCGCGGTAAATTTCTTACCGCCTTTGGGCGGAGGGTGGTTTTCTCCCCAATCTGAGCGGTGATTCCATACACTTGCCGCCACGCGTCTCTCGTACCTTTTCCAAAACCACCGTCCCCCGCGCATTAACGTCCCGACCGGACGCCCAACAAAATGAACCCCCGCCGTCCGATCCGGGCCCACTCATCTAACGGTTATCGCTCCTCGAAAGTGCCCGACCATTAACCAACATACCCACGTAATAACCAGTCCCATCGTACAGACAGCAATTGGTTTCTCACCGTCGATCCGATCCGCAGATCGACGGCCCATATTGCATCGCTCGATTCCGTTGCCCGACCAACGTTTCCCCGCCGCCGAATTTCCATTTCCTCGCTCCCGAACGTCGATCATGCGCGATCGACGGCTCGATCTAATTCTCCTTCCCCCATGATTTTTCGACAATTCTAAGATCAAATCCCGACCGTTGGATGATGCCATCCAATGACCCCCGCTTCCTCTACACATCCTCTCGATGCGATTGACCAATAAAAGTAGGATTTTATAACGTTTGTTTGTATTTTGTAGGGTTCGAAGGTTTTCATTATAAACGAAGAAGATTCGAAAGAAGAGGGTGACGACTCTCTTGCTCTCGATTTACCGTAGGAAATCGACCACCGAGTTTAAAATGTCATGTTTATCAATGTTTCATGAACCACCGATGCATTAAAAAACCCCGTACGACCCCTACACAACAACAATAAAACATGGATTAAGCGCAGAAAATAGTATCGCGTTGAAATCCAGGATGAACTAGAGCGAGTAGAATTGATGGATGCATTAACGGGGATTATGGCTAAGACAGCTTATCAAAAGCCTAATCCCCAATCTAAAACATAGTTTAAAAGGAAAAATCTAAAGTGTTTTATCAAGAACACCCCCCACTCGCCCCAAATGGAGGCGAATTGATTCCTCCCAAAGCGACCAAAGTGCCACTCGTGCCTCAAAGTATTCAATCAAGAATAGAATTTATTGCTCGAGATCAAACATCTACCTCACAAAGACAACCGAGAGGGTAAATCTTGCCAAGAATTTAATGATGGAATGCTCGGCAGAGTAACCCTAGCATCACACGAGCTTCAAAGGTCAACAAAAGCTCCCTCCGAGCTTAATTCATAAGTGTAAACCAATTAATACAGTTGAAACACCCGTACGCTTCTTCATTGAGCCTCCCAAGGGCCAAAAGACATTAAATCTGTATTAATTGTATTTGAGATCTTTAAACAGGGTCTCACCTCCTCATCCTTCTATATATACTTCGTAGAAGATGAGTGAGGGGTTGGTTGTTGATGTAATTGCTGAAGCATTGTAATGTAACCGAGCTAAAGACTCCCGATTATAAATAGTGATTCACCGGGCTCTTGGAGCTCGCTTGTAACAGTATAAGTTAGGTTGTGAAGAGAGATGAATTAACAGACTGGATTTGAAGATTGTAACTAGTTTGGAGCAATCAATACAAGCTGATTTATGGGATCCTCGGTCTATGTTGACGGTGATGTTATTCTCATTGTAACTTGTTCTTTATTTTCTCGTTTTTCATTATGTTTCATATTCTTCTCAGTAAAGAACAGCTTTAAACGATGTTAGGACCTCATCGTATACCAAGAACCCTTCTCGGCTGAAAAATCTTTATTTAAATGTTTTCTTTCAACCGTGTTATTTGGAAATGATTTAATTCGGTTTAAGCATAGGAATGCCGGCATTCCCTCATCCCGTTGTCTTAGCCGAATATTATTTTTTAAATGTTACTTTTAGTATATGTTGTGTGAAGATGAACCGAGGAAGATATGGTGAGCCCCGGTCCCAGCCTTGTCCGCATAACTATTTGATTGTTTCCCTTAGAATGTGTTAAAAGTCGGATAGTTTCAAAGTACTTACCGTATCTTAGGCCATTCCGTGTTATCTCTATGATTGTCTTGGAAGTAGCTAAGTAAAGAAGAGCTAGGAGAGGATTTGTGGTGAGCTCACTTTCGCTAGTTTCTACTCCAAAGGTTGCCTTCAAGTTTCCCTTTGTTTTTATATGTTTTCTATCGGAAGTGTATCAAAGGCCGGCTAGTTTCAAAGTACTTACCGGATCCTAGTTTGCTTCTATGTTTTACTTAAGTGCCTAGTCAAAGGCTAGCTAGTTTCAAAATACTTACCAGTATCCTCGGGGTCGCTCTTTGTTCTACATCCGTTTATTTCCTCTTCTTGATGTATTATTCCATTCCATAAATCAAGCCTTAAAGAGATCCTTAGGCATAGATGACTTGCCCCATAGATCACTCTTGAACTCGATTGTTTCAATTAAATCCTCTTATGAATCCATAGCCCAATGGACCGAAAACCTCGCTATCATCTTTCTTGTTGATCGAAATTTATTCCGGTTGCTTGCAACTTCTCACTTTTGAACCTCTTTTCCTTTGGGAATTTTCACCTCTAACAAGAACCATGCTCAACCATCCAAAAAAACAAAACAAACTCTTGGCCTTCATAACTAGCCTAATATCACTACCCTAAACTTCAAAGACTTATCCATATTTTCACTCACCGGAGAGATCCCTCTCCGGATTCGGGAGGGCTAGATCCTAGAATCCCAAAATTGGTTGAAACGATGTTGTTTCTGTAATTGGACTCGCCAATATTTCTAATAAATTACGGATCCCTAACACCCTAGGGGGAAGAAGAGTGCATCCCATACGGGAAGCCATCCGAATTCAAAACTAGGTACGCCACAGCCTAACCCTCATTCTAACCGGAAATTTGTGCCTTCACATGTTGCCATGGCATCAACCTCTCGACTCACCCTTCTTAGCAACATTAAATCTACTAGATTTAGCCAAGCTCACCAATGACCCCATCGCACATGACCCCAATTGGCCTCCCCATTCCCACGAAGCTCCCTTCATACATAGAAAAGTTTGAATGCAAGCAACTCGGAAGACCCAGTGGAATCATATAATGACCTTTCACTTGTGGTGCTCATCGAATAGCATCATTGATGATACTATTCTATTGAGGTCGTTTTCAATGCACTCTCACAAGAGTGGCCGCAAAATGGTATGTTGAGAAACCCCCTCGCTTCACACAGTAACCTTTAGCACCCTCACTACTAAGTTCCTCACTTACTTTCAGCTACCGATTCACCATGATTCGAGAATGGAATTACTAACTCATTTCAAACAATATCCCTCTACCCACATTTTTGAACATCTCCATGAGTGGCGATGACGTCGTAGCTTATGCAAAGCTCAACTTGACGACCGAGTCCTTTTAGATTTATTCTTGAAAACTCGATGGTGGAGATTTCAAAGGATGTGGTGCAACATAACCCCACATCCGAAGAGGACGCAATAAGTAAAGCCCAACGTCTTGAACTGATCTATACACAATCGGGATACATATACAATATACTTCCTAACGCCTCGTTAGAGTCGGTCTTGTCATCCTCTCGTCGAGATCATTTCTCTTATTGCATTTCACTTTTAGGTGTCTCATTTAGCTCATTCATCCGAATTTTTGTTAGGGGCATGCCGATATCTCGAAGGAACGATCTCTTCACTTGTTTCCCTCATGTTTGTACCCTCATCGGGTTGGTCAAAATTTATCAAAATTCATTAAAGTTGATTTCAGTCATTTACAGATCATAGATGCTATTTTGGTCGAACAACAAATCATTTCAGCTTTCTAGGTCTAGGGTTTGGTCTTTAGAATGTCAAATAATACCAGCAGCACCATGGGGAGGTTCAAAATAAGTTCTATTCCAAATTTTCATCATCAATAATTTCTCAAGGATGATTCTTCTTCAAAACTCGTTTTGAAGAAGAAATCGTCAAATTTGTTGTTGTAATAAATATGTAATTTTTAAAGTTTTCTCGTCATGAAGTACTTCAAATGTAGCCTCCGGTCATCCTTTTTCGAAATACAATGCCACCATCCCTACAAAAAATCAACCAAGAAGCCATCATTTCAAGCCAAAAAAAATAAAAAAGGAAACTTGAAGAACAAAGTTGTATTTAAAGTGAAGAAATGCCAATTTTGAAACATTACAAAAGTGGGTCTTTACAAAGAGAAAATCAAAGCCATGACTTTATAAAGATATTTTCATTGTTTGAATAACCATTTTCATTCAAGAGATCAAAGAAAGTCGACTTAAGTAGGTGAGAGGGCAAAGTCTGTCATTTTGGAGCCAAGACTGTGGGTAATTGTCTACGCCGCACATTGGGTAAGAGTGCGGCGCACATAGGCTACGCGACGCACCGGGCCTCCTACCACGGTGCTTTTCTCCAACGAGCATGGCGCACGCAGCCGACGCGGCTCACGGTGGTCGACAGCTAAAAAATCCTCATCATTTGCTCCAAAAATCAAAAAAGTTCATCTTGGTCGCTCCAAGTAAGTTTGTGAGCTCTTTGTCGTTGATTTTAGTTTGCATTGAGTGTTATTTGGAGGAAGGAATTTGAAATTTTAATTGGGAAAATTACAAACCCTCTCATGTGATGAAAACTCGTTCCATAGGGTTTACGCTTGAAAGTTAAAGTGTTGTTGTTGGTGCCAATTTGTAAACTCCATTCCCACTTGTGTTTCCTTTCCTCCTTGCTCGTCACACTACTATCACGGTCCTTCTCCTATTCCCCCTCTCGTCCCAAATTACTTGTACCCTTTGTTCCGATGTTTTCATCCTCAAACCCTACCACTTTCTACCACTTTCCTTTCTTCATATCATTTATAAATTCCCAATTCCCAAAACATTCAAGGACCTGCCTTGTCATTTCATTTATCCCTATTTCTAAAAACTACATTTCCCATTATCATCTCCCTCTCCCATATCACTTATAAAATCCCCCAAATCCCGAAGTCCCCCCAAGCAGCCAAGTGACTATCCTCACACTCAAATTTCACTTGACGAAATCCATTATACCCACCGTAATATTTCCTCACAGTCTCTCATTTCATACTTGGTACACATTTGGCATTGAAAACAAAGACACTAAGTCCTATTTCTCATTTTCAACACACCAAGCATACACCTTGCCTTCAGCACCATGTCGTAGATAAATTCATCATATGAGCAAGGATATGAACATGACAAATGACTCAACCACGTAGCTAAATGTATCGAGGAGGTCTCATAAAAGTGGGAGGCACGTCGCAGAAGAGCCCGCTTCCTTGGCTCAATTGCAGCCTCGCCCCGCTTGCAATGGCATGCTTTCAACAATAGTCATGTTTTCAGCATTGTGAGATGATTTCTCAAATTCAGCATCACCAGGATTTGGTTCGCTTATTTTTCCTACATTTGCATGATGGTCATGTAAACCTTGCTGGAGTGAACTTCACCTTGACACCAGAGACCATTTCTCGTGCAACCGGGATACCGAACATAGGTGAAGAGTGGAACAAGAGACAACAACTGGATATAGCATATTATGAACCTTACATCAAACCCGGCTATTTGAGGTAGCTCAACAGGGGTATTCCCATTCCGGTTTCGAAGGAGTCCTATGCGCCAATGATGAAACTCATCATCGATACTTCAACTGTGAGGGCCTGGTTCTCACGTCTTTATGCATACCACATTAGACTTTTGATGCATTTCACGAGAGTGAGACTCGATGAGTATTCCATATTTCATGTGCCGAAACATAGAGCGGATGACTACCCTTGTGTAGAAGAAGACTCCGAGAGCAAAGAAAGATAACAAAGATTTATCATTATGCGCTCATCAAGATCATTGTGGTACATCAGCCTTGGATTGCAGTGGGCATTACATGGGAGGAGTTCATTTCCCGTGACTTCTTTGTAGCCCCTCAGCCCTCCTCCTAAGATTTTTCATGATGAGGGAGAGCCTTCACATCAGCTTTTAGGTTCTCGAGATAGAGCCTATCATTGCTCCAAATGTGTGTTACATATCGGAGAGGCCACATAGCCTTATTTGCAGTAGCACGACGAGTATTATCTCCACCGGGGGTGGAAGGGGTCTCGTTACCTTCACCAAGACAGCCGCGAGTACTATATCCACTTGGCGTAGAAGGGGTCTTGCCTTCGACATCAAGCATAGGTATAGGACGGAGGCAAGAGGCCTATGCACGATTAGGGCCCTTCGAGAGGCCAAGACACCGATTTTACACTCATTGATGTTGATTTCAGCTCTCCTAGCTCAAAGTTGAAAGAAATCATCCAGGAGCAGAAAGTCGAGATCGATACATTTATCGAGAAATTGTAGAGAGCTCATGGGTTATAAATTACTTGGAGCAAAGCATAATAAACAAGTGGAGGATCGACAGACACTCATAGAGTTGCGGCAAATCCGTGAAGACCGGAATTGGCCCGAAGAGGCATGGAGACATGACACCTTTTGAGCGGTAGATTTGGCTTCGTAAAGTCAAAATTCATCCTTAGAAGCTATTGGAAAAGGCCAATAGGGACAAAGACATGCTCAAGCACATGAAGAACCACTATTGGGCCCGCACACACGTTTGCGCAGCTAGGATGAAGATCCCGAAGGCGAGGGCCGAGGAGAGCACCGAAACGTCGAAAAAGGCCCCGATCCTCTCCAAATATTAGCCGAAACTTCTTTCACCGAGCATGACACATGATGGGGGGGTATTCACCCCAAATTTCAGCAAATTTGGAGTAAATTTTGTCATTTTTTGAAATTTTGGTCGCAAAATAGGTTTTTTATCGCTCGACGCGTCACGCCACTTGGCGCACGCTTATGATTGGAACATCTTCTAGAGGATAAATTGATATTTTTGAGTCTTTTATGGTAAATTATGCATGGTCAAGAATGTCCGAGAGATTTCATCAAGTTCCGGGGTGGTCTTAAAGGTCAAAAACACCTTGAAAATGGCCTTTCCGCCACTTTTTGCACCAACAGGAACCACGTCTTGGGAGATTGCAGTTTTGGAGGGGAAAATGACATCCAAATCCACAAATTCCACTTGGGTTAGATAGTAGACAGACAGGATTTCCAACGAGCTATCATGAGCTCAATTTACACTTCATAAAGTGCCTCAAAAAATAGGCTCAAAGTGGTGCGGCACATAGAGGAATTTGGCTTCATTTTTTACTTTTCAGCTTAGAAATTCGCCCTAGCTTTGACTAGTTTCACTTTTTGATGTGATTATTGATCTATCTTGATGTAACTTGATGAATATGATGTAATTTTGTCTCACATTTACTTTTTTCTAGAGGATTCATTCACTAAAAAGTGAAAATTAAATGAATTAATCGCTTTCTTTCCATATAGAGGCAAGTTGTTTGATTGCCTAGATTTTAGTTCCTTGTTTAGAATTGGTTGAAATAGCTCCTAGAAGGATGAGATCAACCCATAGAGGCATGGGAAGGGGTTAGGATGGTCTATATCATGTATTTTCTGATACATTTTCAAGGTTGGACTCTTGGGAAAAGTTTGGCACTTCATTGTACATACACTTCTGCATTTTTTGCAAAGGAAAGACCAGAGGTTTTGCAACACTTGTTGGGATCCTTGTGGCTTTGAGTTTTGATGATGTTTTTCTCCATGTATCTATAAGTTTCATTAATTTTATATGTATTCCATTACCCTTCTCTACTTCTGAATTAAACAAATGAGTAACTAAGGTAGAATTCATTGGTTTGTCATCGTCTCGCCTTAAACTTTTGTTTAGTTTTATATGTTTTCCTCTCGTTTGAAGAGGATCCTTGCACCCTCGTTTCCCTCTTCAGCTCCTCAGCATTCATTTCTATCCATTCAATTAATCTAATACATCAAAACCATTGCTTTCCTTGCCCCAACTTGAACTCGCAAGAATTTGGCCTCATCCCCAAGCCCAAAATTGCTTTTCCCTTTTTTTCCAACAAAACCCCCAAAAAAATGAAAACCAATCCTCTTATTTGTATATCTAGCCTAAGATTATTTGTTATTTCAGTCATCTCAAGCCCCCATTGAATAATTTTTGCTGAGATTGACCTCGGAGAGAGCCCTCTCCCCCGTTCCGGTAGGGCTAGCTACCGCACCGAGCGTGGTTTGGTGTTACCCCGAATTATGCTTTCCTTCAACCTCGAGGTGGATTTAGGCTATAACATAGTGGCGACTATACTGGGAAAAAAATGGTTTGCTTTTTTGGTGTTATTTGTTTCATAAGCTACGTACGGAGCTTGAAGTTATGTCGGGTAGCCTTCGAAACGCTTTTGCTTTGCATTAGCGGAAGTAGATAAACGTTGCTTTCGCTCAATCTACGGTCTAGCTTGTGAACGTGACGCTTGACTTGTGAATTACCCCAATATATTAGATCGTTCGAACTTTTAGGTGATTGATTCTAGAATTTGATAGGCCGAAACAAGTTGGTTTTTTTCCTTTGATTTTTTTAATAGATCAACACACCGGCTTCCAGAAGACATACTAGAGAAAATCCCAATCCCGATCCGCCTCCAGTGTATGAGAATCCCAATCCGATTCCAAGAATCCTTCGTCAAGAAATTCCCATGAACCCTTTGTTTAAATCTCATTCATGCCCCTATCGTATTTGAATTCCTTGAAGATATTGAGTTTGATGATCAATTCGAGTTGTCATTGTTTAAAACTAAATCGAAAGTGCTACCGGGTCCACCGTCATAAATCCCGAGTTTATCAAGTATCTTGAGATCGAACAAGCTAATAGATCCATTGATAGCTACATCTTGAATCTCCAAAACTCTATTGTGGCGACAAATATTCCCGAGCTTATCGAATCGCTTCCCGAAACTCTTGGTCCATCGACAGCTACTTCCCGATTCACAAGTTCACACCGAGCATCCATTCATTCCTACCATTCCCGTGCAACCATCCATCTCTCGATCAGAAATTTGCAGTAGTTTCTCCTCCATCCCCACCACATACACACTATTCACCTCATCCACCTACCGCTCCTACTCCACCTATTTCTCCAAGACCGGTCATAAATCCACCAAGAGCAATGGTCGCTAGATTTGCACCCCTTGTTTTGCCACGTAACTTGGATGCCATGCCCGCTGATTATTAGAGTAAGATCCCATTGTTTGATGGCACTCCTCAAAGTGTGCCCGCTCGCAGAAGATATTGATAGAATGGCAGATTTCTTTGATCTCCATAAAATTGATGAAGAGAATGTCACTATGAGATTGTTTGTGCAAACTTTTGGAGGTGAGGTGCATAAGTGGTTCGTAGATTTGTAGCCCGTAAGTGTTGCGACATTGGCCAAGCTTCGGAGATAGTTTTTAGATCGGTGGGAAATAAAGAAAGATCCTCTTCAAATAACATCCGAATATACTAAGAGCAAGCGCAATGTCGGTGAGTCCGTCCAAGACTATATTATCGTATTTAATGCAGTTTATAATGAAATTCCCGATGATTTGAGGCCATCTAAGAAGTTAGCTTTGCTTAAGTTTTCCGGATGGTTTTGATCCAGAGATAACCTATTCATTGCGAGACAAAGATCCGCCCACTTTGGAGGATATGCAGTAAAATTGCGGTGAGTGTGGAAGCAAATTTGAATGACAAGAGAGCAATATTGAAGGTAGAAAAGAAAGTTGTGATAAAGGAGGAAGCCTCAACTTCGGATCAAGTACTTCGCAAGGTGGAAAATATTATTGAAATATTAACACTCGATAAGCCGGAACCGCAGATTAGAAATCCAAATTTTCGTGGTCGCAGAACAGCCACAATTGAGGATCAAACAACGAGAGCAGCTGAGCACAAGAACCAAAGCAATCTAGCGAGCAAGTAAAGACACCTCTTCAAAGCAAAAATTTTGTTGGTCGGGATTCAAACGATGAAGATGATGTAGTAGGGTAGGAAAATCACTTCTTTACTCCCCGATGATTTTCCCATTTATATCACCGAGGATGAGGAGTATGCGAAAAGTTCGACGGTATAAAGAGATGAGGATTTTATCTTGGCCAATGATGCAGCTCTTGAGGAAGAGCTCGGATGAGTATCAAAGAGGTTATATGAATGCCTTGTCGATCCAACAGAAGAAATATTCTCTTATAAATAGAGATGTGCCCGTCAATCCAATCCAAAAGAGAAAGGAAGTTTCAGCACCTAAAAACGATTCACCTCTTGCACAAAAGAAAGCAAAAGAGATAGTTGATCATGTTGTCACCAAGTCATCATCAGCAGAAAAATCAAATCAGCCAATTACATCGAGGGAGAAGCCTGAAAAGAAATATTTTCTTGTATGAATCAATACTCCCTACAAAATATTCAATAATATAACTTTCCAACAAAATATTCAGCCAATTTTATATATCAATACTCCATACAAAATATTCAATAATATACTCAGCCAATTTTATTGTATGAATCAATACTCCCCACAAAATATTCAATAATATAACTTTCCAACACACTATTCAACCAAAACTCAACACTGTGATTAACCTTGTTACTTATATAGTTCACCCTCTAGATCAATTTTAGGTTCCAACTAAGTGGTACAACAGGAAGTCAGCTTACATGCTCTTTTGCCAAACTTTGTAACCACTCTGCCAAAATGATTAGAAACTCAACAAATAGTATTTCATGGAAATCCATTGAAACATACGTATTTGCATCCATTTTTAAGGACCGATCAATTGATTTCTGTCTTGTTCTACAATGAACTCTTGTTCTTTCATCTCCACCAACAATTGTAAATCCTCCTTTACATGCCTAGGTCTAGGTCTCTACACCCTCTTCAGCTGAAGATCTCAATATTGACAACAAAACCATTTTTTGTTGCATAGGGCAGAGACCCTCGGTTCAAGGGAATTTTCCAACAAATATTCATGAAACACCAACCATTTCGGCAACATGTGTAAGTAGGTGAAGCCTCACTTGAAGCATCTAGGGGGAACTATAGGAAACTTAACAATTCTATAATGATGAAGGAGTCAATCACCCTAATCTATCATTATTCATGTTAAGTCTAGTGTTAATCATTTTTATTGAGAAAAAGGAAATGAATACCATAATTCAATCATGCACACATTTTAAAGTAACAATACCATGAAAAATAAACTAACCACTAAAAATTGCACAATAAAATAAAATGATCCAAAAATAGATCTTTTAGTATCATTGTGAAACCTCCATTACAATCAATTCCATAATGGCTCACCAACCTTATCAAATCATTTTTCATTACAAGTGAGACTATGTCTTCATCTCAAGATATATCTAACCCCTTGGCCTTAATCTATTTATAGATTTACATTTGGACACAAACCAATAAAAAACCACTTATTAATAAATTATTACTATGGGCTAGTTAATATTTCCATTGGTGAGTACCTACAAAAATGTCCCATTAAATTTCCTTATTCTTCACACTTCCACATGTTATCCCATGGTTGGACTTCTTGCGAGGTACCCTCTTACATGATGCTCTTCTAAAAATATCCCTACAACTTGTTACCCAAAAACACTTTTCCAACACTTAATGTAATGAGCTTAGCTAATGGATTCCATGTCACATGGATTATCAATAGGGAAAGTATGTGAAAGTGATCTTGCATTGTTTACTACAATTATCAACATGTGTATTCTTGGGCTTATGATACAAGTCACATGAATAATTGAAAACATATGAGGATTAAAATTTTCTCCAAAAATAACAACATATGAACAGCATGGAATGTGTACATGTATGGCACATGCATGACATAATATGTATGCATATGTCTGGGTTTATGAATGATGGAATTTCTTAAATATGTACATTTGATACATAATGAAAATTCCCTTTTACAAAATTTCATTGATAGTTGTAAGTAGCTGAATTGATAGAGAGATCACTAATATGTGAGGTTGAGATCATTTTAGGGAATATTTAATATTGAAAAAATAGGTACTCTAAAATCCATTTGGATTCCTTGAAAATAATTTTGCTAAGAATGCTTGTGATTGTTGTGTAACTAGCTCCGAAAATTGAAGAAAAGAGATATCAACGCCTTAGAAATAAGCCACTTCGAGGGGGAAACCTCCAATACATTACATAAATGAACAATTCTTAGATGACACAATTTACAAAACCTCCTTTCTATATATAGGAGTCCACGTGGCCATAATGTAATCCTAGTGGGCTACAATGTAATCCTAGCCGACCTAACAATAATAATTTAAGGGCACAATAATAACAAAATGGGGGTTACAAGGGTACAATAATAACAGTAAGGGGGTTACACTAATAACAATAAGGGACTATACTAGTAATATAGGGACCTAACATGCCCCTCTCCTTCAAAAAAGTGTTGTCCTCAACGCTTGAGTAGCTCTGGGTGCTTCTGTATAAACTTCTCATCCTCCCATGTAGAATCTTCAGTGGGTAAGTTCTTCCACTTGATGAGATACTCTGAAATTGATCGATTCCGTAGCTATCGAGTTCTTGTTTCTGTGACCGCTTCAGGTTCCAATATGATTTTTCCTTCCTCATCAATTTTTGGAGATATTGTTTGAACTGGAAGATTTTCACCTATAAGCTTTTTTAAGCATGAAACATGAAAAACTGGATGCACTCGCGAAGAAGCAGGAAGCTCCAATTTGTATGCCATAGTACCAATATTTTGTAACACCTTATAAGGACCATAGTACTTTGGCGATAATTTATTATCCTTCTTAGCTTGCTTCAGGGACATTTGTTTGTATGGTTGTAGCCGTAAAAATACCCAATCTCCTACATCAAAACTTTTCTCGCTGCGATGTTGATCTACCTGTTGTTTCATTCGATTTTGTGCCAAATTTAGGTTATCCTTTAAGAGTTGGAGAACCTCTTGCTGATGCTTGATGTGATCTTCCACTGCTTGAACCTTCAAATTTTCCCTTAAAGATGATGTGATGGATGGTGGATGATATCCATAAAGTGCCATAAATGGGGTCATTTTTGTTACATTATGGAAGGAAGTGTTATACCACCATTCAGCGAGAGGTAACCACTTGACCCATTGTGTTTTTTTATCAGATACAAAACAATGAAGATATCCTTCCAAAAAAATATTTACTATCTCAGTTTGACCATCAGATTGAGGATGATAAGATGGGCTATGAGCTAATTGAGTACCCAAACAAGAAAATAACTCCATCCAAAAATTTCCAGTAAAAATGGGATCTTTGTCGCTCACAATAACTCTTGGGCTTCCATGTAGCTTTTGAATTTTGTCCATAAATGTAGTAGCAACTGTACTTGCTTTAAATGGATAAGATAATGCACAAAATTATGCATACTTGGTAAGTCTATCAACTACCACCATGATGACACTCTTTCCTTCAGACTTAGGTAAACCTGTGATAAAATCCATTGAAATCTCCTCCCAACGTTGACTTGGAATGGATAAACGTTGTAGAAGTCTGGGGGTTTTAATTTTCTCAACTTTATTCTGTTGGAAAACCAAAAATCCCACCACAAACTTTTGAATATCAGATTTAAGGCCATCCCAAAAAAAATATTTCTTCACCTTGTGGTAAGTTTTTAAAAATCCTGAGTGTCCTCCTAAAGGAGAAGTGTGCAATTCCAGAGGAATATTTTGTTTTAGTTCGGAATTCTTACAAAGATATAAGCGATCTTTGTACCATAAGGAATCATTTTTCCAACTAAATGTATCAGATGTACTAGGATCTTGCTGCAACTTTTGAATGAGTGTCCATACATCTTTTCCCTTCTTCCATTCATCTCTTGCTTCGGTTATCCAATCTGGTTGGATAATAGTAATGGCACAAAGCAATGCTTCCACCTCTTCATTCTTTCTTGAGAGTGCATCTACAACAACATTAAGCTTTCCTGTTTTGTAGATTATTTCAAAGTCATATCCCAACATCTTTGTGACCCATTTTCACTGCTCTTCTGAAGATAGTCTTTGTTCCAAAAAATGTTTAAGACTATCATGATCAATTTTTACCTTGAAGTGTCTTCCCATTAGGTAAGTTCTCTATTTATTTAGTGCATGCAGTATTGCTAACATTTCCTTCTCATAAATAGGTTTCTGTAAATACTTTCCTTTGATTGGACGACTTTCAAAAGCAATGGGTCTTCCTTCCTGCATTAAAACAACACCAAATCCATTTCCTAAGGCATCACATTCCACAATAAAGGTTTTTGTGAAGTATGGCGTAGCGAAGACCGGTGCTAGGCACATTGCCTCTTTAAGATGTTCAGAGGCCTTAGTTGCTTCAAGAGTCCATGAAAATTCATCTTTCTTCAATAATGTTGTTAGAGGTGCTACTATTCTCCCATAATTCTTAACAAACTTGCGATAATACCCCGTTAACTCGAGAAATCCTCACAACTGCTTTATGGTTGTGGGGACTTTCCATTCCTTAATGGTTTTAATTTTTTTAGGGTCTAATTTAACACACTCATGAGATACAATATGACCCAGATATTCCACCTCATGTACTCCAAAGAAACATTTGGATGTTTTTGCATATAATTGTTTCTCCTGCAATAGTTTGAGCACCCTGTCAACATGTTCAACATGATCCTTCCAAGACCTGTTGTAGATTAGTATATCATCAAAAAATACCAGCACAAATTTTCTAAGGAAGGGTTTGAAAATGGAGTTCATCAAACCTTGAAATGTAGAAGGTGCATTTGTAAGGCCAGAAGGCATGAGCAAAAATTCATAATGACCCTCATGAGTTCGAAATGTTGTTTTTGGAATATCTTCAGTCTTCATTCTAATTTGATGATATCCTGAACAAAGATCCAACTTGGTAAAATAAATTTCTCCATGTAATTCATAAATCACAGGAATGGGAAAATTATCTTTAATGGTGAGCTTATTGAGCTCCCTATAATCCGGACACATTCGCCATGATCCATCCTTCTTGTGTACCAATACTATAGCAGCAGAGAAAGAACTTTTACTAGGTTGAATTATACCCGCCTCTAACATTTCTACAATCATACATTCAATTTCACTCTTTTAGACATAAGGATATCTATAAGGCCTGATGTTTGGAGGAACACTTCCTGGAATCAAACGAATAGCATGATCATGATCACGAATAGGTGGGAGTCCTTTGGGAGTTTCAAACATCTTGGAATGATTGTCCAAGACTTGTTGGAGATCTGTAGAAATAGATGATTTTGATGTTGGAACTTCTAGTGAGCATAATTGTGCAATTACACCTCGTTGTTATTTCTTTAGAATATTTTTCATGACATTAGAGCTTATTATCTTTCCCGGCTTCCCTGCAATACCCTGTAATTTGACTTCCTTTCCTTTTGAAAAAAAATTCTAGAAAAGTTCTTGAAAAGTAAAAGCTACCATCCCCAAAGATTGTAACCATTGTACTCCTAGTACAACATCAGCACATCCCATAGGAATGCAAAGAATTGGACTAGTCAATACATATTCCCCCATGGTTAGCTTGATATTATGGCATTTTCCAGAGAAATTTATAGTTCCTCCATTTGCAACCATCACTTGAAATTCTGGTGCTAGGTACAGGAAACAATTTAATTCTTTGGTTGCCTTACAATGAATAAAATTATGGGTGCTACCTGAATCAATCAACACTATTACCTTTTTGTTCTTGATATGTCCTTCTATCTTGAGAGTTTAAGAAGTGGTAATTCCTACCAGTGCATTACATGATATGGTCAGATTCATTACTTCCTCTTCTAGGGCTGGTTGCTAGTGTATATCCTCTTGTTGTTCATTTTCTTCTTCCTCTTCACAATCTATGTAAAATAATTTCTTGTCATCACACTTATGAATTTTAGTGTATTTGCTATCACAACTGTAGCAAAGCCCTTTTTCTCTTTTTTCTTCCAATTTTTGTGGTGTCAACCTTGTAGGTTGTGGAAATTTGGGCATAGAAACTCTTCCTTCTTTATAGAAGTGAGTGGTAGGCTTCCTTGTCGCCATAATTTTACATTCAAATTTTCTTGCCAACCTGAATGCCTTCTCCAATGAATCAAGTTCCAAAACATGAACTTCATGTTGGATGTTATCCTTTAAAGTGCCTATGAAGAGATCAATCCTATGTTCCTCTAGAATATCAGTTACCCTTATCTTCAATTTTTGGAAGTCCTGAATGTGCTCCCCCACTAAACCATTTTGATTGAGATTTATAAATTGGATAAAGACGGTGTTGCTCTTTGTATCCTCATAATGTGCTATCATTTTCTTCGTAAAAATTGACCAAGTGACAATTTTTTTACGAGAGCGAAGCCATCGATACCATACAAATGTATTTTTTTCTAAATGTAAAGTTGAAATGCGTACCTTTTGTGTGTTTTGCACATTATGGAGATCAAAACATTGCTCCATCTGTAGTATCCATCTTACAGGATCCTTTCAATCAAACTTCCTCATATCCATTTTTGGAATATGGTGGTTCTTCCCACCAACATTAGAGTTTATGAAATCACAATTAACATTTATTTTTTTCTCATCATGAGTTTCCTCTACTATCTTTTCACCATTAGGAAACATTTCTTGTATCAAATTTGTCAAACCTTCTATGTCTGCTTTTAGATCGTTCTTCATGTTTTCCATTTTAGCTTCCATGTCATCAATCTTAGATTCCATGCTAGCTTCCATGCCATCTATCTTAGATTCCACGCCTTTCTTCAAACCATCCATATTATTCTTCACACCATCCATATTTTCTTCCACACCTTTCTTCATAACTTCCATTTCATTTTTTGCTACTCTTTGCGAGAGCGAAATTTGGTGCACTTGCTCTTGTAATTTTGATAGATCATGTTGCAATTCTTCATCTTCATGAGTCACAGTAAAGCTTTTTGAAGGCTTAATGGGTGTTGAATTATTTTTATGGGGCATTTTTTATAACCTAATACTGATATCTATTCTACAATATGTCCTTGGAATCAATTCAAATTGATTTTTCAAAAAAGACTTATGAAATTCGGAAACAAAATACACACCTTTTTCTTGCTTTTGAGGAGCTCAATATTGAAATTGGATTATATCTGTGATTGTGGCTCTTAAATATCTGAAATTTAGCACTGAAGTAGCCCTCTGAATTCTATTTTGAATGCCACAGGTCTGACCTGATTTGGATTCCCCAAGACAAATTTATGTCCAATCTCCCATAATGACCTAATTATGGACTGGTTTAGTAGAGTGAACTTGTACGACCTACCACATGTCACTGTTTCATCCTTCACCTCTAAAATTTATATCCAAGAAACTAAAGTCCGTGTACTTGTGACCACTTTTTACGGCACTCCAATCTGATGCTCAGAGAGAGAGTTATTGAAATTTTCCCACGATCACCTCTTTGAGATGAAATTCGAGAGCCTGAAAAATCACTATCTTCGACAGCTCATATCTCTGAAAATATTGCGAACCAAGCTTTGAAATTTTTAGACAATCTTCCTCGGGATTTCAACTTCGTACCCTAAAAATTTCAGCTTTTGAAACTTTGTAGAAAAAACGTTATAGCAAAAATTCCACGATTATCTGTTTGGAGCAGTGAAACCCTAGAATCCAAAGCTCTCATACCAAATGTTAGAAATTCAGCCCCAAAAATAGAAGAAAAGAGATATCAACGCCTCAGAAATAAGCCACTTCGAGGGGGCAACCTCCAATACATTACATGAATGAACAATTTTGAGATATTAATTTATGTTTCTTTTCATATATAGGAGTCCATGGGGCCATAATGTAATCCTAGTGGGCCACAATGTAATCCTAGCCAACCTAACAATAATAATTTAAGGGCACAATAATAACAAAATGTGGGTTACAAGGGTACAATAATAACAATAAGGGGGTTACACTAATAACAATAAGGGACTATACTAGTAATATAGGGACCTAACATTGATGGTAGCTAAGTAAGTAAGGAAAGCGACAAACAAAGGTAAAAAGGTAAATGAAAACAATTGGGTAAAAAAATTTCTAGGCTAAATTTGTATTTTTTGTTTCCAAATTAATTCATATATTTCATGGACACCGAAGGAGTATTTTTAATGCAAGAAACTTTTAGTGTGAAATATTACTAGGACTTTTGTAATTCATGGAAAAAAAATCGACATTAAATTGATCATGAATTTGAAGATATTCATGTCACATTTTTGGCTTTCTGGGATCGTGGAATAAATGTTTCATTTAATTATCAAATTCTTAAAATGAATGTGAGGCATATATACATTGCAAATAGAGTTTGATTTCAATTTGTTCAATTAAATTGGAGTGATAAAATTATGATGTGTGTCATAAATTCTAGTTCACTTCAAGATGTTCTAATTTTTTGTGATGAAAAGGCTGTATGTATAAGATCTGACAAATATTTTGTTGAATTAAAGATAATATTGTATGTAGAAGGATGAAATGCGGTATGAGAGAGAATCCATCATAATATAATATCACCACTTGCAGGGGATCCCAAAAACATAACTAAAAGTCTCATGTTTATGAGATATGAATTCTGAAGGAAGCACAGTTGGGAAAAAAATATAATTTAAATTTTTTGAGTATATCTCATGGTAACTGAATTTTGTGACACATTTTGAGAAATGCAGGATAGAAACTAGGATCAATGCAATTGTGGTGGCATTGCAACCCTATGACACATTTTCTGCTTCATGGAGAAAGTCATGAAAGTCACGTTGACCATAAGACTCCATGGCAAATATAATATAGCATGTCATAAATTCACTTGGATATAATACTAAAACAATAACACCATGTATAAAAAATCATCACTAAGTATACAACCTCAAATGGGAATTTCTTGGGCTTCAAAGTGAGTAATTAATGGGGGACCATGGAAGAAAACCATTTGACTTGTACACTATCCAAAATGGGGGTTTATTGGGCTTGGAAAGGTGAGTAACTGATGGGAGAACAAAATCACCACAAACACACACACACACACAAGGATGTGAGCGCAAAAGGGCTTGCTCGATGTAGAGAGTGAAATTATTTATGGAGATAGAGGAAAATAATAATCATAATTTAAGTATTAGTTTAAATCATTACTTGTTGGAATTTCAGTCTAATTTTGATTTAGAATTATTATCATTAATCTCGGGATAATTGTATGCTTTTGATATAGGTGAGTTCATATTGCAAGTAATATCACAGTAATAACACAGTATCATGGAAAGAGTCTAGTGGAGCCAAAGGCACTAGGGACTAACCATTGTGGTGATACTAGAACCCTGTCATATGCATTGATTGCCATGAGTTATGTTATGAAAAAAATGTTGGTTTATTAGAGTAATAAATTTGGACACCTTCGATGTAAGAATCCATCAAGACTATTCTTGCATGAGGAAGCCTTTCCATAGAATGGAGAACTTGAAGGATCGAGGAAGAAAAGAAAGGGATGCTTGAACTTGGAAGGTGTGTGATTTCCAAGAAGTAGAGACTTGAATGATATGGTTTTAAAAGAGTCATGTACATACAGATTGGGATAAAAAATGCATTGGATGTTTTCTAGAAGGATAATGATCTAGATTTGTTCCCTGTGGAAAAACCTTGGAGAAACACAAAATTAGGAAGGAATGTGCTAAAATGCCATACAATATAGAGGTAACTAGACCATGTCTACTACATTGAAATTCATTACATGAATTTGGACATAAAAGATATTTCTGATGTAATATTTATAAATATAAAGCCCAATTTTTGTTCTAATCCCTGTTTATATAACAACAAGGAAACTTTTCCTTTAAGGGAACATCCCCCTCCTTCCTTATTATAGGCAATTGTTTCACATCCAATCAATGAGCATATTAATGGGATAAATCAACATCTTATTCCACCTTGTAATCATCTTGCATAAAGACCTAAGCATATTAATTTTATCTACCAGAGTTTCATCCCTAAACTGCATCATGTGAGTGAGTTTTAGGATCAATGCTCCCTGAATACCTACTACAGTTCGTTCACCTATAGGTTGCCCCACTCTTTCTAGTGTTTATCACGAGCATGTTTCTCCCCTTTGTAGTTGTGTTGGTTCTAGAAAAAGGGATAATGATTGGAATTCGAAAATATTCCCCTTCTAGGAGTTTCCAGAAGTTGTTCCAATCATTTACCTTGGATAGATAATCCAGATACTATCCTACCCTACTTTGGAGTTTTCACCCCTTATCCTTTGATCCTATCCCTCCATCAAAGGTGGATCTAAAACCCTATATTTTTAATTAGATAATAACTCCCAACTTACCCTACTCCTAAATATATTTACATCCTTCCATATGCAAGAGGTTGGATTTTGAAGGGTGTTTCTTTCCTTATGTTGCCGTAGTGAAAGGTTGTCATCTCATGCATTTAGGGTGATTGCATGTGAACATTATGACAAGAAAAGGAAAAGTCAACGACTTGGAGGAGCTCTTCTACAAGATCAACTACTATTTATGGTTGTAATATCCTTTCATTTATATTAATGAAAATAATAATATGTTTGCCTATATGTGATGTTGTTATTTCATATATTTCAATACCATGTTTATTTATTGAATAGATTATTTAGATGATATTGCATAGATCTTGTAGTTCCTTGGCTTTTGCTATCTCACTGTGAAGGTTCTAATTTTGGAAATCAGAGCTCCAATTGGAGCATCCAAGTTAAAGAAGAAGTGAAGTGTGTGATAGATTCTAGGTAGGCCTCACTCTTGCATCTATTTACTTTATGGAGAAGCATTGGGTTCCTTTTATTTCTATTTTTCTAGGTTATCCATTGTCCGAGGGGAGATACTTTTATGCTCAATCATAAATCCCTTATAAAAATTTGGTAGCTCTACAGGGGAAACATGTATTCCCTTGGAGGTTTACTTTTTTGTTGTGTCTGGTTACCTCTTTGAAATACCTTTTTTGTGTAATGCAACCAAGAAAAAGCCTAAGAAGTGATTTCATGAGGGAAAATTTTAAGGATGGAAATTTATCTTGAAGTTTAGAAACTTTGGCGAATCTCATACTCAATCATATGCAATCTATAAAGATTTTGAAAATATTTTTGTAAAACTATTCAAATTTCTAATAATTTTATACATTCTCTATATAAAATTTTGGTGATTTTTAAGGTGAAATAATTTTAGACTATAAAATTTGGGCAAATCACTTTTAGAAAAAATGGAAACTAGCGAAACTAGTTTTTTGAAAAAACATGGAAAATTAGCCCACCTACGAATATTAGCCCTTAAAATTTTCCCTGGTCATTTCATTTAGTCTATTTTACAATTATTGTGTTGGAATCCTATTTCCGAGGACCAATAGTCCCTGAGTGCCTGTATAAAATTGGTGTACCTCACCTAGGCCCACTTTGTACCAGTGTTGCAAAGCACTGGTGCCTCTTATACACCTCTGTTGGCCCCTGCTTTTGTACAAATTTTTACTTCGTTTCTGAGCCTCTCTTTGATGAACCTAATTCCAACTGAACTTCCATGAGTCTTGAGAGTCTTCAAAAAAATATAGACACCTTTTTATTGCTTTTGAGGAGCTTGATATTGAAACTGAATTATCTCTGTGATTTCAGATCTTCAATATTTGAATTTTAGTCTTGTAGTAGCCCTCTAAATATTCTTTCGAAAAACATATATTTGACCTGATTTGGATTCCTGAAGGCAAATTTATGCCCAATCTCCCACAATTACATAATTATGGACTCGTTCAGTAGAATAAACTTGTACGACATGCCACATGTCACTATTTCCTCCTTCAGCTCTAGAATTGATACACAGGAAACTATAGTTCGTGTAATTATGGAAAATTTTTAGAAAATTCCAATTTGATTCTCAGAGAGAGAGTTATGATGATTTTCCCACAGTCACCTCTTTGAGATGAAATTCGGGAGCCTAAAAAAACCCTAACTTCCACAGATCATATCTCCAAAGATATTGCGAACCACGATCTGAAATTTTTACACAATGATCCTTGGGATTTCGAATTCACGTGATTAAAATTTCAGCTACTGAAACTTCACAAAAAACAAGGTATAGTGAGAATTCCATGATGACCTGTTTGGCGTAGCGAAACCCTAGAAACCAAATGTTATGAAACCAACTCCAAAAATAGAAAAAAAGAGAGATAAACGCCTTAGAAATAAGCCACTTTGAGGGGTCAACCTTCTTTACATTACATAAATGAACAATTATTGGATTCGTACAAATGAGAAAACCTCCTTCTATATATAGGAGTCCATGGGGTCATAGTATAATCATAGCTTACCTAACAATAATAATGTAAGGGCACAATAATAACAATATTAGGGTTACAGGGGTACAACAATAACAATGAGGGGACCATAATAACAAAAATAAGGGACTACACTAGTAATATAGGGACCTAACATCTAGGGGGAATATAAAATATTCCCTAAGGCCCAAATTTTCACATTGTTAGAATAAAACAAATTGACAGACGATCCTATACCTCTTCGCGACATGAGTTCAATGGTGCACTTATTTTTTCCATCTGAGCCTTATGTTTTCAACCACTTTTCAAAGTAGAGTTGTAGGTGTCAACATTTAGTGAGTGAGCAGTCGATTTCATGCCTTTCGACACCACGATTGCGATGGTGATTTCAGCTCCAACAACATAGCAATCTATTGTTAAGTCATCTTCATGTACTTTTCTTTCTCTTTGCTATCAGATACATTGTGCTTTATAGATCTCTGCTTGATGTTTGATGCAGAATTTTGTTTTTTTCTTGATGTGAGATGTAATTCTATCATGTATTTTTCATTTTTTATGAAGATCCCTTTTTTCCCATATTGGCGGGATACTCATAGTCGTTATGTGTGAGTCTAGGTCATGTTGATAGGAGGTCAGTTTAGGAGTGAGAGTTCCTTGCAGCGGAACATCTCGTGGAGAGACTCTACCACTCATGTTGATGGCTTATTTCCTTGTATGACAAGTAAAAATGTCCATATACATATTGAATCTTTACAACACTAAATGAAGCAGCCAACATCATCGAGACACCGAGGCCCGGAGACGTAATCCACACTGGATGAAATCTTTTATTAAACCTCTTGCATCTTTGTCATATGATTGTTGAAATGTGTTCCTCTTGTTTATATATACATGTGTTCATTAACGATTTTGATTAAATACAATTTCATCACATCAGCCAAAGTAAAAGGTCTTGGTTTAAAGGGTATCAAAAATTTACCCGAATCAAGTAGTATCAGAGAGGTCTTCTTGCTGATTTGGATTGCAGATGTGAACCATTGAATTTTCGCTGAGTTGAGAAATAAAGGATTTCAAAGACATATACAAGGCTATGCTTAGGGTGTCTGAGAAGGTAGACATGTTGTACGAAGCTTATGAGAAACAAACAACAAAGAACGCTAAGTTGAAAACGCTTCTACAGGAGGATAAGGATGACAAACATCGATTGCAACCTCAATTGAAAGCCATGACAGAGGCATTGGAGTAACTGAAGCACAACAACTAAAGTATTCAAGAAGATCATGAGGCATCAAAGACACTCCTACAAGAAGAGAAGGAAGAGAAGCAGTGATTGCAGCTTCAGCTACAAGTTGCGACAGAGGCCTTAGAGGAAGTGAAGCGCAACGAAGGCTTAGAGAAGCCTTCTTCACATGTTTCAAAATCAAAAACTAAGGTAAACATTGTTGATTTCTCTTCAACTTCATCTTCACATGATATAATTTCTATTGGAAGTGTGGAGATCCCCTTTACAGGAACTGGCATGACAGTCGAGACTCCTCACCAAGATGGGGTACAAAGGAGGACGAATTGGCTTTCATGGCCAAGGCATAACTTAGCCATTGGAGCTTTTGTAGAGACCTCACTAAGTAGGTTTAGGATAAAATGAAGGAGGATGTTCAAAGGAAATCTAAGGTAGAAAAACATTCTTGAACTCACGAGGGAAGAAGATTGATGAGAACTCTTCACCGTCATCCCATGAGAGTGCATGTCGCAATAGAAGAGTTGAGACAAGCTCTCATCACCATGATCAAACCAGAGACCACTAGGAAAGGTATAACAAGTCTTGATATTGGCAAGTTCAATTTGATTATAGGCATGTTGCTAATCATGAATGTAAATCATGGCATAAGAAAACTCATCATTTTGTTGGTTTAAATAACCTTGTCATTGTTGAGCGATGGAAGAGAATGGAAGCACAAAGGAGGATGAGGCGTGGAAATCATTCTCCACAATAGGGAGAGAAATTGGTTAAGAAGGTCTGGAGAAAGAAGACCTTTTGTAGCCATTGCAACCAAAGTGGCCATCAAAGAGCCACATGTTCGAGGCTCCGTCCAGAGCAACACCTTAAGGATGAAGCATGGGTGCATGAATTGATTGGAACAGATCTTCAACAAGCAAACTTGCCATAGGGATATGATCCATTCAATTTGAGAAGTGAGAGATGGTTTTTATAAATGTGGTAGTGTGTCAGGGCCGTGTTCTGTAAATAATATGTTTCTTTTTTTGTGAAGTGGTGATGTTTTTTTGCATTTCTTATTAAGCAACAATGATATTTTGGCCTTGTTTTATAAATCATGTGATGCATTTCTTTTATGTAAAAGTGATGACATGTTTTCCATCACTTCAAAATGCGATGATGATGTTTTTGGTCTTGCAATGATAGCTGGGGTGTGATTTCCATTTAATGTAAACTTGACCACCGAGCATGTAAACTCGTGGAAATTATGGAAATGTTTGGGTCATAATTGGTCATATTTGAGCAGACATTTGCGGCGCAACAGTTGACGGTGTGGGCTTTTCATTTTGATATCGAAGGACAGAGGTGAAGCAGTACTCAAGGGATGTGCCTTTTTAGAAATTTGTGTTGCAGAAGTTGCAAGTGTTGGCATTTGCATTCCCATTCCGAAGTATAAATGTGAAGGACCCTTCAGGGGATGCACTTTTTCAGACATTTCCATTGCAGTAGTTGCAGGTGTTGCCATTGCGTTCCAATTATAAAGTACATCAGGTGAAGGATTTGTGTGGGAATGTGCCTTTTAAACACATTTTCATGCACTTGAATATGGATAGAAGCTGATGCTTTTGGAGGACCAAAAGATTCTCAGTGGGGAGGATTGATCCAGGTGGATCTTTAGACACCAGTGGCTTGGAAAAAGGCTCAAAATTGAAAGTGGTGGAAATGTTTCAAACTTGGCTTCAGATTGAAGAGATTGTTGCCCTAATCACAACGGTGTGAATGATGCATCAATCCAAGCTCATATGAAGAAGTTAGAGCAATTTGAAATTTTGATAAGGTAAGGAACGTGGGGCCCATAGTGTGCCACATGGCATTCCAATGAGCACACGGGACCCACATGGCAGCCCCTCAGTTGATGACACATGGCGGTCTAGCATTGGTCCTCAACCTGCATCAAAGACAAAGACAAAAAATATTATTAAAATATTACCATAAAAACAAATGATTAAAAAAAATACACATAAAACAAAATGGTTATATATTTTAACAAACCATGTTATGGTATTAAGTTCAAACAAAAATCATATATTAAAAGAAAATCCAAATCAAAACAATGTATATATATATATATATATATATATGTGGCATGGTTGTTAGTTTAATAACTATACACTATGGTATAGTTCAAATTCAACGTATTATATACCATAACAAAATTGGTTATGAAAACGAGCATGTTTTGTTAAAAAAAAAAAAACAATACCACCATACCATATTAAAACATTAGAAACTAACATATTGTTATAATCATTACGTTAAAAGATAATTGTATCACATTTGGTATAAATGACGTGCGGCGTTCGGGGGTTAGGTCGGGCCGCGTGGAGCGGACCCGCCTGCTCAGATTTTATATGCAAAATAGTTTAAAAAAATTAATGCGGCTTCCAAGTATGGAGGATAGGATTGATCCCTTGACCTCCCTTTGGCATTTTTAACAACTTTCCAACACAACACAAAAATTCATGTTGTAAAATCCGCCCCACATTTTTTATAAACCTGTCATTTCGTTAGCGCATCCATGCTAGACCATTGCAGATGTGGGCACAAATTTCGAGGCAGAGGAGGATAAATGATAGCATGAAGTTCGAGGAAAATTTTTAAGGATAGAAAATTATCTTGAAGTTTAAAAAATTGACGAATCTCACTAGTCCCTAATATGTAAACTATAAAATGTTTATTGATGTATTATATAAAATTGGGGCAAATCATTTTTATAAAAAAATGGAAATTGGTGAATATTTTTTAAGAAAAAACATGGAAAATTAGCCCACGTGCGAATATTACCCCCTAAAATTTTCCATGTTTATATGCATTTTAAATAGAATTTTCCAGGAAGCGCGATGGTGCACTGATATTTTCCATTTGGGCAGTGGTTTTTCAGATTCCCTTTGGCGGAGAATCTTCAAGAATCTTGAGGGAATTTTTCAGATTCCTTGGAGGTTGAAATTCGCCAGTGTCAAAATGAGGTCAAATTTATACTCATTATTCTCAAAATTTCACAAGGATCTCAATGGTGAGATTAGATTCCCGTTTTGATTTGTAGATTTCTAGATTTTCGGTGGAGCAGCATCTTTGAGGAATCTACGGGGAATCTAAAATATTTCCTGAGGCCCAGTTTTTGACAATGTTAGAATTTAACAAATTGAGAGTCTATTCTATGCCTCTCAGTGATACGAGTTCAGCAGTGTGGTAAGATTTTCCATCTGAGCCTTATGTTTTCCAGCCACTTTTCAAAGTGGAGTTGCAGCTGTCAACATTCATTGAGTGAGTAGCTGATTTCATGACTTTCGATGTCGCACTTACGAAGGTAATTTCAAATCTAGTAGGTCGGGCCGCATGGAGCGGACCCGCCTGCTCAGATTTTATATGCAAAATAGTTTAAAAAAATTAATGCGGCTTCCAAGTATGGAGGATAGGATTGATCCCTTGACCTCCCTTTGGCCTTTTTAACAACTTTCCAACCCAACACAAAAATTCATGTTGTAAAATCTGCCCCACATTTTTTATAAACCTGTCATTTCATTAGCGCATCCATGCCAGACCATTGCAGATGTGGGCACAAATTTCGAGGCAGAGGAGGATAAATGATAGCATGAAGTTCGAGGAAAAATTTTAAGGATAGAAAATTATCTTGAAGTTTAAAAAATTGACGAATCTCACTAGTCCCTAATATGTAAACTATAAAATGTTTATTGATGTATTATATAAAATTGGGGCAAATCATTTTTATAAAAAAATGGAAATTGGTGAATATTTTTTAAGAAAAAACATGGAAAATTAGCCCACGTGCGAATATTACCCCCTAAAATTTTCCATTTTTATATGCATTTTAAATAGAATTTTCCAGGAAGCGCGATGGTGCACTGATATTTTCCATTTGGGCAGTGGTTTTTCAGATTCCCTTTGGCGGAGAATCTTCAAGAATCTTGAGGGAATTTTTCAGATTCCTTGGAGGCTGAAATTCGCCAGTGTGAAAATGAGGTCAAATTTGTACTCATTCTTCTCAAAAATTCACAAGGATCTCAATGGTGAGATTAGATTCCCGTTTTGATTTGTAGATTTCTAGATTTTCGGTGGAGCAGCATCTTTGAGGAATCTACGGGGAATCTAAAATGTTTCCTGAGGCCCAGTTTTTGACAATGTTAGAATTTAACAAATTGAGAGTCTATTCTATGCCTCTCAGTGATACGAGTTCAGCGGTGTGGTAAGATTTTCCATCTGAGCCTTATGTTTTCCAGCCACTTTTCAAAGTGGAGTTGCAGCTGTCAGCATTCATTGAGTGAGTAGCTGATTTCATGACTTTCGATGTCGCACTTACGATGGTAATTTCAAATCTAGTAGGTCGGGCCGCGTGGAGCGGACCCGCCTGCTCAGATTTTATATGCAAAATAGTTTAAAAAAATTAATGCGGCTTCCAAGTATGGAGGATAGGATTGATCCCTTGACCTCCCTTTGGCCTTTTTAACAACTTTCCAACACAACACAAAAATTCATGTTGTAAAATCTGCCCCACATTTTTTATAAACCTGTCATTTCGTTAGTGCATCCATGCCAGACCATTGCAGATGTGGGCACAAATTTCGAGGCAGAGGAGGATAAATGATAGCATGAAGTTTGAGGAAAAATTTTAAGGATAGAAAATTATCTTGAAGTTTAAAAAATTGACGAATCTCACTAGTCTGTAATATGTAAACTATAAAATGTTTATTGATGTATTATATAAAATTGGGGCAAATCATTTTTATAAAAAAAATGGAAATTGGTGAATATTTTTTAAGAAAAAACATGGAAAATTAGCCCACGTGCGAATATTACCCCCTAAAATTTTCCATTTTTATATGCATTTTAAATAGAATTTTCCAGGAAGCGCGATGGTGCACTGATATTTTCCATTTGGGCAGTGGTTTTTCAGATTCCCTTTGGCGGAGAATCTTCAAGAATCTTGAGGGAATTTTTCAGATTCCTTGGAGGCTGAAATTCGCCAGTGTGAAAATGAGGTCAAATTTATACTCATTCTTCTCAAAATTTCACAAGGATCTCAATGGTGAGATTAGATTCCCGTTTTGATTTGTAGATTTCTAGATTTTCGGTGGAGCAGCATCTTTGAGGAATCTACGGGGAATCTAAAATGTTTCCTGAGGCCCAGTTTTTGACAATGTTAGAATTTAACAAATTGAGAGTCTATTCTATGCCTCTCAGTGATACGAGTTCAGCGGTGTGGTAAGATTTTCCATCTGAGCCTTATGTTTTCCAGCCACTTTTCAAAGTGGAGTTGCAGGTGTCAGCATTCATTGAGTGAGTAGCTGATTTCATGACTTTCGACGTCGCACTTACGATGGTAATTTCAAATCTAGTAGCAGAGAATCCTATTCTTTAGTCATCTTTAGCATGAGGTATATGAAGGGATAAATTCATGTACTTATTTGTCTCTTTTTTACGAGATGCATTGTGCTGTATAGATCCCTGCTTGATGTTTGATGCAGGATCTTGTTTTGTTCTTAATCTAAGATGTAATTCTATCATGGATTTTTCATTTTTGATTGAGATCCCTTTGTTGCCATGTTGGTGGGATACTCATAGTCCTTATGTGTGAGTCTATGTCATGTTGATAGGAGGTCAGTTTAGGATTGATATTTCCTTGCAGCGGAACGTCTCATGGAGAGAATTTCCGACTCATGTTAATGGGTTATTTCCTTGTATGAAAATTAGTAGCATCCATTTACATCTTCACTCTTTACAACACTAAATTAAGTGGCCAACACCATAGTTACACCAAGGCCTGAAGACGTAGTCCACACTGGATGAAATCCATTATTAAACCTCTTGCATCTTTGTCATATCATTGTTGACATGTGTTCCTCTTGTTTATATCTGCATGTGCTCATTAACACTTTTGATTAAATGCAATTCTAACACATCAATCAAAGTAAAAGTTCTTGGTTTAAAGGGTATCAAAAATTTACCTGGATCAATCATCCAAAGAAAGCAGGTGAAAAGGACATATGTTGCCTCCCACCATGGTGAGGCATAAACTCACTCCACCTTAGTAGTCACATATCTCTCAGGGAAGGGGGTCCAACCACTACGCACTTATATTTGAAAAATGGAACTCACTTGAGGAAAAGTTTTACGAATATTACAAATAGCCAAATTGCTTTATTTTGCCTATTTTTGATGTTGTGAGTTGGAACTTCATGTTGGGAAGAAACCCTTCACTGTGATTGAAAAAAATTGGGCTCATACAATCCACAGTGTGCTAGAAATGAGATTCCTTGGCTCATGCAAGGCTTGTACGCGTACCACTCGTACTATAGTTTATAATACTATTATTAATCCAGGATCTCTCACAACCTTTATATCGATCTTCACACTTTTTTTTTGTGGGAGTTTTCACTACGATGTCTTGCAATGAGAATGTGAGTACTACTATGATAGCAACAAAACTGAATTCAGCCCCCTAAGGAGAGCTAGCCTCTATAGTAGCTCTGTCAGCATTTTCCCTTGGATTAACTTAGTTCATCTCCACCAGGTCTTCCACAACTATTTTGTAATTTTATTTATCAATTTCAAAGAAATTGACAAATAAAAAAATCCAGCAATTTCCGAACCTTAATCCTCTCATCGAACCTTATACTAACGTTGTCACCCTTCAGTATCTTATATTAATAGCTCGACGCTTTTAAACAAACTAACTTTAGGCCTCGGGCCCACCATACACAACCGGAGGTTCAATTAAATATGCTCGCCTCACCTTACATTAACCTCTGAGCAAGTCCGTGTGCGATCACCGTTCAATAGCCCACCTCCAGATCGGACGGTGTACGCGGATATCGCACTGCCTCCCCAACTGATAGTTAACGCGCGATGAGGGCATTTTTGGAAACCCGCCTTATTCCACGTGTCCCGCAAAAAATGTGATCACTCCAATTTCTTGAATACTGCTCATCCCACAAAGGCGGTGTGATCAAAATTGCTTCCAGCATTTGAACAGTGATTGAACAGGGTTTAAATCAGGTTACACGCTTCAAGATTGGCATCTACAAGGTCTGCGATGATGGGTTAATATATCATTCCGGTCTCTTACATAATGTAATTGACAACTCTAGGGAATCCACAATCAACCCTAGATAGGAGTTTGCAGAGATTCACAAAGCAATTCTCTTCATTGAATTAATCACAGAACCGAAGATTCAATGTGCTCGGGACCAAAAAATTCACACAAAGACTAATTCAATCACACACAGATAGTCAATAAAATATTGTATTTTATTCAAACTAAAGAAAAATCTTAACACACAGACTTCACTACGAAATCTCCTCTCCCCCCCTACATCCGGGGAGTACAATTTATATATAACATTATGTGCCTCTTCGATTCCTCTGTGAGGACCATTTTCGGTAAACCAAAAGCATAATTACAATTTATTCGAATAAATGAAACATGACAGAGGGACTAATCTTAAAGCTATTTGACTTCTACAGACTCTAATTGATCTAAATGTAGCAGGAAGCTAAGGTATTGACACCTTGCTATTACAAATTTGAATGATTCTGAACCCTCCTAGCCACAACATGTGGACAAAACCCCCTACATTGCTGGCTAGTGTCTAATGCACCTGCATCAGACTCTCGAGAACGATTTTATTCATGGACTCCTGTCCATGAGCTCTTCCACTAATCCACCTATCTTCCGTAACATTCCTTCAGTAATCCAAGTGGCATCTTCGTCCGGCTGGTCCTTCCACTTAATCAAGTACTAAAAGTACTCTTGTCCTTTTGTCTTCTTGAACACTCTTTTGTCCAATATCTTCTCTGGTTGCAAGGGTTGTGCTAGAGGTAGCTTCTTTTCCCACTCAATCGGTTCCTTGTTTGCTGGTCCCTCTTCTGCACCATCATCTTCATACTTGTACAAATCTGCAACATTAAAAATGGGAGATATTCCAACATTAGGAGGAAATTCAATCTCATAAGCATTTGCAGAAAACTTTCTAAGTATCTTGCATGGTCCAATATTTTTGAACTTTAGTTTGTTATACTGCTTCTTTGGGAATATCTCCTTTCTCAAGTGTGCCAAAACTAGATCTCCTACTTCAAAATGAACTTCTTTTCTTCTCAAGTCTTCTCTACCTTTATATTTGATGCTACTGCCTTGTAGCTGCTATTTCACTTGTTCATGTATGGCTTGCATTTCTGAAGCAAATTCTTCACCATCAGCACTTCTCAGCTCTTCCTTTCCCATATTTCTTAACTCTGATATTCCTCTCGAGTGCATTCCATAGACAATATGGAATGGACTCTGCCCCGTGCTTCTGTTTGGTGAGTCATTATATGCATATTCTGCCTGAGGAAAAATATGATCCCACTGCTTGGGATGCTCTCCTGCAGGACTTCTCAACAAATTTCCTAGACTCCTATTCACTACCTGAGTTTCTACATCAGTCTGAGGATGATAAGCTGAGTTGAAACTCATTTTGGTACCAAGTTTCTTCCACAGTGTCCTCCAAAAATGGCCCACAAATCTGGTGTCTCTCTCTGAAACAATACTCTTGGGTAACCCATGCAACCTAACAACTTCTTTGAAAAACAAGTTAGCAACATGGGTGGCATCACTAGTTTTATAACATGGAATAAAATGTGACATTTTGGAAAACCTGTCCACCACAACAAAGACTGCATCATTCCCTCTCTGAGTCTTGGGCAATCCTAGAACAAAATCCATACTCACCATGTCCCAAGGCCTGTCTGGAATAGGCAAGGGAGTGTATAATCCTGCATTCTGGCTCCTTCCTTTGGCATATTGACAGATTTTTCAATATTTCACAAACTTGTCCACTTATCCTCTCATCTTGGGCCAATAATAGAAGTGACTTAGCTGCTCATAATTTTTGTTAATACCAAAGTGTCCAGCAAGTCCGCCACTATGCTTCTCCTTGATCAAATTTTCTCTCATGGAACATTTTGGTACACATAGTTGGTTTCTTCTGAATAGTAAGTCCTCCTGCAAGAAATAATCCACCCACTAGCTTCTATCTGTTAGGACAGGGTTACAACATGCCTCAAATGCTTCCTTAAAATCTGAATCTGTTTTATACAATTCTTTGAGAAAATCAAATCCTACAACTTTAAAACTGGTTTCTTGAACAAGCATGTGCCTCCTACTCAAAGCATCAACTACTTTATTTTCTTGGCATCTTATATGCTTCAAAACAAAGTTAAAAACTTGAAGATACTCAACCCATTTGGCATGCTTATGATTCAACTTGGACTGTTGTACAATGTACTGCAAATCATAATTATCAGATTATAATACAAATTCTTTGGACATCAAATAATGCCTCCACTTTTTCAATGCCTGAACAACTGCATAGAATTCCTTCTCATAAGAGGAATACTTCCTTCTGGTGTCATTCAACTTTTCACTGAAATAGGCTACAGGCCTATCATCCTGACTCAACACAGCTCCAATGGCTTCTCCACTGGCATCACACTTCATTTGAAATGGTTTAGTAAAATCAGGCAGAATCAAAACAGGCTTTTCAGTTATCTTTTGCTTCAAAAGTTTAAAGTTTCTTTCTTTTTCAACAGTCCATTTAAATGGTTGTTTTCTCTTCTTTATTGTTTCAATGATGGGTGCATCAATCTTACTGAAGTTTCTTATAAATTTCCTGTAAAAACTGGCAAGTCCATGGAAAATTCTTACCTCAAAAACATTTCTAGGTGAAGGCCACTCCACAATGGCCTTAACCTTTTCTGGGTCCATCTTCAATCCTTCTGCAGAAATAACAAAGCCCAAATACACCAACTCTTCCTTCATGAATGAGCATTTCTTTAAGTTTATCAGCAATTTCTCTTAGTGAAGCTTCTTCAAGACATAATTAAGATGCCTTATGTTCTTCTTTGGTTTTGCTAAAAACTAATATATCATCTAGATACACTATCATAAATTTACCAGTAAATTCTTTCAATACTTCATTCATGAGTCTCATGAAAGTGCTAGGTGCATTTGACAACCCAAAAGGAATTACCATCCATTCATACAGTCCTTCATTTGTTTTAAAGGCATTTTTCCACTCATCACCCTCTCTTATTCTAATCTGATGATATCCACTTTTTAGATCTATCTTTGAAAAATATTTAGCACCACTCAAAAAATCCATTAAATCTTCAACTCCGGGCAGAGGGAATCTGTACCTAATTGTTATCTTATTGATTTCTCTGGAATCAGTACACATCCTCCAGCCTCCATCTTTCTTTGGGCTCAATACAGTTGGTACTGCACATGGACTCAAACTTTCTCTGATCAGTCCCTTGTCCACCAATTCCTGTACTTGTCTCCTGATTTCCTCATTTTCTGTGGGATTCATTCTGTAGGCTGCCTTATTCGGTAGATTTGAACCGGGGATAAAATCTATCTGATGGCTGATCTTCCTCACAGGTGGCAACTCATCAGGTAAATCATCCACAACAATGTCACAATAATTGTCTAACATCTCTTCAATTTCTATTGGTAAATTAGAAATATTTGTAGAAGTAAGAACTACCTTAGGGTTTGCAAACTAAAGCAAAGCTTACCTCTTCTTCTTCAATATACTGTAGATATTCCTTCCCACTCAGCAACAAGGTCTTTGGATCAACCCCTCTGCTTGATGGCTCTCCTTCTTCCATGGGTATCAATGTATGATGAACCCCGTCCTTGAAGAACTTGTAAGTGTTACTTTTTCCATCATGCACTGTTGCTCTGTCAAACTGCCAAGGTCTACCCAGTAGTATGTGACACACATCCATGGGCATCACATCACATAGGACTTTGTCTTTGTAGTTGCCCATTTGTAGCTCTACCTCACATTGTCCTTTTACAATTAGTTGGTGCCCTTTATGCAGCCAAGACACCCTGTAGGGAGTTGGATTCTCCCTTGTATTCAGCTTCAACTTCTTTATCACCTGAGTCGAAACCAGATTGTCTATGCTACCACTATCAATGACTAGCTAGCAGCATTTCCCCTGGACTTTGCATATGCTCCTAAACAAAGTCTTCCTTTGTGCAGGCTCAGTGACCTCTTTGGCTTGTTTCCACATGACCTTATTAACCCCCAAGGACTCTCCCCTCTCTGGTATAATTTCTTCTTCAATTTTTGCCTCTTTTCCAGCCTGGGAAACAACAGCATTTCTTGGACTACTGCCCACATTCTCTGGGAACTCATAGTGCTTGTGTCCCACTTGCTGACATCTATAGCACCTCAATTCTCTACCTCTGCCTCTACCTCCTCTTCCTCTGTAAGAACCTCTTCTGCCTCTTGCATCACCCTCTGTAGATGCCTTCTGAGGTGAGAACCTGTTAGCTCCATCTCTGGGTGTAGTAGGCTTTCCTCTACCACCTTGACTTCCCTTTCCACGGAAAGTACCTCTCCCTTTGGCAGACTGTTTCCTCAAGAGTTTCTCCTCTGCTTTCAAGGCCATCTGATAGGCCTCTTCAACTGTCTTAGGAGACAGAAGACCAATCTCATCTTGGATCTCCAACTTGAGACCATTCACATATCTGGCATTCTTCTCTGGTGTGTCTTTAAATTGCCCAGCTCTTATGCTTACTCTATAGAATTATTATGTATATTCATTTACTATCAGCAGCCTATGTCTCAGGTTCTACATTTGCCTAAACAATGTTAGCTGATAATCACTAGGCAATAATTTACCTTTTAACTTAGCCATCATTCTGGTCCAACTCTTGATAGGTTGCTTGCTAACTCTCCTCCTTTCTGCTTGCACTCCATCCCACCAAAGTGCAACATGTCCCTTCAGCTTTGTTACTGCAAACTTGACATTCTTATCTTCACTCATTTCTTCATAGTCAAAGCACTTGTTCATTTCATTCATCTAGTCCACCAACTCCTCTGGATTCAGTCCTCCTGCAAAACTTGATACTTCAATCTTGGACTTAACTATAGACCCCAGAACGGTTCTGAGGAGCCCCATGTCAGGAGGAATCTCAGCAATTTCTCCAGCTTCTTCTATTTCAGGTTCACTGATGTCTTCAGGATCTCTAGGCTGCCTTTGCTCCATGGCATCCATTCTAGCCTCGAACCTCTACAAGATCCCCAACACTTCTGCATTGGAAACAGGTCCACCTCTCCTTCTACCAACACCTATACCAACTCATATTTCCATGTTAATTATCTGCAAAAACAACTCAAAAACAACTCTGATACCACAATTGACAGCAAAAAAACTTAGTTCAGCCCCCTAAGGAGAGCTAGCCTCTATAGTAGCTCTATCAGCATTTTCCCTTGGATTAACTCAGTTCATCTCCACATGGTCTTCCACAACTCTTTTGTAATTTTATTTATCAATTTCAAAGAAATTGACAAACAAAAACATCCAGCAATTTTCGAACCTTAATCCTCTCGTCGAACCTTATACTAAGGTTGTCACCCTTCAGTATCTTATATTAATAGCCTGACGCTTTTAAAAAAACTAACTTTAGGCCTCAGGCCCACCATACACAACCGAGGTTCAATTAAATACGCTCGCCCTACCTTATATTAACCTCCGAGCAAATCCAGGTGCGTTCACCGTTCGATAGCCCGCCTCCAGATCAGACGGTGTACATGGATATCGCGCTGCCTCCCCACCCAATAGTTAAGGCGCGATGAGGGCGGTTTTGGAAACCCGCCTTATGCCACGTGTCCTACAAAAAATGTGATTGATCCAATTTCTTGAATACAGCTCGTCCTGCAAAGGCGGTGCGATCAAAACTGCTTCTAGCCTTTGAACAGTGATTGACCAGGGTTTAAATCGGGTTACGCGCTTCAAGAATGGCATCTACAGGGTCTGCGACGAGGGGTTAATATATCATTTTGGTCTCTTACATAATGTAATTGACAACTCCAGGGAATCCACAATCAACCCTAGATTGGAGTTTGCAGAGATTCACACAGCAATTCTCTTCATTGAATTAATCACAAAATAGAAGATTCAATGTGATCGGGACCAAAAAATTCACATAGAGACTAATTCAATCACACACAGATAGTCAATAAAATATTGGCTTTTATTCAAACTAAAGCAAAATCTTAACACACGGACTTCACTACGAAATCTCCTCTCCTCCTCACATCCGAGGAGTAGAATTATATATAACATTATGTGCCTCTTTGGTTCCTCAGTGAGGACCAATTTTGGTAAAACAAAAGCCTAATTACAATTTATTTGAATAACTAAAACATGACAGATGGACTGATCTTAAAGCTATTCAACTTCTATAGACTCTAACTGATCTAAATGCAGCAGGCAGCTAAGGTATTGACACCTTTCTGTTACAAATTTGAATGATTCTGAACCCTCCTAGCCACAACATGTGGAAAAAACCTCCTACATTGCTAGCTAGTGTCTAATTCCCCTACATCATACTACCTCCAACTTGAGAGCGAGACATCTGAACCCATTTTCCTCTCTTGGAAAAACAAGTGATAAATTATATATCATAAACATCCATACTCACTTCCTGATATCCTATCGTGAACAATTGGCGGTCCACATTCCACCAAGTCACTAGAAATTGTAATAAATCATCTTGGGATCAAATCCCAAGCATTCAGAAAAATGTGATCAACCCATAGTCATGAAGTGGCCTGATACATTGTGGGTTTTGTACATCTTATTGGTCTTCGGCCTCATGGCCTCTTTACTTCCATTCAATCACCAATTTTCACTTGCAAACATCATTAAACAAATATTAATCACCTTCCATGGAGAAAAATTTAGAAAAAAACAAGTAAAGATGGAGCTTTGGTTAAAAAAAATTATCTCTCGGTGCTAGAATGACTGTCTTGGAATTTTTTCGTAGTGGCATCGCACTGGTCTTTTGGGGCCCAGGGAAAACAACATGGACCTGATCGGTAAATCCTGTGTTGGTCGCCCATGAGCCATAATTTTTTATAAGACTCGTATATGCCTAATATATGTCTTATATTTCATAAAAGTACAATCAAATTGAAGAGAAAGGTAAGAGTAGTTACTTGTGACAAACAAATCGGTGATTGGTTTTGTGGATTGTTCACACTCTGTGCATGAAGATCAAAGGTAAATTAGGGTAAAATTCTCTCCAAGTTCACAAATGGTAAAATGTAATTTTTATTTTGAATTTTAATTTATTTAAACTTGTGAAATGTTTTTACCTTTTTAAAAAATGAATTTTAATTTATATTTATAATTTTTCTCTATCAGAGTGACATTTTCTTAACATGTGTAGAAAAATGTTCATTACAAATTGGTGATGGTAATTCATAAAATCAAAATTTTATTTCATCGCTTTTTTAGACTCGTGAAAATAAACGAAAAACGAACCCCCATGGAGTCATATTTCAACCCTTTTCTGTCTCTCAAAACATGAAAATATTTTTGAGCACTTTTCATTTCAAGCTCATTAAAGTAAATGAAATGATGTCTACTTAGTATAATTTTAACCCTTTTCTAGACTAAGACAGACTATTTACAACAAATGAATACCTTAGTAAAACATGACTATGAGGTTCTCTCGAATATCATTTTCTACTTTTCCAGACTCGAGGGATTATTTATGAAAATAGACCTATGGAGTTTTCTTTTCCACCTAATTTTCAAACTCTCTAAACATGAAAAATATGTTGAGTTACCCCTCTGTCAGACTTGTAAAATTTAAACAATGAAGGAATTGTCACCATGACAACACTGATTTTCTCCTTCCTAGTGCTCGCTAAACGTACTAGGATGGATTGATCCAAAGGGTAAAATTATACACTAAGCATATGGTATCGTCTTCAAGCTTGATATAAAAAATAAAGAGGTAATCATTAGAAATAGTGGGGAAAAATTGAAGTAAAACTGTATTTTCTTATGTATCAAGGGTAACATGTCACTCTCGAACATGACACTCATCAGCATCTCATGTCGGGTTTGGGTTATCCTATCTTTGTCACTCGGCCTCATGGGTTTTGGAAATCCATTTTCCTCTCATTCTATCATTTCCTATCATCACCATGACTATTGATCCCATTTTGAGTCAAATTCTACCAACCTTTAGAGTCGTGTCACCGATATGTTCAAGAGAAGTCTCGTTTGCAAAATCAAACCTATTATACCTCATTTTACCTTACTATGTTACACTCTTGAATGACTCTCATCAAAGTCCTTTGTTTCCTATTGATGATGTGGGAAACATTTTTTCCCTCCTTCAACATATTATGTTGAATATTGCAACAAGAAATAGTGAAATTGGCATCCGGAAACATCATTCCTTGATCCTATTGAAAAATCAACACCTAAACTACGTGGGCCCCACATAGGCTATTTCTAGGTGTATGTCTATTATTAGAATGGTGAAAATATTCTAAATATAGTAGGATGCTGATTCTAGATGGTTGAGAAAATTCTATGTTTGGATGAATTTCTATTTTTAGAAGATGGGGCAAAGTCTATTTATAGACCACTAATTTAAAAATAGATGCATGTCGATTATTATTATCCCTTAATAATAAACAAACAATAAATAATAACTTATTCTCTTGGAGAAATTTATTTCAATGAAAAGATGTGGCACCTCAGTGGGCTGATGGAATTACACAATTCCTAGGGTGGTTTGTGACTCATGCATGGAGGACTTCATTATAATTTATTGTGGCAAGTTTAAATAGAGTTGGAAGAGTAGTTATGTGAGTTGTTATTTATTTTGACTCAGTTCAATGAGTTAAATTCAGTTGTGCTAGTTGTAACTGAAAATACACTAGTGAAAGATCAGTGAATTAATTTGTTAATTAATTCAAAAGCAGTGTCTTACTTGAACCTGAATAAATACAATAGTTAACTACTTGCATGTCAGTTCCACTCGAGACCCATTGGAGAGATAGGTGAAAGGGTGATATGGACTATCTGTTGTGACTATAATGGAGCATTCAATGCATCCACACACACACACATTGGAGATTCCTATGAGTATTGAACAGTCAAGGTAAGGTAAGGTCGATTTCATTCAAGGTTATTCTTCAACAGGGATTGTGCAGTGGAGGCAGGTTGTCAGGAGGCAAGAAATTGGTGAATGGAGGTGAAAATTTCTGCAAGACAGTGTCATATGATTGTATATTGTACTGAGAGCTCTATTAGCTGAGATTTGTATGAGATATATGATATTTTTTCATGATCCATTGATATACATAATATATGATATTTGGGGTTTTTATCTTTAAGCTTCCCCGGTAAAACATCTTGTTATGTGCGCTTGATTTTTCTTCATGTGTTTTGCAATTGGCGATTTAATTTCTGCAAAGAATTGAGTAGAATGATTCTATATTTAACAATGTATTTAATTTTTAGATCAGGGGAGTCCAATAATATACCTGTTATTGTATTAAATTTCTACATGGTATCGGAGCTGAAGGGATTGCAATAGTGGAGGAGTGTTGAGTTTTTCTTGGTGGAAACAATTCAAAATTACTGCAAGAATTTCTTGGTGTGACAGTTGAGTATGCATTGAAATGGCTTTCAATGGGTTGCGGTTGGAGTATGCACTCGAGGGAAAATCGAACTACATAGCCTAAAATGACAAGATGGAGGCAGTGATTGAATATAATGGCTTCAAGGAATTCATCGAGAGAGATGTTCCTAAGCCCACTTTGGTGTATGCTACAGTACTTGACGCATGGAAAAACAAAGTAGCAAGGGCGAGGAGAATTCTGTTGGAAGGTGCAAAATACCATATTGTGTCAAGCCTTCATGGGAAATCCACTCCATATGCTATGTGGAAGGCTTTGACAGATCTTTTCCAAAGCAGCAACGACCATAGGAAATTAGCGCTGAAGGATAAACTCAGAAAAGTCAAGATGGAGAAGAAAAAAACTATTCTAGTATACTTAAAAAAGTTTGTCCAATGCAGGGATGAGATTGGGAGTGTAGGAGTCAGTGTTGTTGATGATGATTTGGTGAGCTTGGATCTCCTTGGGCTTCAGAAGAGTTGGCACAGTTATGAAGACTCTGTCAATGGACGAGAGAAACTGCTGGATAAGGAACGACTCTAGTCGGACCTAGTGTAGGATGAGTTTAGGCAGAACAATAGGGATGGCTCTTTATGAAAGCATGATGATGAAGAGGAGTGTGCTTTGGCTACCAAGGTGAAGAAAAATAAGGAAAATAAATTCCATTCTAGATATGAGGTTGGAGAAGATGGCAAGGAGCACAACATGTCCAAAGTGAAGTGTTTTCATTGTCGGGAGTTTGGCCATACTGCCACAAATTATCCACATAAGAAGAAGAACAAGATGGTTGTTGGAGCTACATCTAGTGAGGCTCTTACCTCACAATTCAAGCTTTACTTCTCATTGATCACATGCATGGTGTCTAGTGCATTGGGATCGGGGTGGTACTTTGATAATGGTGCTTCCTTTCACATGACGGGAGATCTGAACCTTTTCAGTGACTTGGTGGAGAAATATCTCCACATGCATGTTGAGTTGGCCGATGATGGATGATACAGTGTGACTGACATTGGTACCATCACCTTTCAGAGGGCGTCAGTTAACCTCTTTCTTCTAAAAGATGTTGTGCATGTTCCAGGTTTAAAGAATAATTTAATCTCAGTCACAGTTTTAGAGGATAGAGGCTATGATGTTGCCTTTAGTGAAGGAAAAGTGTTCCTATGACAGAAAGCAATAGGGCAAGCCAAGAAGTTGGCGATTTGAGTTAAGAATCTCTACAGACTTGAAGTAGATGGGATTTATACAGAGCTTCCTACTCTTTGGAAGTGCGAGAAAGCCATCCAATTGAAGCTTGAGAGGGAGCAAGATTTGCATTCAGGTAAGAGTGAACCTTGCGATGTGGATTAGCCACAAGATGAGGATCATGGAGTGGGAGCAACCACTCTTGCAGACACATTTCATGCCGGATGGGAAGAGGGAGTGTATGAGGCTATACCACCAAGTGAGAGGTGGGGTAACATGCATGAGTAATCCTAAGAAGAGATTTATGGGCAGGATTCATTTAGATGTTGTGGTTCTCATGAATTAAACCTAGCTACGAGGAGCCCACAGAGTAGAAATAACATGATCAGTTGGATCGATGCAGTAAGATCAGAGTGAGAGTGTCAGATACTGGACCGTGGATCAGAGTTGACAACAAGTGCAGAGTGCATGGATGCAGAGGTCAAGAGCGCAGTGGCTCTTGAAGACATGTGTGGTAGCTAAGCAGAAGTCAGAAGACTTTGATGACAAATGCATTAGAATGAATGAGTTTTTTGGAGGCTACTCACTTTCGGAAGTGTTGCATACAAGAGTTTTAGGGCGAATGCATGGAGTTGTATGTCGCATGCAAAGAAAATAATTTCTTTTTGAGAGGGAGTGTTGAAGATTGCAACAAGAAATAGTGAAATTGGCATCCGAAAACATCATTCCTTGATCCTATTGAAAAATCAGCACCTAAACTAGGTGGGGCCCACACAGGCTATTTTTAGGTGTATGTCTGTTTTTAGAATGGTGAGCATATTCTAAATTTAGTAGGATGATGATTCTAGATGGTTGAGAAAATTCTATATTTGGATGAATTTCTATTTTTAGAAGATGGGGCCAAGTCTATTTACAGATCACTAATCTAAAAATAGATGCATGTTGATTATTATTAACCCTTAATAATACTCAGACAATAAATAATAACTTATTCTCTTGGAGAAATTTATTTCAGTGAACAGATGTGGCACATCAATGGGCCGATGGAATTACGCAATTCCTAGGGTGGTTGGTGACTCATGCATGGAGGACTTCATTATAACTGATTGTGGCAAGTCGTAATAGAGTTAAAAGAGTAGTTATGTGAGTTTGTATTTAGTTTAAATCAGTTCACTGAGTTAAACTCAGTTGTGCTAGTTGTAACTAAACATAAACTAGTGAAAGATGAGTGAATTATTTAGTTAATTAATTCACAAGTAGTTTCTTACTTGAAACTGAACAAATACAATAGTTAACTACTTACATGTCAGTTCAACTGGAGACCTAGTGGAGAGATAATTGAATGGGTGAGATGGACTATCTGTTGTGACTATAGTGGAGCATTCAATGCATCCACACACAAATTGGAGATGCCTATGAGTATTGTGCAGTCAAGGAAAGGTAAGGTCGAATTCATTCAGGGTTCTTCTTCAGCACGGATTTCGAAGTGGAGGCAAGCTGTTAGGAGGCAAAAAATAAGGGCATGGAGGTGCGAATTTCTGCAAGACAGTGTGAGATGATTGTATATTTTACTGAGAGATCTATGAGCTGAGCTTTGTATGAGAGATATGAGATTTTTTCATGATCCATTAATATACATAATATATGATAGTTGGGATTTTTAGCTTTAAGCGTTCCTGGTAAAACATCTTGTTATGTGTGCTTGATGTTTCCTGATGTGTTTTGCAATTGGCGATTTAATTTCCGCAAAAAAATGATGTAATATCCAAAAATAGGGAGTTTCTACAACAATAAGAATATCTTAAGATATTCTAAAGTTGGAGATACAACAATATATAAACATAAAGTGGAAATAGCAGTGGACAACATCATACCAAAATGTATGGAAACCATGGAGCCACTTTATTATGTAAATCAACAGTAAACATGTAAAATACAACTCAAACGATCAAGGAAAAAAAGCCTCTCATGAATACATGTGCAGAAGATGCAATGCTGCTCTATTGCAGAATTCTCATGAACATGTACTGCCCAGTCATAGAAGGTACACTGCTACATGGCAATGTGAAATATCATATATTTGCATATAGATGGCTCATAAAACATTGGGAGTGAAGATCTATGCTCCCAAACACTATCTCAAGACAATCCTTGAAGGATTGGCTGAGATATGAAAAATGTCAGAGTTGTAGGGTAGTAGCTGCAACTAAAGAACTAGAAGTGGATGGAGATGGTTAAATATGTTGCATCAGATAAATTTATCTCCTCCAATGGATCTTTCAAATGAAAGGCTGATCCTAACATTGAAGATCTCACCCTCCGACAATCACTGCAATCCCTCAGTGCAAATACCAACTGGAAATAACGCAGTCACTAAGGGATACTACATTGTAGGTGCAAAACAAAGAGTTGGACAAGTGCCAAGATATTCAATATGCTCCAAGGTCTTCCCAACCAATCTCTCAAGGGAAAGAGAGCCTCCTCCTCTAAAAAACAAGCATTGCAAGTGGTGATGTGAACCCTCACTGCAACACCCTGAAACACAACATTATATTGCTGCAGAAATAATGTTGTAGCTGAAGGAGGATCCTTGGCTTCAAGCCTGGATGTGAGGAAAATGAGTACAACTCCTTCAAGAGGCCTATCAAGAAAGGATAAGGATTCCTAGACAGGAAATCCTTGTGCTAAGCAGCAGCGCAACTCTGCTAAACAGTAGGAGAATGCACAAAGTCTAAACAGACAATGAAATCAATAATCTAAATCATGAATAACAATGGCTGCCTTGCCCTCCTTTTAAACAAGTGAAAGCCCTCTCTTCATGGATCCCACTCATTAGGTTTTCCTTCACCAAATAACCCGCTTCCCATTCATACTGCGTTGTCTATGAAACTGTTCTCCAGCTCCTATCCCAACAATGTTGATTAGGTTAAACTTGACCTTGTCTCTGTGCAAATGTCCTCTTTCACACTTGAGGGTGTGAAATCCCACTCTTATGAATATCCCCTTTCATAATATGAGGGATTTTATTCATTCTTCTGCAATGTATGGGACTCCTTACCCATTTATTTACGTCGTATATGTAAACAACAACATTTAATATTCTATTTAGCGGTACGCTAAAGTGGGAATATTACAGTCCTCCCCTCCCAAATGTTTCTTGTCCTCAAGCAACTGCAAAGATAAAATTGAGGGGCCTTCTTGAGGCATGAGGTCTGATATGAGTTGGGATCTACCATCCCCATATGAAGCTCCCATCCCCAAGAAATCATCCATAAAAAATGAGTTACCTCCCAACATGGCAACTCCTGAAAATGCTCCTCCACCTTGAGCTCCTACATTATAGGTGGGCTGAAAATCTGATCATGGTAGACAAAATCGCCTACCCTGCGCTGTCCTCCTCTCCACTTAAGATAAGTGTAGAGTGTCTTCGAATCCTAGGCTATAATAAAGTTTCCCTCAAGCAGCGAGACGAAGACTAGATCCTCAAGGATATCTTCTCCAACATTATGGAACATGTTGGCCCAAATCATCTCATATATGATGAGTTGAAAGTCACCATAATATGTCATCCAATAAATCATATGCCTCACCTCAAATGGAAACAATTTTTTCGCTATAGTGGCCACATACTCTTTCATTCTCCCATCAGAACATGCAAGGAAAATAATGTGGGAAATATCTCTCCCAAGGGACACATCCAACCAATGTGCCACTCCCCCAATCATGCTCCCAATAAAAATAAGAACAACAACAACATAAGAAACAACAATGAGAATCATGCTAGCTTCCATATGAAGCAAGGGAGAAGGAAAATGGTCCCTTAGATGTAGCCAACACAGTTTGACCCTCAACTATAAAGGAGAGTGAAAAAAAGTGTGGTATCTCAACCACTTTCTTACAGTCCCACTCTCCTCATATGTTTGGAGAAAGTGAATGATGTATGGTACAAAGTGAGCATGTTCTCCACAATACATCTCCTCCCTAGGTCCTCCTAGGGAGTGGTCATCAATACTGCTCATGGCCTTGAGTAGACCATGAAGTCTAGAAAAAATAATGCGCCTCCTTGGAGTAACATCCTGCACATGTATGGTTAAGGGATGTATATATAAATCATACAAGTCATTATGCAAACAAGCAATACCCTTACCATATGTCTTGCTCATGAAAATGGAGTGGCTCATATATGAGTCTCCTCTCATCCTCAAAGAGAAAAGAGGTGGCTATGCTAACTCTTCCAAAGAGTTATGTATCTCCTCCATCTCCACATGATCCATGCATCTCCTCCTATGTTGATCATCCAATATCATACAAGTCAAAAGATCCTTGGAACACTCCACCAATAGTTGGGAGTTCTAATATGGATCTATCCTCCATAGTGACAGAGTTGATGATCTCTCATGAAGAACATATGTCATATTATTATCCTCTCCTTTGACATCTCCCATGCCAAATATGCAAGTTGGAACTGATATCCTTCCCTGCTGCTTCTGCCACAACGCAGAATCTGAAATGAGAGGGGGTAAAGATGATGTTGAGAGAATGCCTCTCACCTCCTTGAGTCTACCCAAGAATCTCAGTGCTATACAATGACCTCCCAAGGTCTCCACTATTTTGAAATCAATGAATGGTGCCTCAAAATGTAAAGCACCTCTCATCATCTGCTGATCTGGTGGTCTTCTTGCTGAAATGTCTCCATGCAATTAGACATCATCATCAAGAGTAGACTACATATATGAATAGACAGAATTGTCCCTGCTCTCACTGCGCAATCTAGTCTCCCTCCTAGGTGTATTAACCTCATGAAATAGACAGGGGTGTGTGATCCTCATCACATAATGTTGGTCATCCTACCTATCTCCTCTTTGTATCTCCATAGGTTCACACTCTATAATCTATGGTACATGTAAATCATGAGTTGCACCTTGAACTCCACATATGAGATCCTGGGGACTTCCTTGAAAAGATGCAAGAATCCCTCTAGTTGGAGCAAGAGCTCCTCGTTCCTTTGCATGAGGTGATATATCAACTCCAGATCTAATAGCGTTGTTGCCCTTAGTCTCATCAACATGAATGGGCAACCCCCCAATGATTGGATCCTCTTTTGGAAAATGGATCTCCATGCCTTCTTGTGCCAAAATACAAGATGAAGGTCTTTCCTCCAGCAAAGTATAATTCAAGATATCGGCCTCCTCTATGGTTTTCTGAAGAGGTTTTGAGTCGATGGTTTCCTCCATTACATGCATGGGGTTTTTTTGTTTAATTTTTTTTGTCTTCTCCACATGTGTTTCATAATTCTTCCTACCAAATATTTCCACCAAAGTTTTAATGAACCTTGCATAGGAAGAAGCATTTGCATTTTATAAAGAGAAAGACTCAAATATCCACCATGCATAGGCCTTACCTCCAAGATGCAGCGTTGCTACTCCGATGGCTTCATCTTTAGAAATTTGATGCTGCTGTAAAAAGTTGTCTAGCTCTTCCACCCAAGCCCTATTTGAACATGTAGGTGAACCATCAAAGGTAGAGAGAAGAAATCTATCCAGATTATGTTGCTTCCTCCTCGTCACCTTGATCTTGCAAAACTCTGGGAAAGTGATATGATATCTAAAAATTTGATTTTGAGATTCATATTCATGTAAAAAATCACTAAAAGTTCCCTTCTTAGGCATTCCTTCTTCCTCCCTCTCTCTCATGGAAAGACTGGGCATGTGACTGCACTGTGAATCATAGGGTGTGGCCGCATGCTCGCACTCCCCATAAGAAAATCTAGAGTTTGACCCAGTTTCAAACCCTCTTGGAGATTTTGTACTCATCTCCCTCCTTATCTTCTTGAAATCTTCATGAATGCTCTATACAGATCTTGGAAGAAGCTTTGCAAGCCTATCTTCCCTTCTTTCTCCACACAATGGAGTATTCATTTTCTCTTTTCTTGATAGAATCAAGGTTGAGATCCACATTCTGAGCCAAGATTCTGCTTTGATACCACTGTAATATCCAAAAATAGGGAGTTTCTACAATAATAATAATATCTTAAGATATTCTAAAGTTGGAGATCCAACAATATATAGACATAAACCGGAAATAGAAGTGAACAACATCATACCAAAATGTATGTAAACCATGGAGCCATTCTATTATGTAAATCAACAACAAACATGTACAATACAACTCAAATGATCAAGGCAAACAAACCTCTCATGAATACATGTGAAAAATATGGAATGCTGCTCTATTGCAAAACGCTTATGAACATGTATTGCGTAATCATAGAAGGTACACTACTACATGGGAATGTGAAATATCATATATCTACATATAGATGGCTCATACAAAATTGGGAGTGAATATCTAGGCTCCCAAATACTATCTCAAGCCAATCCTAGAAGGATTGGCTGAGATATGCAAAATGTCGGAGTTGGAGGGTAGCAGCTGCAACTGAAGAACTGGAAGTGGATGGAGATGGTTCAAGACTCTGCCTCAGATAAATAGATCTCCTCCAATTGATATTTCAAGTGAAATGATGATCCTAACATTGAAGATCTCACCCTCCGAGAATCACTACAATCCCTCACTCCAAATACCAACTGGAAATAACGTAGTCACTGAGGGATACTACGCTGTAGGTGCAATAAAAAGAGTTGGCCAAGTGCCAAGATTTGAAATATGATCCAAGGGCTTCCCAACTGATCTCTCAAAGCAAAGAGATCCTCCTCCTCTGAAAAACAAGCACTAGAAGTGTTGTTGTGAACCCTCACTGCAACACACTGCAACACAATGTTATACTGCTGCAGGAATAATGTTGTAGCTGAAGGAGGATGCTTGGTCTCAAGCCTAGATGTGAAGAAAATCAGTACAAATCCTTCAAGAGGCCTCTCAAGAAATTATAAGGATTCCTAAATAGGAGATCCTTGTGCTAAGAAACACTGCAACCTGCTAAACAACAGGAGAATGCACAAAATCTAAAGAGAAAATGAAATCAATAATATAAATCATGAATAACAATGGCTGCCCTACTCTCCTTTTAAACAAGTGAAAGCCCTCTCTCCATGGGTCCCACTCATTAGGGTTTCCTTCACCAAATAACCATGTTCCCATTCATATTGCACTGTCTATCAAAGTGTGCTCCACCTCCTATCCCAACGCTGCTGACTAGGTCAAACTTGACCTTCTCTCCATGCAAATGTCCTCTTTCACACTTGAGGGTGTGAAATACCCCTCTTATGAATATCCCCTTTCATACTATGAGGGACTTTATCCATTCTTCTGCAATGTATGGGCCTCCTAACCAATTTATTTACCTCCTATGTGCAAACAACAAAATTTAATATTTCACTTAGCAGTGTGCTAAAGTGGGAATATTACAAATAAGTAGAAGGATTCTATATTTAATAATGGATTTAATTGTTAGATCAGGGGAGTCTGGTAATATACTTATTATTATATTAAATTTCTACATATCACTTCCTATCAACTCAAACTCATTATCCAAGAAAATGATCTAGAAACCCCCTATTAGTACCTCAGAGCTTGCATTCCTCAATGGAAATTTCTTCGCATTTGATGAAAATTTCTCATCACTGGCCTTCTATCGTATGATTCTGTGAGTGTTCAACTTCAAATCCTTTGTTCACACTCGTATATTATGCTCCTCTACCTTGAGAACCATTTTAATTATTGCTGGTTTCTCTTGTGTCTGCTAAGATTTTACATCATTAACTATTAATCAGGTGGTTCCTTCCATGTTTGACTTCAACACATCTATTCACATGGTTAGATTCGTAATTTTTGTCGGGTTGAGATAGAATACCCTATATCTCCTTTTCTATATCTAGGCTATGATACATTATTCAATATTAATGATTGTACACATGGATCTCTCTAGTCAGATGGTTGTGTCCATCTCGTGGATTCATAGTCATATTCATGATCCTTCTCAGTCGGATGGTTGCGTCCATGTATTGTTATTTATTTTGTTAGTTATTTATTATTGATCATATATGAGAGATGTCATATGTATTGTATTATGTTTGATTTGCTGGTCTGCTGATGGTGATTTTCGAATTCTTTTCCATGACATCTAAAGCACTTCAACAATCACTTATCGTTATGCTTTCATGCTTTAGGGTGCATCTGTTATATAGCATTATTTCGCAGTCCCTCTCTCATGCCCTTAGTTGTCGAGCTATGCCCTAAATGTCGCAAAGTGACAGAAAGTTGTCAATGTCTTCACTATGAAAAAACATGATCAAAGCATCCTTGAAGACCGAAATGAGAAATGCCTTGAAGCAATTCTACAAAATGCTTGTGAAAACCATATTTTTACACCCAACATGGTCTTTGTAGTTAAAACCTCCCGCCTCTCACCTTCACCATGACTTTTGTATAGCGTTGGAAGTGTGAGAATTAAAGTGAAAAAATGTGCTAGTGCTCTTTAGGCAGGTTCTCCAAAAATGGAGCAGAAACTTCTCCTACTACAAGCCTCGAGAACAGAAGTTTCGTAACAGTTGGGTGAGGCCTAGGTCGAAGGTCCTATTTCAGGCCTTTTACCCTACCTTTAGGCATATCCTCCTTAAGATATGGGCCTTCCACCCTCTTTTGTGCATCCTTAACCTCTCCATCTTCCCTATAAATGAAGGTCATGCTTTCCCCAAATGGTTGGTCATTGTTGGTTTCCTTTCTAGTGCTCAAATGAGCCTAAATTATGTCGAATTTCTAAGGAGGAGTGCTTGAATAATTTGGAAAGGATTCAAAAACTCACCAGAAGGTGGCCTCCAACATTAGAGCACAAATAGTAATAAGATTAATTTGTTTATAATAATGATACATTATATGTTTATATTCCATAAATGCGTAGATAATTATGCATTTAGTGTGTTACTATCTGATCTTTCACATGATTTTTTCTGAATGTATTATGTTATCCATGTTATTATTTTATTGGTTATATCATTCTTGCATGTGTACATATGCGAATACGTAAAGAATATTGAACCTAGGTGCGAGACGATAAACAACACTAAGAAGCTTTAGCATCTGAGTGAGGTAGGAAATCTATCTTGTTTTCTATTTTTGGAAATAAGCTAGGAAGGTTTGTGTTTATTTGCCTAGATTGTTACTATATCCTCTTTTTATGACTAGATAGATCACTTGTTTTAGTAGAAGGTAGTGTCTATACAACAGAATCCTCTTAGACTCTTTCACGAGTTGTCCCACATGAAAATGGACCCTATGAAAGAAGTTAAAAAATTCAATAAATATATTTTTTTACATAGAAACAAAACCCTTGAACTCAAGCTTGTGTGATTCATAATGTTTATGGAAATAACTCTTCTGGATCAATCACATGCATATTCTAGGGTCGTTGTGTTTTGAACCAAGCAATGTGGTTCATAGTGAGGATAGAAAGATGAAGAGAACCAAATCCAACTAGGTGTATAAATTGAGAGGAGTCTTGAGAACTAAATGATAACGACAAAAGTGAAATGAAGTAATTTTTAGAAGAAATATAGTAAAAGGATTTGTCTTTAATGCAAAATTTTGGAGTTTCCAGAACGAGAAACCAACCAAAAAAAATTTGTGGTGAAATCTTGAAATTTGTTATTCAAACTGGTTTTTTGACTACATGTATGGATTCAACACCTTGAAAATCCCATAGGGAACTTCGATTGTGTAGAGTGTACCCATCAAACTTTTGATTTCAATGAATTCCTATCATATTTTTACACACAACTTAGATCGAAAAATAAATGAGAAAACTTTTCAAAAAGTCACATTAAAGATAAATCAATAATAAAATAATCAAAATCAAATGATCGTTTGGAGAAACATATAAGGAATTTTGTTTAAGTTTGATGTTTTAGAGTTCTTGCTAGATTTCTCCCCTGAATCCAATGAAAAAATTGCGGTCAAATCTTGATTTGTGGTGTTTAAAATGATTTTTTGACTCCATATATGGATTCAACACCCTCAAAAACCCCGAGGACACTTCAATTGTGAAGATTTCATCCTTAAATATTTTGATTTCAATCAATCATTGAATGAATGAGTTTGGAAAATAAACCGGAAAACTTTTCAAAAAGCCACACTTTAAGAGTATTTGAAAAATAAAATGATAAAACTAAAAATAAATAGGGAGGAGTCTTTATAACTAATTGATAGGGTTGAAATTCAAATGAAGTAATGATTAGAAGAAAAGCAATAAAATAATAAAAAAACAAAAGAAAAAGTCTATTAAGAGAAAAATAAAAACAAAATAAATACTATGATTAGGTAAACAATTAAACATAATATTTTTTTATATAAATAATAATAATAATGGTTAATAATTGATGGGATTAAATCATGTGAAAGGAATTAATACTAATATATACAAAGAGAAAATAGGATGGAAATAAATAAGATATAGTAATAAATTTAAATTTATTCTTTGAATGTTATAAATATACTATGTGTTTCAATGTTAAAGCCATATAGATTTTTATTTTTTTATCTTTTATGAGTTAATTTTTATTTTATTTTTTTCTAAATTAAGCTAATTCTATTATGAAAACATAGTGTTACAAAACTGCCACAGTTCAGCTACGGAAGCCTGAAGACTAGGCTTGATGTCCATGCTTTAGCACAATATCGAACTGCCCAAAGTGGGAAACCAGTTCTTTTATGAGTTTTGTCACTGCCCTTGAGAGGGAAACTGGTGCATTGTTCATTGCATACATCATAAGAAAACAAAAAAGACAAGAGTAACTCGCAACTGTTGTTGTTGTAGAAAGCCAGTGAAACAGAAAAACTTGCAAAACAGTAAAACAAGTGTATCATATTGAATCAGGACAGAAGGGGATTACTGCTCGGGAGTAGGAGAAGGTGGCTCCTCCACTACACGACATCCATAATCACTTTCCTGTTCATCAACTTCACCTCCCAGGTCACCATCCTTGCACATGCAGTCCGGTTTTACAGCATCATCTTTCCGATCGCCTTCCTTGCTCTTGATATCCACATCCATCTGCATTGGTTGAATACCCAAGTCTGGAGGAGCTGAACTAGGGGAAACGACCGGTCGCTCTGCGGCAAACGCAGTAAGTGCGTGGCTGAAGCCCAAGGGAGGGGCAATGGGAGGGGGCATGGGAAAAGGGCCAAGGGATATTTCTTCTAGTAGGGTAACTGTCACAAAGACAGTGACAGAAGGCTAGTTGAAAGAACAGTCGAAGCGGAGCTCAGCCCTCTGCGAGGTTTGGCGAAGGGAGGGATTATCAGAAGCAAGAAGGTCAGGGGAAACCGGAATGGTCGGAGCAGCTGAAGGATGCAGATAGGATTGAGCAGCGTGGGCGAAATCAGGATGTCTTTCACGCTCTCTGTTGCCACGGGAGATAGGGGAGTGCCTCCATTCAACATTCTCAGAAGAGGTGTTGGCATGAGAGCTTGTGGAGGGGCGAGAGCGAGCAGAGCGACCACGGCTGGCACCCCGGCGATAGCGCATCCGATGTCGCAGCCTGGGCTTCGCGGAGATAGAGCTATCAGAATGATTGAGACACAAGGAGCAGAGCGAGGCCAGAGGGCACCTACAAAAATCGTCACAGTAAAGAGGAAAATGGGAATTGGAGCAGCAGTAAAAACTTTGAGTGAAATGCGAACTAGGGGTGGTCCCCAGGCAACTGTAAAGAGAGCAGCGCCGCCCTGTTTGTGTGCGAGCGCTTGGCTTAGCACAGGATGCCAGGAAAGCGCTCCGCCAAGGATGCAAACAACAGAAGCAATCAGCACAGGAGCAATTCGAATCGCCCCAACCGGAATCCATAGCGAACTAGTAGAGCAGGAGATGTATAAGAAACCGACGGCGTGGGTGAGTAAATGCATGAGGGACAGGCAGAGTAATGGAGCGTTTAATGGAGCCGCAGGGGGCCATATGGCCACCCCATGCGAGCCTCCTCGGGATGTGGCCGGGTACAAGCGTCCCATCAAACCTCTTTGCCATCCGCATCCGGAAGAGTTAATTTTTATTTTTACTTTTATAATATTTTTTTAATTTAATAAGTTTTTTTTTATAAGTATTATATATATACACACACATATATATATAATCTTTACTTGGTTTTTGGTTTTATGTTTTTAATATTTTGTTTGAATAAAATATTATATTTTTTATTTATGTTATATCTTATTTGTTGCATTTCTATTGTATTTATTTGTTCACTTCGATCATATTAACTATCTTTATAGTAATGATGAACTACACTAAGTGGTTTAGAAACACATTGATTTTAAAAATTATATATAATTTATATAGAAAAAACCTTTTATAAATGATAAATCATCATTGGTCACATTTAGAAATAATAATAAAATTAATAAGAAATTAAAATTATAAGAAATAAACAAATAAGTAATTAATAATATTTAAATAATTTAATAGGAAATAATAATAATACTATTAATGATATATTTAAATATGTGATAATATTTATATTAACCAAATATATTAAAAATAATATTAACATTAATAAAATATATATATTAATATTGATATTATAACTAAATATTTATACATGGTTAAGAGATATAATATAATAAATTATATAAATATTTTAATTGTATTATTGGTTAGTTACATAATAAATATATGTTAGTTAAATATAAGTAAGTAATATATGATATGTGTAGCGTTAGTTAAAAAGTAGTTATGGAGTTTATTTGGAAAAATTTAGGGGTTTAATTTCACTGTCTAATTTGTTTAGAATTGTGAAGGAATTCATTGAAATCATAAATTTGGGGGTAATTTTTAAAAATAAAAGTAGCTCATGGGTTTTTGAGAATCTTGAATTCATATATGTAGTCAAAAGAACTAATTTAAACAATGTGAATAAAAATTTGACCATAAATTTTTTTACTATCACAAATCTCAAATCTGCTAAAAATTCTAAAAAATCTGATTTAAACACCACTATTATTATTATTAGAATAAAAATATATTTTTGGAATCTAAGCTTCTGTGATCCATAATATAAATTAGTAGAAATTATTTCGGTAATAATCACATGCAATGGAACGTGGTCGACGCGTTTCGAACCAACTAGTGTGGTTCATCATGACGGCTATGTGAGAGATCAGATCCAGACGTTAAGCATAAATAGATGTAGAAAAGGCTCAACTAGCCATTAGGATAACGGCTAGTTTGACTTTCAAAAGATAAATATTCCATTATTTATTTATTATTATTATTTTATCTATTTATAAAACCTTTAATATATTTATACAATTAATTAACCAATTAATTAATATAATGGTAAGTAATTTAACAAATCGTGGTGTATATATGTAGATTTTTCTTATTAATTTAATTGATTAAATTATATAATAATCAATTATTATTATTAATTAATAAATATAATTAATTCTTATTCATATAATTTATTTATAACAAACGATGTATCAAATAGTAAAACATAGAGTCAAATAATAATAATAATAATAAAATAAATAAAAATAAATAATAAAAAATATATAAAAAATAAAAAATAAAAAAAATAAAAAAATTAATTAAATAAATAAAAATAAAACTAAAAAATAATAAATAAATAATAAGCATAAATAAATAAATAAATAAAATATTTTTATTTTAATTAATTATTTAATTAATTTATTATTATTATTATTATACTTATTTATTTATTTATTTATTTTAAATAAATAAAATTAATTAATTAAATAAATAATGAAATATTTACTTTTTCAAAGTTAAACTAGTCATTATTCTAACGACTAGTTGAGCTTTTTCTACATCTATTTATACTTAATGTCTGGATCTGATCTCTCACATAGTCCCGATGATGAACCACACTCGTTGGTTCGAAGTTCCATTGCATGTGATTATTACCTAAAGAATTTCTACTAATTTAAAAATATATTTATTAATATTTAGAATTAATTATTGTTTACTTTTTTAAAATCACTATGAACGTAGTCCCGATGATGAACCACACTATGAACCACACTGGTTGGTTCGAAGTTCCATTGCATGTAATTATTACGGAAAGAATTTCTACTAATTTAAAAATATATTTATTAATATTTAGAATTAATTATTGTTTACTTTTTTAAAATCACTATGAAACTCTGTTTTATTTAATTTTATTAACGACTTTTTGAAACATATTTTATTATTTAATTTTTACTAATTATATATATATATATAATTATTATTTTAAATTTAAATATATTTAAATATATATTAAATTATATTTGAACATTAAAACAGTTCTATATTTTAAGAAATTTGTAAATTAAGTAAAATGACCGTTGGTAAGGTTTCAATTTTTTTGGGAATGAACTTACAAAGTACTTAGGTCAAAGTAGTGGTAACATTTTTTATAACGTTTATATTTTTTCATTAAAATGAAAATAAATTTATTGCATAACTCAAAAATCGTCTCCAACGTTCGGCAATTTTTAATAATGGTTATTTTTTCTTATATTAATACTCAGTATCCTGCCCAAAATTCATAATTTTTCCACTGTACCTTTCATGAACAGCGTGGTAACACAAATTCTCTTTTTCTTTTCTCAGGAGATTGTGATTTCAAATACTTCATTATTTTATTATTGTTTTGTAAGTAGATTTTGAAAATACATTGATATCTTCAATAAATTTTCTTTATACAATATTCTTCATCTTTTGTTGAGTTTCAGGAGAAAACCAACATGACATTGCGTAGGTCAAAGAGGCTGGCACAGCTGCGAGAGGAGAAGACTACAATTCTTAGTATGCCAGATCATTTACTTGGCCAGTGTTTGGTGAGAGTGCCTTACAAATGGCATGCTGCCCTCAAACTTGTTTGCAAAAAATGGAGAGATATGGTGTGTGGCCCTCAGTTTCGCAAGGACAGAATAAGCGCTGGAACAAGTGAGCAGTTGATCTGTCTGGTTCAGTATTTCAGTCTCCCTTGCACTAATTATGAGCGGCGTAAATATAAGACTCAACGGGCCGGCCGCATAATAGTATTCGAGCCTATCACGCATACTTGGCAAACTCTAAGTCAAATTCCAGATTTCTGCATTGGAATTCCGTTTGGATGTAAGATCGCTTGCTTCAATGGAAACTTATTTCTCCTGGGGGGACTGCATCCAGAAAACCTAGAAGAGCTTCAGACTGTTTACATTTTCGATTTTGCATCTGCCAAATGGCGGCGCGGAGCCGACATGCCTGCTCCGTATGTGCCTCAACGGGGCATATCTATGTTGTGGGAGGCCGAAATTCTTTTCCCGCAGCAGAGGCCTATAACGTGGAAGAAAATAAGTGGGAAACTCTGCCTGCAATGACGAATGAAGTAGGGTACTGTCATGGAGGTTTTCTGGAAAAAGAACTGGTTATATTTGGCGAAAAAGGAAGCACTGCACAAATTTATGATCCAAAGACAAGCTGTTGGAGAAGCGTGGAGAATATGTGGAGATTGGGGCGATGGTGGGAGTATGCATTCACTGAAGAAGGGCCGTTAATGAAATATGTTGTCCAGACAAATGATTGGATTCCACAAATTGATCTTCCTTCTAAGAAACTTCGCCCTCCCGTGAATACTACTGAGTGGCGGGGTCATATTTTTGTAAGTAAAGCTTCCCTGAAGCGTGGCCCTCAAGTTTGTTATCTGTTAAAGCTGACAACTAATGAGTTGATTGATTTCTACGTACCTCTGGATTCTGTGTTTGAATCTCTGGAGGTTTTATTGTTTCGAGAGTTATTTCTACTAATAATTATTATTTTAATATTTTTTTTCGCATGCAACAAGGGCTATTGAAATCATTGGATAGATCTTTAGCTCACAAAGTGCGGGTTTAGCGATTTTTACGAATATACATATTTCTTTTTATTACTAAGCCCATGGAATAGTTGATAAATGTAGTTTTAGATTATTGAACAATACATATTTGAATTTGAATTTGGATTTTTACCAATATACATTTCTTTTTATTACTAAGTTCATGGAATAGTTAATAAATGTATGTTTAAATTACTGAACAATACATATTTGAATTTGAATTTGAATTGGTCAACTATTTCTTAAATAGTAGTTTAATATGGTGTGGGAAGGTTTGGAAGGTATAAGTAAAATATTGTTTTTAATGCATAGAATTGTGATAAATCTTGGTTTTACTACAAATAACACTAACAACACTCAATGTTTTCTTTTGTAAATGTATATTCTCTCATAAAATTAAAAATTAATATTTATATTATTGTGTAATGTGTTATGATTATTTTTCTCATTACTCATGTTTTTTTTATTTCTCTCATTTTTTACTTTTACTTCATAGAGTATCAAAGTCAAAGTTTTAATAACTAAAACTAAAGGTAGGGAAACATCACTGTGGGAATGGGGGAATACTCAAGACTCATGAATATCATCATTAGAGTCCAAGGAAAAACTTTAAAGCATCCACTTTTAAAGCATGATGCTATGATCTTCTAATATCACTTTATAAATATGTTTGAAATTTATTTGAAATTATAAGTGTTTTGGTTTTTATTTTGATAAAATTATTGTGAATGACATACTCCCTTTGACAAGAATAGTCCCTTCTCTTTCATTTATTGTCTCTCAGTTTCATTATCTGTGCTTTGTCAATGACATTGAGGAGGGGCTTGTTGTGGGATGGTATCTCTACTTGTTCAAATATTTTATTATGATATGTTTGTTTGTAATGTAATTGGGTTCAAATCTCATGTTAAAACATTTTTTTTTGTAACTTGATTATCTTTGAGTGTAATTTGATGATCTACAAATCACTAAAAACATTAAAAAATTCACATTCACTTCAAGAAAAATTCCAAATTCTTATTGCCATAAATTATTTCCAATGTCTATAATCCATTCAAAAATGATATGTAGGATCAACCTGCTTAGCTCCATAAGCTCATTATTCCTACAATCTCTTTTGAATGAAATAACTCATAGGCTTTCAAGAATTACTCTACAATGAAGAAGGACAACAATTTTTCTCTACCTAGACGAGATTCCCTCTTCTCTATCACCTACAACATAAATGAATTACACACATTTCTTATTATTGTTGATTCACTGCACTATGTCAAATGATGTCTCTCCAAACCTCTCAATTCTAAATGCCCCTTGTCTATGATATCTATAGGAGTTGATTATTTATGTAACAATCATTACAACCTCACAAACAAACAAATGTTGTTCGGGATCTTCTATCCTAGTACCATGAAAATAGGAATTCTCCTTTTGGATAAACAATCATTATGTATTGTGTGGTATTCCCTACCGATATTCCTCCCAATTAAACTTTTGATACATTATCCCTCCTTCCCTCTACTTGGATTGTTTTCACTACTATCATATACTTCTAGCATATATTAAGAATTCATGTAGAAAATTGTTAGAAGGACTTCCCTCTTGACTTGGAGATGGTCTACCTAGTCATGGGTTTGGAACAAGTTATGGCCTAAGAAAGGTAAGCTCACTAGGATAGAATGCATCTTCTTGTCCTCAACTAGGCTTATGTTTTTCTTCCTTATTACTTCTCCCCTAGTTACTTAGGCTATCTTATCTTTCATTACTTTTTTTTTAATATTCTATCCAGCTAGTGGTCTAGGATAATTTCACCTTATTCTCTAACCTCCCAATAGACCCAACCTTCATTACTATGTTTCCTCATCCACCTTATAGGCCCATATTTTGATGAAAGCCTCTTCATTATCCCACCATCTCCTCTCATTTCATAGCATTATGCTTACCTCCTCTTCCTTCTTGGGTCAATTTGCATTCTCTTACTCTTCTAGAATCTACCTTCAGGGATATTATCTCTATGATTCATAGGCATATTTGAGATAATTTTAGGGACTACTTAATATTGCAACAATAGGTACTCTAAAATCCATTTTGACTCCTTGAAAAGAATTTAGCTAAGAATGCTTGTGATGGTAGGAAAGTAAGTAAGGAAAGCTACAAACAATAAGTACTCTAAAATCCATTTGACTCCTTGAAAATAATTTAGCTAAAAATACTTATGATGGTAGCCAAGTAAATAAGGAAAGCTACAAAAAAGGTAAAAAGGTAAATCAAAGGAATTCACTACAAGAAAAAATCACATTGGTGAGGGTCATGCTTGTGACGGACCTTTAAGGTCTGTCACCAATGTCACATATGGTGACGGTCCTTAAAAAACCGTCACTATAAGTGTATATAGTGATGATCCTTTATGGTCCGTCACCGAAGACATTTTCAATGACACTTTTGGTGAGGGTCGTTAAAGGCCCATCACTAATTCTCTCTTTGGTGACACTCCTAGTGACGAAATTTTAATGACCCTCACTAATGCTCTTTTTGTTACTTTTACTGACGGTCAAAAAATGTCTGTCATCATTGATCATTAAAAAATTGTCACTGTAAGTGTATATAGTGATGGTCCTTTATGGTCCGTCACCAAAGACATTTTCAATGACACTTTCGGTGATGGTCGTTAAAGGCCCATCACTAATTCTCTCTTTGGTGACACTTCTAGTGACGAAATTTTAATGACCCTCACCAATACTCTTTTTGTTACTTTTGGTGACGGTCAAAAAATGTCCGTCATCATTGATCATTCCAATGAGTTTTTGATGATGCTATGTTCCTGTTAATATATTTTTTATCAAAAGATAATGATTTAATACCATTATTGTGGAGTATTTTTTATAATATGTCCAAGGCCATAGTTGTTGGGGTCAGTCAATTTTTTAAGAAGTAATTAGTGTGTATCATTTCCCTCAAGTAATGACTAGTTGAATAGATATTTCCTATGAGTCAACACATGATTCATATCTATTAATTTTATTATCTAGCAAATTCCCTTTAGATAAAGTTCCACTATTGTGTGTAGGAAATATATTATTTAATACATAATCAAGCTCTATCAATTCTATTAATGAGAAAGAACTAACAATCTTCAACAATCTGGGCACACCTTAAATTAATGCTTTGGCACACACTAACATTTCTTAGCACCCCATGTGTCTTGGAACATCTTTGTACCTAGAACATCTTGTGATGACACTGACGTCCAAGCACATGGTGGCATGTGCTAGCACAACATGGAACTCTCCTAGTATGTGTTGGCATGCTGCATATAGTCCCTAGCATGCCCTGGAACACCTTGGTTGAATGCATTGACATACATTAGCACTTGGCACACAATGCCACTTGGCATGTATTGGGACCTATTATTAGTGTGCCTAGCATGCTCCTTTTCAAAAAGATAAATTCCTAACTTATTAACCCTCTTATTGGTTCTTCCTTTTGTTGCCTTGACACATGTTGACATACCCTGGCACCCTGCACCACATCCTTAACACCTATCATGCATTGGCATATCTTGGCACTATTAATTAGCACACCCTGGAACTCCCAAGAACACTTTGGGAAATCTTGACATGCCTTGATATTCCCTAGCATGCCTTACCAATGCTTAGCATACCTTGTCACTCCCTCCTTGGCATGACAACTAACACGCATTAACACTAGTCTTTGGCAATACACGTTCCTCATATTCATTAACTTCCATTAATTTTTACCTAGTGCTCCCTTAATGTTTTTTCCTAGTACTCTTTAACACTCATGAACATGCATTATCACTCTCTAGCACACCTTAGCACTCTTCAACATTCCCTTCCACTTTATAACATGCATAAAATTAGTCCCTGACACATATTGGCGCTTGGAAAGTCTTAGCATGTATGGAATAGATTGAGATGCCTTGGTATGATTTGGCATGGTTTAATATTAAATTTATTTTTCATGATCAAATGTTGGAAAGTAGATGAGAAGCAACAAAGGAATACTTGGCACTTAGAGTGCACTAAGACTTTGCACTTGGCACCTATTTCCACCTAGTGTTGTTGTGCCTAGCATACCCCTCTTGGAAAAGGTAAATTGATGACTTATTAACCCTCTTACGTGTTCATTTCCTTTTAGTTTAACTTTTTTCTCCATTTTGTTGTCTTGACAGTCCCTGACACGCATTGACACACCCTTACACATCTTGGCATGCCTTATCACTTGGCACATCTTAGCATGTTTGACATGTATTCCCACCACCTGGCACATCAAGGGGGTGAAGAGAGATGTAGTCCTAAAGTAGGTCGAGTACGAGGGCCGAGTAAGGGTTGTTAAAGGAAGGTCATGATCATCCTCCAAGAGCAAGATCATCATGTGAGGGTTCAGAAGAATGTTGCATACCTTAATGGTCAGTTTGCACTAGGAAATAGGATGGCATATTGTTGGTTCTCTTTTGGCAGATTGAGCTTAAGAGAGGTTTCTCATGAGAATCTAGGCATGTGATTTCAATGGTGTCTTTGTGTGAAGGCCATAACAAATTTTGAAATGTTGAAATTTGCAACAAGAAACAGTGAGATTGGAAACCAGAAAGGACAAGAAAAAAATCCACCCACACTGGTGAGGAATTTTGATGCACCAGGAGTGAGGAATGTGGGGCATCTAAATTAATTTCCCTTAAATAAATTGGACAATAAACTGTAATTTCATCTCATAACAACTTGTGTCAGTTAATTAAGTCATGATGACCGAGTTAGCTCAAGAAATTTGAGTTGAGGGTCTAAGATGAGGCATCTAGAGGGATTCTAATATTTTTGGGGTCTAGTTGAAGTTGATGCATTAGTGGGGTGCAAGTGTAATTAACTCAATTAAATGAGTTAAAATTAGTTTAACTAGTTCTAACTCAGTGATGAGCTAGTGAGAGGTCGAGTGAATTAAGTTAGATTTAATTCACAATGAGTGATCAATCAGATAACTGATAATTCACTATTAATAGTTGCATTCATGTCAATTTCGAGGAATACCCAGTTGAGACAGAGGTTAAAGGGAACATAACTATCAGTTGTATTGAGAGAAAATTTCCCATGTGTATTTATAAAGTCATTGGGATGCAATGATGGATTACGCAATCAAGGAAGACTGATTTTCCTAATTAATAAAGATTTAATTCCCTAGGAATCGCATGAGCAAGGTAGGTTGAAGTAAGGATGAGAATTGGCTAAGTACTAGACCAAGTTTGCCTAGATCAACGGGAGACAATTGAAAAAGTGTTGGAGAATCTCATGAGAGATTAAGCATTGTATTGTTTCATGATTCCTTGACTTAATACACAATAGAGATAGATGGGTTTTGAGCAGTTTCTTTCCCCAAATACATCATGTTGCTATGCGATTGATAATTTATTTCTCTTACTTATATGTGATTGTGTGATCATGTTTTGTTTCCAAAAATTGTAGGAAGGATTCAGTATCTTGTTTTAGTAGATTACAAGATCATAATGAATCTTGCTGGTTAGATCTTCTCCATGGTATCAGAGCAGGAATTTTTTGGGCGGCAAGTTTGCAGAGAATATTTGAAGATTTTGGTGTAAAATTTTCAAAAACAAATAGAATATTTGGATTCCTTGAGAAAATATACCCAAATGGAAAAAACAAATCAGTCGAATCAGAGCTTAGATGAGGGAGATATCATCGATTTAAAATCAACTCATTTTTAGAAACTTTTTGTAACGTCGAGACAATTACACTGTGCACAAGTCAAGAACCTATATGCACTTGAGGTACCAAATGCATGCAAATCTTTGAGGAGAAAGGCATAAGTTAGAGACTTGGTTGTTTATAGGAGCATAAATTACCTCTCAACATGCATCCTCATGAGAAGTAGTCTTAGAAGGTTGTGGAGTAGATGCCACAATTGGAGAAGCAGAGAGGAGACCGAGTGGAAGCGTCCACTCAAGCAGAGACCTCCATGAGGGGGAAATTTCGAGCCAGATGGGAAGAGGGAGCATCCATACCTCGAGGTGTAAGGTGGGGTGATGTGTAGACATAATTCCAAGATAAGAAATTTGGGCAAGGTCCATTGAGATGGCATGTCTCATGGATTGAAACTGGCTACGAGGAATCCACAATATAACAGTAGTAGGAAGGATCAGTTATATTGATGTAGTCAGATGTCAGCAAGACATAAATTAGAGTGACAGATGTCAAATACTAGAGCACAGATCAGAGTTAGCAACAGTTCAAAGGGCACGAATGCAGATGTCAGCAGCAACGTAAAGAATCCAGTACTAGAAAGGTGCAGTAACTAGCAGTAGTCAGAAGACTCTGATGACAGATGCATTATACTGATTCAGTTGTTCGGAGTCTATTCAGTTTCAATGTTTGCAGGTGCAAACAACACTAGAGAAGTGTAGCATGCATAACATTCCAAGGTACCGGATGGGGATAGATTGAATTCCTTTCTTGTTGAGAGGGAGTGTTGAAATTTGCAACAAGAAACAGTGAAATTGGCAACTAGAAAGGAAAAAAAATGCACCCACATTGGTGAGGAATTTTGATGTACCAGGAGTGAGGAATTTGAGGCCTCTAATTTATTTTTCTGTTAAATAAATTGGACAATAAATTTTCATTTCATCTCATAACAACTTGTGTCAGTTAACTAAGTCATGATGATTGAGTTAGCTCAAGAAATTCGATTTAAGGTGATCGAGGTGGATATTGGTGGCCACCCGCCTATTCCACTTGGGCCCTCACCATTTTATCTTTCAGTTTTTCAGTTTCCTTAATTATAGCACAATTTACTATTTTTGCAGTTTTTCGGGTCCTGAACTTTCGGAGCCATTTTGAGGCCCCAAAAAATGTTTTTTTAGGCATGAAAGTTTTGGCGATTTCATTGAAATTGCATTATTAGTTACCTGATCCTTGGAAGTTAATTTAACAAAGATATGCGGCAAGTGGCTCACTGTGACTGAGTTTGACCCGAGGCCATGCCAAACTAACCTAACAGATCCATAACTCTGGACATACGATTTTGAGTTTTGGTTTTGGGGACACTGCTCCTTTAAATAATAAGGATACAGCAACCTTTAACATGCAGTCAGAAGAACTATAACTATTGGACATTTATATAAATTTTCATGTCTGATATAAAGTAACAGGATGCCATGATTGGTATTGGATTGCGCAATCAAGGAAGTTTTATTTTCCTAATTAATATGGAGATAATTCCATAGGAATCGCATGAGTAAGGCAGGTTGAAGGAAGGCTGAGAATTGGCTAAGTACTAGACTGATTTTGCCTAGATCAGCAGGAGACAACTGGCAGAGTGTTGGAGAATCTCAAGAGAGATTAAGCATTGTATTGTTTCATGATTCCTTAACTTAATAAAAAATAGAGATAGAAGGTTTTGAGCAGTTGCTTCCATAGATACATCTTGTGTTGTGCGATTGATAACTTGTTTCTCTTACTTATATGTGATTGTGCGATCGTGTTTTGTTTCCAGAAATTGTAGGAAGGATTCAGTGTCTTGTTTTAGTACATTACAAGATCATATTGAATCCCATTGGTTATATTTTCTACATGAAATAGAAGAGAGGGTTGATATGATCTTGCCTTCTGGGGGTTAGTAGGTTGCAAGGTCTGTGACAAAGACCAACATAAATGGAGGAGGGCTTGCACCGTAATTTAGAGCCATAACAGAAGTCGACGCGGGCGTAATATTGACTAAGTTAACTCTATTTTGAGGGTCGACATTGAGATCTGAAGTTCATGTCAAGATTCAGCCAAAGAAATGCCCAGAATCTACGGATCCATATGAGCTAGGTTGAGTCTCTTATAGAGGCAAGAGTCTTGTTTTTTCTATGTGTGGATAGGGTTTTTTCTACAACAATTAGAAGTACATAAGTATAATTCCCTAGTTAGGACAGTTTCCTAGCATGTTTATTCAATAAGGTATTCCCTTAAGACTGTGAAAATTTTGCATAGAAGAAGACGGGTTGTGACCCTTAGAGAGAGGTTTATTTTTTCAATAAAGACCACACATCTGGAAGATGGTTTGCAAAGTCAGTATGTGTGGAGACAAAAAATCCAAAGGAGGGTGGAACCTGAGCAGAAGATTGAGCATGCAGAAGAAATGTGCCATATGAAGAATAGATTGACATGCAGAGGAGTTGATTTTGGTGGAATTTCCATAGATTTTTAGACAAAGATCTGAAGAAACCTATAAAAAATTAGTAAATGGACTGTTAGTGGCTGATTTGTGACCCTAGTTCAGTCATCTACAGATAGTTAGAAGTATGATAAGAGGAGTAGTTCATATTTTTTCGTAGATTGGACAACAAATATCAAATTTTCAATACATAAGAACAATGATCTTGAGAGGACTCAAACCATTGTTAGGTGGAATATTTGAAGAGCCCTAGAGGAAGACAATATTGTGGGCCCTATATCAGTAAAAAGAATTGACTGTGGTTGGGAAAATTGATGGTAGGTTACCGTCAAAGAAGAGCCCTGACTCTTGTTCTAGTGAAGGACAACAAAATTGGTAGAAGGGAAGGTGTATAGGGCCTAAGGATGTGTAGAATTTGAAGGACTAAAGTAACAGTCGAGTGGGCCAACCAACTAGCCCTAGTTCACTATATTCTAAAGGATTTATTCAGTGAGAAGAAGGGCAGCCTCCATAGCCCTGGACTTCTCATCTTGGAGTTGTAGTATGGAAAAAGTGAGCACACCAAAGATTTTTTCACAAATGGAATTGTGAACAACTTGTTACCACTCAAACTAGTAGTGGACCTATAAGGGGTTCCTAAGAGGGCAACTACTAGGACAAGGGAAACGATGGAAGCTTATCCCATTGTCACCACAGTTAAGTCTCCTTGCTCTTCATAGACTTTCACCGATGGGTGGAGTCTTGGTATTTTAGGAAGTCACTTGTAGAGTATAGGTCAATGAACAAGTGCGAAGTGACCCTCGAAACCCTTTCCCTAAGATAAAATAAAGAGTGGGACAAGCTTTCCTTTTAACCAAGGGAATTTATCTTCTAGGGAGAGAGGAGGGGGATTGAAGGGTTGAGGGAGAAGAATAAGAGTTATGAAGGAAGTTCTCAATCCCTAAAATCCTTTGGGAACTTGGATTCCCAAATGGTCCTTGATGAAAGGCCTTTGGCACCAAATGGGACAACACGGGGCCAAGTGGACCCAACCCAAGTTCGGGGATGGAATTTAGCAACCAATGATGTTCCTATCCTCGACAAGGTGATGGGAAAGGATCAGAAAATAGTTTTTACTTCGATAGGTCAAATTGATCCTACTAGGTTCTATCCTTGGGAACACTTAGGCAAAACTTGATCCTAGAGCTAGGGCTTGACGTATCCAGAGATTCCACCATTGGAATTGGCCCAAGTTCTGAGGAGAGTGAGGGCACCCAGCAACACAACTGCCTCTAGGAGATAGAAGTTTTCCTCTAGCTAGATTCCTGGGAAATCGTTGCCCTAGGTGACCTAATGGGGCTAGACCTAAGGAATGTGAAAATTTCTTAATATAAGAAACCCTACTGTAGTATCTTGATTTACTTCTCCTACTTGAATTAAGTAACAAGTTAATTTATGAAATATTAAATAAATTAGAGAAGTAAATAGTAAATATAACTAGAAACCTACATGTACAGATCAAATACTGAATAACATGCTCATAGAAAAAGTGACACATGGATTTTCTAGACAACTGTCCCTAGAAAAAACCCAATGCGGAAAGCCAATGCAGCTAGCTCTGGAGGGTTTTCATTATTATGCAGTTTCTAAGTACAACAATCCTGGGCACCAAAACTGGTTCACCCAATAGAGAAATAAAAACGATAGTAATACGTTGCTCTGAATCCCTCTACATCAGCCTGAATGGCTTGTGTCGGCCTCTTCACTGCTAAGTAAGGGCCTGCATAACACCTGAAGGGCTTACACTGCCCCTGCGCTGCCATAACTGGGCCTACGTTAGCCCTGCGTGGCTCTTGCTACCTCTTCACTACCCCTGCTGGGCTCTGGCTGGACTGCGTGGCTCTTACCGCCCCTGATTCTCTGGCCGGTTGGAATTCTTAAGCAGAAAAAGCATAGGTAAGAAAGAAGGCATTGGCCAAAGGTAACACATAATAGTTAGAAAAATTGAAGAAATGAAATGAAAATAGATCAATGTCCACAAATAGCTGAAATAGCTCAATGGGAATAGAGAGTAAAAGCTTTGACAACAACAATAAGTGCTTATAGCATCAGCTAAGAGAACAGAGGAGACTAGTTCATGAGGTTAAAATGTTGTATAATTGTTGGCACAGGAAAACTGTATAATTTTTAGAGTAAATCTCTGTAGGTACCATTAGTTGGTGATCATTGATAATCATTTCATTTCATCAAATACCTTGATGAATGGGCCTTACAAGCTATTTGTGTAGACAAACCCCACATAAGTTGTGTGATGGAAAAATTTTCACACTATATTGAAGAAAACACCTACCAAATAAGGATGACATTTCGAATGGGGCAAGAAACAATAGAGAGATAGACATCGAAAAAGTTAAAATGCTAGGGCAACAGGAAAGCAACTAGGTAGCATGGTAGAAAGCACAACAAGGAAAATTAAAAAAATGGAAAACACTACAAATTAACACCCATCCGAACATCACCACAATTTTTTCTTTAACTCTAAATCTCCAAATCCATCAAATTATATCCTGTATTCAGACATGATCCTCTCCATTAGCCATTCTGAAGATAAGGTTGAGAACTTACTACAGAACCATCACCTACATGTAGTGATCTTATTCTATGACCAAACAACCTACTTTTGTGAAGACACGAAAAGGTAAAAACTCTCTGCCAAGATTTTCCATACAGCCCAGGTTGAGCAACGCCATATACATCATGAATTTTTTCTCTTCAGGTTTGTAACTTATAAGAGCTTTGTCTGATCACCTCCGGGTTGCTCCTAGAGTCACCCAAGCAATCCCTCTTAGCATCATCCTCTTTCTTTAGTACCTAATTAGTAATTTAATTAACCATCACAGTTTCTTGATCATGCAGGTATTTCAAATATATTTCCAATAAGCATAAATATTTCATGTTAAACAATCGGGTCAAAAGACTTTAGACTATGATGCAAAAAATAAAAAGAAACCTCAACAACACTGAAAGGACAAATAAAGTCAAACCTATACAAGGTATAAATAGATATCTGATAAACTTCATTCCACCACAAAAATGTGCTTAACTAGGAAAATTCTAATTAGTGTGCTTTTAAGACAAAGCTTTCAATGGAAATGATGTTATAAACATACCCCTACACCTCGTGAACAATCAATGTGTATAAGTAGACCGTCATAAGGCTCATTTTAAACATCATTTTTATCATTTTATAAATCATTTTTATTAAATCAACAAGAAGCAAGCAACAATTGCATTTAGTTCCACTAAAGCAAAGTATATGGCAGTTTCATATACTTATTATGAAGCTATCTAGATTTGCAACTTGATTGTAGAGTCAACCAATCAGTTGTTGAAGCCCTATATTGTCTCTTGTGAGAATCAAAGTTACATCAAGCTCTATGGTGGATAGGGTTTGTTCTAAAGAAATTATAAAAAAATTATAATTCCCTAGTTATGGTGGTTTCCTAGCATGTTTAGTCCATAAGGTATGCCCTTAAGACTGTGACAAATATGCGTAGAAGAAGAGGGTTTGTGACCCTTAGAGTGAGCTTTATCTCTGCAATATAAACCACAGATCTGGAATATGGTTTGCAGAACTATTTTTGGAGATAACAGATCCAAAGGAGGGTGGAACCTAAGCAGAAGAAATGTGGCATATGAAGAATGGATTGACATGAAGATGAGTTTATTTCAGTGGACTGTCCATAGGGTTTTGGACAGAGATATGAAGCAACCTATAAAAAAATTTCAATGGATAATTAGTGGATTATTTGTGACCCAAGTTCAGTCATCTACAAATTTTTAGAAGGAAGATAAGAGGAGTAGTTTAGATCTATTCATAAACTGGACAAAAAATAAATGGGTACACAAGAACAATGATTTTGGGAGGAATCAGATCATTGTTAGGTGGAAAATTTGAAGAGCCCTAGATGAGGGCAGTGTCATGGGCCCTAGATCAATAAAAGGATTGATTGTGTTTGGGAAAATTGATGGAAGTCTAAGTATAGTTGGAGGGTTGTTAGGTGACTGTCAAAGAAGAGCAATACGTTCCATACTTGTGAAGGAAAACAAGATTGGTAGAAGGGCAAGTGTGTTGCATATAACAATGTGAAAACTTTGAAGGAATAAGTAGCAGTTAAGTGGGCCAACCAACTATACCTAGTTAAATGTATTGCAGAGGATTGATTCAGTGAGAAGAAGAGAAAACTCCATAACCCTATACTTGTCATCATGGAGTAGTAGTATGGAAAAAGTGGGCAGACCAAAAAGATGTTCACAAGCGGAGTTGTGAACAACTAATCAAAGACCCTAAGTGTTGCTGACCTTAGCATACCTACAAATCATAGATATTCCCAATCGTACACTCTTATTTGTTCATTTCCATGCATTTTGAACTATTTCTTCCTTGTGTTTCCATGGCACTCACTAACACTCCCTAGCATGCATTGACACACCCTAGCACTTGGCACATCTTGGCATGCTACCCTGGAATTATAGCATTCCTTGGAACTACCTAGCATACCTTGTCACTCCCTCCTTAGCACACCTAAAACTCACTGACACTCCCTGACACACATTCTTATTCATTCATTTCCATGCATTTGAAACTAGTGCTCCCTTGTTTTTCCCTAACACTCCCAAACACTCCCTGGCATGCATTGACATGACACCCTGACACCTGACACTCTTGGCATGTTTCCCTAGACTCTAGCATGCCTTAGCACTACCTAACATACCTTTTCACTCCCTCCTTAACACACTTGGAACTCACTGACACTTCCTTTCATGAACTATTATTCATTCATTTCCATGCATTAATTTGACCTAGTTCTCCCTTTTGTCTCCCTAACACTTCCTAGCATATGTTGGCACACCCAGTAACCTAGCTATTGGATTTGTGTCTTACACTAACATGCCAACTCAATTATGTGCCTTACCCCTTCGAATAGACTCCAATAGTAACCAAAGGATCATGTCTTAGGAGTCTTCAATGCCTAAAAATATGCTTGACATAATACTCAATAATTTGTTGTTATTCACTAAATAAGAAGGCTAACTATGTTTGGTTCCCTTCCTTTAACAAATATTCCCATTGACCATGTGACACGACCTATTATCATCACATTAAGAATAGTTTGAATAGGTGGCAAAAGGGCCAAGGTGCTCCTTACTCATGTTGCAAGGGGCAACACCCTATAATTCTATTAGTTGGTATAAATACCCCCCTTTTATCTAAATCCTTTGCACTTGCGTTATAATATACAAGGGTAGGTTCATACAAATTAGTGTGCTATCATACCACGAGAAATTTTATGAAGGCTCTTTAACATAAAATAATATTTCATTGCAAACACTTCAACATGAACAACAATCAAAGAAGAATGAAACTCTGTGGCCTATGGAAGATGTTCTCCTAACAAGATTGCATTCCATATAATACCAACAAGGGTCACTAGCAAAACAAATACGTTGCCCAGGGCTATCTATATTTGGCTAGGGAAAAAACTAGAACACACGTTTTATGGTTCTAACTCATCTACAATGGGAGCACCATGAGTTCTAAACTCTCAAGTATATTAATATTCTGCTTACAAGTATACCCCCTGTCATTAGTTATTATACAAAAATGTCTCTCTATGGCCTTACCATCAATTTTCATAGGGTTCACCACAAAGAGACGTTGGTTTTTTTTTGACAAAATAGTTTGTTCGAATAACCATCAAGATAAGGTTAAAATAAAGCCACGTGGAATATATATTAGGTTCATGTTTCATGAAAATTATAGAACAACCCCATTTTCAATCTCACCACTAATATTTAGGTGATTGAGTTATTACCATAAAAATGAGATCAATTGAATCAATTTATAAACTTGTTATAAGATAATATTATTAGAGTTAGCTAACGTGTATGTAAGCTTGAACTACTACCATGGAAACTAAACCCTTGGATGCTTATTTAGGTACACAAAAACATTTATTTTAAATGAACAATTCTCAATAATATTAGTGGAAATAAAATGAACAAAATTCCAATAAAATTTAACATTAGTTTTAGGTCTCCAAATTAAATAAAAAAACAACCTAAAACATACTAAGTGAATGGAAAGTATCCAATACTTCTATCAAGATAGAACATTTTCAATTTGTATAGGATATATTTATTTCTGATAATGAAATGCATTTTCTTCCATAATTTTTAATCAAAATGTAATTAAATTCAGTTTTACATTATTGGAATGATGAATTTTGTCTATATGTTTTATGGATTCATTATCTGGCCAACATCATTTCGGGCTAACCCAACCTAAAAGGCTATGGTAACTAGTACCTCCGGGTCACATCAAAAACCCAAGTGACCGAGGGAAAAGACAAATTGCTCAAAGAAAAGCTTAAATCTTCATCTCAATTCAACCATTTGAAGTCTATCCCTGAGAAAAACCCCGTCCCTGGAAAAATATCGACAGACGTTCCTCTACTTGCAAGAGACTGGTGTGGCAACTACTCAGGGTTCTGTCGCTATAATGCACCCAAAAACATTGGCTACTCATCCAAGGTTGAGCCAGCTTTGGCACGAGCTTCCTATTTAGATGTCAGTCAGTTGAATCGGGTAACCTGGAAAATAAAGGGAGGGGAAAGATAGATTCGTGACGGTTGTTGATGGGTAAAATCAATAATATTCCTATGATTGCTAATGGTAATATGCTGTACACATATTATCGTCCCACATAAGAGCTCTCTCCGCCACCGCAAATTGAATATAGCTCTTTACACAAAAACTTTCGGTAAACTCCCACAATTCTTCTTTATTAAGGGGGTCAGGGCAATAAATGGTAAGGTGAAACTTCTTCAGTTGGTAATCTGTGAATGTTCATCACCAGAGCTCAACATCATCAAGCAAATACTTATCATCGTCATCTTCAATGGATCCCTTGCTTGTCATCTTGAATCTTCATTACATTTCTCTCAGAGTACCTCGCATGCACTTGAAGGTGCCCTCCTTTTCGCTGCACTCAGCCATGACTGTATTCTCCCTCGTCTTGGCCACCTATTTCTTCGTGGTATCCGGCCTCATCTACGATGTCATCTTTGAGCCACCGGGCTTTGGCAGCATGCAGGATCCTATCACAGGAACATAAAACCGGTGGTCTTCCACTCCAGAAGAGTGAACAGGCAATATATTATCGAAGGGATCTCATCGGGGTTTATGTTGTTGCTTGGTGGGGTGAAGATAATTTTGCTAGACTTGGCCCTGGAAAAACACAGAGCAAGGATGAAGGTCTCCTTTGTGGTGGCTGAGGTTTCTTCTTTGGCGATCGCTTATATCACGAGTAAGCTAATCGTTCGCATGAAAATTCCATCTTGTTTACATTAATCGGGGTTATAAATAGTGAATCTAGACGTTTTAGGTCCATTGTTGGTTTAGTGCAAGCAAAAAAAACTTTTGTCAATGGCCAAAGCCATGAGTAGTATAACCTCCAAAATAATCTGTCTGTGACAAAAACCACTTTAAGACCAAACATCAAAACTGTTATGTCTGCACAACCTGGAAGCAGAACTTATATATATATCGATCTGTTCATAATAAGCTCAATCTGGCAGTAAATAAAATTCAACAGCTGACCTTTGTGACCTAAATATTTACATAAAAAGTCAAACATCTGACAAATTGTTCAAAAAAGGATGGAGAAATATTATCTGTAGTTTGATACAGAGGAGAAAAATAGAGCATCGGATATCTATAAAAGAGTCACGCTGGAAAATTTGGACTGTCCCATTCATATGTTCCATGACCTGCAGGAACCTCTATCATTCTAAAAATTCTCTTAGATTTATGGCTAAATTATGGGAAAAACTGACTAGAAAACATAAATGCGAAAGGGAATGCTGACATTGTGCAGATCCAGGTATTTTTTGGCCTAAAGGAATAACAATTATGAAAAATCAAATACTAGGCAGACTTCCTGGAAAATAGTCTAAATATGACCACCACAATAACAGTAGTGATGTAGGAGTGGGGAATTCTTCGAATTCCGTCCTTTACAATTGTGGGAATAAATTTCCCCTTGCTTCTGTTTTGAGTAATGGAAGCTCAAAATCTTTTGGTAACAACTATGAACCTTTGCCCTTTTTAAGGGATGTAACCAGCTCTGACACAGAAAAATTTCTCATCAAACATTTGAGCCTATTTTCTGCTGTTTTTTATTTCACTGACCCCTACAAAAATGAGAGAGAAGGAAATTAAACACCAAAACCTGCTGGACCTTGTGGATTTCATCATTTCAGGTAGTTTTAGGCTCAATGAAACAAAAATGGAGGAGAATTCTAGGATAGTTTCTACCAATTTGTTTAGGACTCTGATATCAAGACCTACACCAGCACCAACTTCTATTGAGCACCTTCATCAAGAAGAGGAGGTGACAACCTTGGAGCCTGCCTGTTCACATCTGCAGTTGGTCTATGATTTCATCCTCGGGTTCGTAGCATCTCCTGAGACTGATGCAAAAGGGGCCAGGAGATATATTGATCATTCATTTGTTCTGAGGTTGATGGATATCTTTGATTCTGAGGACCTAAGAGAGAGATTGTCTTAAAACAATTTTGCACCATATTTATGGAAAATTCATGGTGCAGAGGCCCTTCATTTGTAAGGCAATCCACAAATTTTTTTTACAGATTTATATTTGATATTGATAAATTTAATATCGCGAACTTCAACTCGATTAAGTCCAGTCTTTTCAATCAATTCCTGAAGGAACCAAGAGAAAATTTAGAGACAGATCTGTGCATTCATTTATGACGGGGGATTTCTTCTAATGTCGTCCGTTACATTTATGGGAATACATTTCCCCTTGCTTCTGTTTGGAGTAATGGAAGCTTGAAATCTTTCAGTAACATCTATGAACGTATTCCCTTTTCAGGGATGTGCCCAGCTCTGACAGAACTTTGCTCATACTAGTGCAGAGGCAGAGTAGGTGAGCATAGTGCTACAATCCTCCCAATTTTCCCTTAAGCCATTTCAGTGAAATCTAGTTGTGCTCAAGCAGGGTAGGTGAGAAAAATTCTACAATCCTCCCAATTGTTTCCTAACATGGCTATATTAATCATTGTTGGTCTCTCGCACCCTAATTTTCTGAATAAAATCATGACACAACAAACGAATAAATCTGAAAGCCACTGGAAACGAATAAATATGAAAGCCACTGTATACATTTATGATCTAGATTTTTATAACTAAGTACACTAAAAAAATTCATTCCATTATATGGTATATTTCTTTCTAGAACTAAATACAAAGTTGGCATTGCACATCACAAAGCCCCATTTCCTTCATGATAAAGATGACAAAGGTAAATTTCACAGGGTTGCAGAATTCTCTTGGAATTTTTCTGTAAGTTTTTAAACCTTTTGTTTTGAGAACTCCAAAATTGATATTTGGTTATGAATAGAGATTCCTTTGTTTCTTATCTATAAAATGTTTTAGGCCCATTTATTAGATATATTTTTAGTCCCTGCCCACGACAGTGACTATTGTTTTTGGATTACACCATTAATCTTGTCCATACAAAAAATTGAACACATAAAAATTTGGTGTGTGTGAAGTTTCTGCAATTTTTATATTTTTTAAGATTGAAATGAGAATTTTCTATATTATTATTGGATCATAGCCCTAGAAATTACTCATTTAAGAGAACCCAAAAAATACAAATTTCTTGGGCACGTGACATTTTTTAGCCTTCTTCTGCGACTATTGGTTGCAAAACGAACTATTCAGCTGTGGGTTGCAAAACAAACTATGGAGATAGAGGAGTGAAATTATTGGGAGGGAAAACTAGGAGCATAAAGAATCTGAGCATATTATTTGACGGTCCATTGGAGGATTCCTTAGCTTAAGCATGGTTAAGCTAATCATTCTGCATTTTCCTCCCTGCAGGTCAGCAAAAACCAGGATGAACATTTACAAATACATAAGTTTCATTCTCACATCTCAGTTTCTTTGCCAACAGTGTTGTAGGACAATATTTGCCTTTAATATTAATATTTCTTATTTTATTTCATAAAGGTTTTAGCTTTAAGAGACTGTATAAGCTAATAATTCTATGTTTTCCTCCTAGTCCTTGAGATAATACTGACTGGTATTCCATCTCCATTCTTGGTGTTTGCTAGTTCTTTAAAATATTACATTAACATTATGATATACTGGGGATTTACAATTGTAATTCATATCTTCTTGTGCTTATTTATGTATTTTCCATCTGTGCAGTGGTTGTTTTTATCCAACTAATAAATTGTTTCTTCCAGTAGTTAAAAAAAAGAAAATATGACTGTAAACTTTCCATTCAAGTATAATTGTTTATTTCCTTGGAAACTATGTAGGTGCTTGATAAGGATGGTAGCTTTATTTCAAAAGGTAACCTGGAAAGTGGTGCAAGCTGGTCAGTGGAATTCGGTCGTCAAACTATGGGGTGCCCTATCATAGTGGAGAATATGAGTTAGCCCCAAGAATCGCTTATAGAGGTCAGTTAAATTGTTAGATTAACAGGGTTTTTATATGCGCTCAATAATTCAATTTTGTTATTTTGAGACATGGTTTAAAGTTGTCATGTTATCTTCTGTTTGTTTTCACCAATTTTGTAGATGCTTTGTGAGGAGCAGGGGCTCTTTCTTGAAATGGCTGACATCATTTGAGGCTTGGGGTTTATGATTTTAAAGGGATTCATGGAAGCTTACAGTGACAAGATCTCAGATCGCTTTGTTGTTGAGGTAATGTCATGGTTGCAAAGACCTTTCATTATATGTAAAGCTTCCTCTTTTGTTTGTGTTTGGTTGCTTGAACAGACCATAGACTTCAAGAATTGGCATTGTGATTTATAATGAGAACAGGGTATGAAATTTATTTGAAGGTTACGTGTGTTTCTAGAGACCAAACAAATTGCATGGTTGACGCTTAATAACTATCACTTGGAGATTGTTCTTGGGAATTTGATTGTGTAGGGTTGTAGACCATAATATATTCTAGCTATAAACCTCTATATTTCACCATATGTGCTCTATGTTCTGGCATATAAAATTCTGAAGGCACCATAGCTTGACTTGTCATGTTGTGAAATTTTGAAGTTTCACAATATTTTTGCACAGTAGTGGCTTCCTGGATTGGAAGTGAAACTATAACAATGTAAAAATATCAATAATGTTATAATAACTACACAGAATTTAGCAAGAGACAGGTAAATCAGTGAAACTGTTTTGGTAGACTTAGTACTTTCACTTGAATTTGTACATTAGAATTATGAAAGTGTAGGAAGATGCATAGGGAGAAGTACGGTAGCACTGTATTTTATGACTTTTCCATAGGTACATCTGCAGGAGGCTGTCTGCAATCAGGTCATGCTGTAAGTTGTAACACAAATTTTAACTTGAGAAATGAAAATTTTCCACTTGGAATGCAATTTTGACACCTTGGGGTGAATTCTAAGTTTGGAATACGATGTTCCATGGCATATAGATATCCCCTTTTCCTTATCATCCATTAGGTTTTATATTTATGTACATGGCATGGAGTTTTTAATGCAAGTGAAAATTTTGGCACTGAAAATAATAGATAGAAAGCACAGTAGTAATAAGGAGACACATGACCTTGGAGATGCATTGGAGCTTAGGGCCTTTGGAGGATTTTTGGACCTTGGGGAGCATTGCTCATGCCATGTAGGGCTTGCTTGTTAATCATTGTCACCTTTGATGCTGACACATGTCACTTGACTGGTTTGAACTTTGTACCTTCTAAACTCAGACTGTGAGCGAGCCCTAGACTTCAGTTTGGTGAGTCATGGTATCATGTAGTACTTTTCTCCCACATCAAACTTGAGCTAGAAAACCTTTTAAATAAATATTGAATGCCTATGAATTGTCCATGGCCATGTATACCCCCATATTCACTTAGTTGGTAAGGTATACCTCTCTGCAAAAGGGGGAGGTGGGGTTCATATTTTTAGATGATAGCATGCCACCAACTTAAATTCAGATAAAAGCAAAAGTGCTCAGTGACAGTACATTGGTTGGAAAACTCCACTGATAACATATATGATAAAAAATTTCTTCTTATTGAAATAGAATTTTAGAAAATTGAGCTCAAATAGTGTGCAACTTTGGTTTTCTTGACATTCATCAAAAGTCACAACAACCCAGTGGACATTTAAAATAGTGAGTAGACTGCTATCAAGTGGACTCCAATAGTATAGCTTCACAGTCCAGTTAAATTTTTAATGCATGTAGAATCCCAAACTAATTGCCATTGATTTGTTGAACATATTTCTCAATAAAAAAATTGATTGATCAAAAGCCAGTTCCAGACGAACCATAGTATGGGTATTCTGGACTAGGACCTGCTCCATCACATATTGTGTGCAATCCTGATGGAACCAGTCATGGATCTTGGAGTGATGTTGCATATTTTGCATACTGGTTTGAGCTGTATGGTGGTGTGGAGCTTAGAACACCATATTGAGAAGTAGATGAAATTCCTCCGTATGTAGGTTGTGTTGCATATGGAGGAGGCTGAGATCCATATGCTGTAAGGCCCAGTGGATATGTCGAGTAACCAATTGGTGGTGGTGCAGACACTGGTACCTGTGGCCCTGGCCTATGATATGATTTTATGCTTGGATAGTTTGTTCCATAAGCTGTCTGCATCTGTGGAATTGACTGCATTTGTGGAGATACTGTAGGTTGTGATGATAGCTTCTCCTTCTGGCCATCCGCTGCAAGTTTCACAGTAACAGTCCTTCCATCAATGGTTTTTTTTGGTTCCACAGTCTTGAAAGTCACAAATGCAAATCCCCTGGATTTTTTGGTATTCTTATCATATGAAACCGAACCTTCTTCTATCTCTCCATACTTGGAAAAAAATTCTAAAATCTTATCATTGGCCATGTCATATGAAAGACCACCAATGTAAAGTTTCTTTTCAGCCTAATCTGTACTTTGACCAGGGCCTGTTCTTGCCACTGCCAGATTGCTTACAGTAATCCTCCCATCAATAGTCTTGCTAGGCTCTTTCAATGCCCTTTGAGCAGAATCCATATGCTTAAATGTGACAAAGCCGAATCCTCGTGACTTTCCTGATGTCTTATCCATAATAACATCGCCTTCTTCAATCTCCCCATACTGTTCAAATGAATCACATAGGGTCTGTGAAGAAGTCTCCCAAGCCAATCCACGCACAAACAACTTTCAATGAGCAAGGTCCTTGCTTGCAACATTTTTAATTTCTTCTGCAATTGTAGGGTATGAAGAACCTGCATTGACCATCAAAGAGATCAATTGCTCTTTGCTCAGTGGCTCCAACAGTGAGTGCACATCGTCCTTCGAGAGTTGCAGAGTGGTGCAATTGGCTTCCTCATTTAGCTTTCTCTTCTTACCATCGCCCTTGACCTCCATGATTCTTTCTTCGGTTTGAGAAGAGGGGGGTTCATACTAGCTTCAATTCCAAAAATTGACTCATGCCAAGTCTTTTAAAGATTGAATGATTACAAAATCTTCCATTTATCTCTGTTAACATGTATGGAAATGCAAGGAAGCTGCAGGTGACTTACCCAAGTCTAATTATCCAACAAGTACAATAATAATTAACACTTAATAGACTCAACTTTAGAAGGCATAATATTAAAAGGTCTACAACAATATGCTATCGAACCCTGTTGCACCTTTTTTAATCCTCTTAGCCACATTATAATTTATAATAGACCCTGTTCCACATTTTCATACCAAGTCCAAAATTATCTTCCAAAATTTTCATAGTTTTGCAAAAGTTGAAGCTATTGGTATTGTGATTCCTGTGCAATCTTGAGTGGCAGCCATGTAACTTCTAATGAATAAAGATGTATCTTTTCAATGTCATCAAAGTTTATCCTCCTTGACAGCTTATCCAGGTTGTCTTTTGGTCAGCCTCTTGGTTGGTACAATATTTCACAGACCTTGGACTAACATGAAGTAGAAACTCTAGTATTTATCATGACAATTTGCCTCGGGCCTCTCTTGTGCTTGGTGTATTGTTTGAAGGGTATTTCAAAAGAGCAGTGGCTCACAGATTTAGGAGTATCTTGATGGACTAAAAATATTGCCTAGGGACTGTCTTAATGATCTATTTTTTTATAGCTTTCATGAAAGGGCAATGTATCATAGACAAGTATCCCCATTTTTTGATTTTTCTCTTTGGTAGAAGGCAGTAATAAAACGAGCTTCAGGTATCTTCTATTTATCCCTTCACAATTTTTATTTTGGGTCTAGATAGCTCCTAATGCCCAAATCAAGTGCATTAGTTTCTCATATAAGAAGAATTCTGAGAATAGAATGTCGCAACATATTTAGAACATCCATCAAGCTAAAATAATATAAGGGATTGGGCTTTTCTGTTCATGATTGGACTTTGTGTTTCTGACTGGGCTTTTCTATTTCTCATTGGGTTTGTTGTTTATTTGAAGTTTCCTCTATTAAAGAAGGTTCTAATTTGTAGATGGTGTTGGTTGAGAGCAGTTTCTATTGATCTTGTTACTTGCAGCTTTTTTCTTTTATAATTTGAGCTTGCAAGCTCTATATGGGTGAAATCGCGAAGTTGGGAAACACTTTTTGGCGGACGGCTAGAATATGGGAGAAATTTTTAATTTCTCGTCCGAGAAAATAGTCAACTCTATTTCTCGAATGAGAGTTTTAAAAACTCTCGTCCGAGAGTTTTATTGGGTTTAACCGGAGTTAAAAATCTCTCGGACGAGAGTTATACGGCCCCTAAATCCGAGAGTTTTGTGGAAACTCTGGGAAGAATTCAGACGAGAGTTTTCAAAACTCTCGTATGAGAGTTTTAAAAACTCTCGTATGAGAGTTTTCAAAACCCTCGTATGAGAGTTTTCAAAACCCTCGTATGAGAGTTTTCAAAACTCTCGTATGAGAGTTTTCAAAACTCTCATCCGAGAGTTTTATTCCTATAATAAAACACAAAAAATTTTAAGTTTTTAGAATTGGTACGTTATATAATTTAAATAGTACTTTATTAAAATTAAAAAATGATATAAAATAATAAAATAATAATTTTATTTTAAATAATTTTATTATTATTAATGATAAAAAATACATGAAGATTTAATTAAATAAAATTTGTTACAATATTTTGTAATATCAATGTTATATAAAAAACTAAAAATATTTTTATATAAAACTAATTGATATATTAATATAAATAAAATAAAATTCTAAAACATAAATCAAAATAAAAACAACTATATATAATTTATATAATATTTTTTTTTGAAATTAATGAATAAATTTAAATTTAAAAAAAAATTGACTAAATGCAATGAGGTGATAAAGGAGACAATGCATAGCACCTTAATATCGTTATAAATTCTTGGAAATCTCGAGAAATTTTTGAAGTGAGATGAGCTTCTTGGAATGGGTCACTTTATCTTCCACTTCAGTTTCACACAATTAACTTGAAAGGAAGTCTATTTTCCTAGGTATGGATGTAAGGGAATGAACAATATTAGTTGAACATTGAGTGAGATGCCTTTCTTGGAATGGGTCCTCCTATATTCCACTTTAGTTTCACAAGATTAAATTGAGATGAAGTTTATTTTCCTAGGTATGGATGTAAGGGGATAAAGAATATTATCCAAAAAGGAAATGAATGTTAAGTGTGACATTCCAAGCAGAAGTGTATGGGATTGGAGAATTATGTTATTGCAGAAAACTAAGCCTTGACCCCTTAAACCCTAGTTCCTAACCCCTAAACCCTTAACCCCCTAAACCTTAAACCTCTAAACCCTTAACCCCTAACCCATTTACCCCCACTAAACCTCTAAATACCTAACCCATTTAACCCCTAAACCCTTAACCCCTACCCCTAACACGTTAACCCCTAACCCATTTAAGTACCTAAACCCCAAAACCCCTAACTCCTAACCCCTAAAATACTTAACTGCTAAATCCCCTAACCCCCTAAACCTCTAGACCAATCCTAACCCATTTAACCCCCTAAACCTCAAAACCCCTAACCCCTTAAACCCTAATTCCCAACCCATAACCCTTGACCCCTTAAACCCTATTTCCTAACCCATAAACTCTTAACCCCTAACCCCTTAAACCCTGATTCCCAACCCCTAACCAATTCAACACCCTAAACCCCTAAAAACCTAACCCATTTAAGTGTTTATTCCATTTAACCCCCAAAACCCTAACCCATAACCCCTAAAATCCTTCACTGATAAATCCCCTACACCTCTAAACCTATAACCCATTTAACCCCCTAAACCCTAAACCTCTAAACCCTTAACCCCTAACCCCTTAAACCCTAATTCCCAACCCCTAACCAATTCAACACCCTAAACCCCGAAAAACCTAACCCATTTAACCCCATTAACCCCTAACTTCTAACCCCTAAAATCCTTAACTGTTAAATCCCCTAACCCCCTAAACCTCTAAACCAACCCTAACCCATTTAACCCCCTAAACCCTAAACCTATAACCCCTTAAACCCTAATTCCCAACCCATAACCCATTCAACCCCTTAAACACCTAAATCTCTAACCCATTAACCCTTGACCCCTTAAACACTAATTCCTAACCCTTAACCCATTTAACCCCCTAAACCCTAAACCTCTAAACCCTTAACCCCTAACCCATTTACCCCCACTAAACCTCTAAACCCCTAACCCATTTAACCCCTAAACTCTAAACCTCTAAACCCTTAACCCCTACCCCTAACTCGTTAACCCCTAACCCATTTAAGCCCTTAAACCCCAAAACCCCTAACCCCTTAAACCATAATTCCCAACCCATAACCCTTGACCCCTTAAACCCTAATTCCTAACCCCTAAACCCTTAAGCCCTAATTCCCAACCCCTAACCAATTCAACACCGTAAACCCCTAAAAACCTAACCCATTTAAGTGTGGATTCCATTTAACCCCAAAAACCCTAACCCCTAACCCCTAAAATCCTTCACTGCTAAATCCCCTAACCCCCTAAACCTCTAAACCTGTAACCCATTTAACCCCCTAAACCCTAAACCTCTAAACCCTTAACCCCTAACCCCTAAAACCCTAATTCCCAACCCCTAACCAATTAGACACCATAAACCCCTAAAAACCTAACCCATTTAACCCCATTAACCACTAACTTATAACCCCTAAAATCCTTAACTGCTAAATCCCCTAACCCCCTAAACCTCTAAACCAACCCTAACCCATTTAACCCCCAAAACCCAAAACCTATAACCCCTTAAACCCTAATTCCCAACCCATAACCCATTCAACCCCTTAAACACCTAAAGCTCTAACCCATTAACCCTTGATCCCTTAAACACTAATTCCTAACCCTTAACCCATTTAACCCCCACTAAATGGGGTAAATGGGTTAGGGGTTAAGGGTTTAGAGGTTTAGGGTTTAGGGGGTTAAATGGGTTAAGGGTTAGGAATTAGTGTTTAAGGGGTCAAGGGTTAATGGGTTAGAGGTTTAGGTGTTTAAGGGGTTGAATGGGTTATGGGTTGGGAATTAGGGTTTAAGGGATTATAGGTTTTGGTTTTAGGGGGTTAAATGGGTTAGGGTTGGTTTAGAGGTTTAGGGGGTTAGGGGATTTAGCAGTTAAGGATTTTAGGGGTTAGAAGTTAGTGGTTAATGGGGTTAAATGGGTTAGGTTTTTAGGGGTTTAGGGTGTCTAATTAGTTAGGGGTTGGGAATTAGGGTTTTAGGGGTTAGGGGTTAAGGGTTTAGAGGTTTAGGGTTTAGGGGGTTTAAATGGGTTACATGTTTAGAGGTTTAGGGGGTTAGGGGATTTAGCAGTGAAGGATTTTAGGGGTTAGGGGTTAGGGTTTTGGGGGTTAAATGGAATACACACTTAAATGGGTTAGGTTTTTAGGGGTTTACGGTGTTGAATTGGTTAGGGGTTGGGAATTAGGGGCTTAAATGTGTTAGGGGTAGGGGTTAAGGGTTTAGAGGTTTAGGGTTTAAGGGTTAAATGGGTTAGGGGTTTAGAGGTTTAGTGGGGGTAAATGGGTTAGAGGTTAAGGGTTTAGAGGTTTAGGGTTTAGGGGGTTAAGGGTTTAGGGGTTAGGAATTATGGTTTAAGGTGTCAAGGGTTATGGGTTTGGAATTAGGGTTTAAGGGGTTAGGGGTTAAGGGTTTAGAGGTTTAGGGTTTAGGGGGTTATATGGGTTACAGGTTTAGAGGTTTAGGGGGTTAGGGGATTTAGCGGTGAAGGATTTTAGGGGTTGGGGGTTAGGGTTTTGGGGGTTAAATGGAATCCACACTTAAATGGGTTAGGTTTTTAGGGGTTTAGGGTGTTGAATTGGTTAGGGGTTTTGGGGTTTAGGGGCTTAAATGGGTTAGGGGTTAATGGGTTAGGGGTAGGGGTTAAGGGTTCATAGGTTTAGGGTTTAGGGGTTAAATGGGTTAGGGGTTTAGAGGTTTAGTGGGGGTAAATGGGTTAGGGGTTAAGGGTTTAGAGGTTTAGGGTTTAGGAGGTTAAATGGATTAGGGGTTAGGAATTAGGGTTTAAGGGGTCAAGGGTTAAGGGGTTAGAGGTTTAGGTGTTTAAGGGGTTGAATGGGTTATGGGTTGGGAATTGAGGTCTGAAGGTTATGGAATTTAGGAAGTTGGGGGATTTAACCTTAAGGATTTTGGGGGTTAGAGGACAGGGTTAACGGAGTTGGGGTAGGGGTTGAGGTTTCAGAGGGACTAAGGTTTGGGGGCGTTAAATGCGTTGGGGGGTTGGGAATTGGGGTTTGGGATCGAAGTAAGGGTTAGAGGTTTAGGTGTTTAAGGGGTTGAATGGGTTATGGGTTGGGAATTAGGGTTGAAGGGGTTATAGGTTTAGGGGGTTGGGGGATTTAGCAGTTAAGGATTTTAGAGGTTAGAAGTTAGGGGTTAATGGAGTTAAATGGGTTAGGTTTTTAGGGGTTTAGGGTGTTGAATTGGTTAGGGGTTCGGAATTAGGGTTTTAAGGGTTAGGGGTTAAGGGTTTAGAGGTTTAGGGTTTAGGGGGTTAAATGGGTTACAGGTTTAGAGGTTTAGGGGTTTAGGGGATTTAGCAGTGAAGGATTTTAGGTGTTAGGGGTTAGGGTTTTGGGGGTTAAATTGAATCCACACTTAAATGGGTTAGGTTTCTAGGGGTTTAGGGTGTTGAATTGGTTAGGGGTTGGGAATTAGGGTTTAAGGGATTAGGGGTTAAGGGTTGAGGGGTTAGGAATTAGGGTTTAAGGGGTCAAGGGTTATGGGTTGGGAATTAGGGTTTAAAGGGTTAGGGGTTTTGGGGTTTTGGGGCTTAAATGGGTTAATGGTTAACGGGTTAGGGGTAGGGGTTAAGGTTTTAGAGGTTTAGGGTTTAGGGGTTAAATGGGTTAGGGGTTTAGAGGTTTAGTAGGGTAAATGGTTTGGGGGTTAAGGGTTTAGATGTTTAGGGTTTAGGGGTTAGGAATTAGGGTTTAAGGGGTCAAGGGTTATGGGTTGGGAATTATGGTTTAAGGGGTTAGGGGTTAAGGGTTTAGAAGTTTAGGGTTTAGGGGGTTGAATGGGGTATAGGTTTAGAGTTTTAGGGGGTTACAAGATTTAGCAGCGAAGGATTTTAGGGGTTAGCGGTTAGGGTTTTGGGGGTTAAATGGAATCCACACTTAAATGGGTTTTGTTTAGGGGGTTAAATGGGTTAGCCCGGTTAGGAATTAGGGTTTAAGGGGTCAAGGGTTAAGGGGTTAGAGGTTTAGGTGTTTAAGGGGTTGAATGGGTTATGGGTTGGGAATTAGGGTTTAAGGGGTTATATGTTTTGGGTTTAGGGGGTTAAATGGGTTAGGGTTGGTTTAGAGGTTTAGGGGGTTAGGGGATTTAGCAGTTAAGGATTTTAGGGGTTAGAATTTAGTGGTTAATGGGGTTAAATGGGTTAGGTTTTTAGGGGTTTAGGGTGTCTAATTGGTTAGGGGTTTGGAATTAGGGTTTTAGGGGTTAGGGGTTAAGGGTTTAGAGGTTTAGGGTTTAGGGGGTTAAATGGGTTACAGGTTTAGAGGTTTAGGGGGTTAGGGGATTTAGCAGTGAAGGATTTTAGGGGTTAGGGGTTAGGGTTTTGGGGGTTAAATGGAATCCACACTTAAATGAGTTAGGTTTTTAGTGGTTTACGGTGTTGAATTGGTTAGGGGTTGGGAATTAGGGCTTAAGGGTTTAGGGGTTAGGAATTAGAGTTTAAGGGGTCAAGGGTTATGGGTTGGGAATTAGGGTTTAAGGGGTTAGGGGTTTTGGGGTTTAAGGGCTTAAATGGGTTAGGGGTTAACGAGTTAGGGGTAGAGGTTAAGGGTTTAGAGGTTTAGCGTTTAGGGGTTAAATGGGTTAGGGGTTTAGAGGTTTAGTGGGGGTAAATGGGTTAGGGGTTAAGGGTTTAGAGGTCTAGGGTTTAGGGGGTTAAATGGGTTAAGGGTTAGGAATTAGTGTTTAAGGGGTCAAGGGTTAATGGGTTAGAGGTTTAGGTGTTTAAGGGGTTGAATGGGTTATGGGTTGGGAATTAGGGTTTAAGGGGTTATAGGTTTAGGGTTTAGCGGGTTAAATGGGTTAGGGTTGGTTTAGAGGTTTAGGGGGTTAGGGGATTTAGCAGTTAAGGATTTTAGGTGTTAGAAGTTAGGGGTTAATAGGGTTAAATGGGTTAGGTTTTTAGGGGTTTAGGGTCTTGAATTGGTTAGGGGTTGGGAATTAGGGTTTAAGGGGTTAGGGGTTAAGGGTTTAGAGGTTTAGGGTTTAGGGGGTTAAATGGGTTATAGGTTTAGAGGTTTAGGGGATTTAGCAGTGAAGGATTTTAGGGGTTAGGGGTTAGTGTTTTGGGGGTTAAATGGAATAAACACTTAGATGGGTTAGGTTTTTAGGGGTTTAGGGTGTTGAATTGGTTAGGGGTTTGGAATTAGGGTTTAAGGGGTTAGGGGTTAAGGGTTTAGGGGTTAGGAAATAGGGTTTATGGGGTCAAGGGTTATGGGTTGGGAATTAGGGTTTAAGGGGTTAGGGGTTTTTAGGTTTAGGGGGTTAAATGGGTTAGGATTGGTTTAGAGGTTTAGGGGGTTAGGGGATTTAGCAGTTAAGTATTTTAGGGGTTAAGAGTTAGGGGTTTTGGGGTTTAGGTGCTTAAATGGGTTAGGGGTTAACGTGTTAGGGGTAGGGGTTAAGGGTTTAGGGGTTAAATGGGTTAGGGATTTAGAGGTTTAGTGGGGGTAAATGGGTTAGGGGTTAAGGGTTTAGAGGTTTAAGGTTTAGCGGGTTAAGGGTTTAGGGTTTAGGAATTAGGGTTCAAGGGGTCAAGGGTTAGTTTTTTGCAATAACATAATTCTCCAATCCCATACACTTCTACTTGGAATGTCACACTTAACATTCATTTCCTTTTCGGATAATATTCTTTATCCCCTTACATCCATACCTAGGAAAATAAACTTCATTTCAATCTAATCTTGTGAAACTAAAGTGGAATATAGGAGGACCCATTCCAAGAAGGGCATCTCACTCAATGTTCAAATAATATTGTTCATTCCCTTACATCCATACCTAGGAAAATAGACTTCCTTTCAAGTTAATTGTGTGAAATTGAAGTGGAAGATAAAGTGACCCATTCCGAGAAGCTCATCTCACTTCAAAAATTTCTCGAGATTTCCAAGAATTTATAACGATATTAAGGTGCTATGCATTGTCTCCTTTATCACCTCATTGCATTTAGTCAATTGTTTTTTAAATTTAAATTTATTCATTAATTTCAAAAAAAATATTATATAAATTATATATAGTTGTTTTTATTTTGATTTATGTTTTAGAATTTTATTTTATTTATATTAATATATCAATTAGTTTTATATAAAATATTTTTAGTGTTTTATATAACATTGATATTACAAAATATTGTAACAAATTTTATTTAATTAAATCTTCATGTATTTTTTATCATTAATAATAATAAAATAATTTAAAATAAAATTATAATTTTATAATTTTATATCATTTTTTAATTTTAATAAAGTACTATTTAAATTATATAACGTACCAATTCTAAAAACTTAAAATTTTTTGTGTTTTATTATAGGAATAAAACTCTCGGATGAGAGTTTTTAAAACTCTCATACGAGAGTTTTTTTAAACTCTCATACGAGAGTTTTTAAAACTCTCATCCGAGAGTTTTTAAAACTCTCATACGAGAGTTTCTAAACTCTCATACGAGAGTTTTCTAAACTCTCGGCCGAGAGTTTCATCGGGTAAACTCTCGGGCGCAAACTCTCGTCCGAGAGTTTTTTAAACTTTCGGCCGAGAGTTTGGCCGTGCGTTTAAATGTAACTTTAGGCGGGTTAAACTCTCGGTCGAGAGTTTTATAAATTTCTCGTCCGAGACATTATCTCGGCTGAGAGTTTCTGGTCAACGAAAAACACAGAAAATTCTGCAGTTTTCAGGAACCTGCAACTTTGGAGGGGCAGAACACCTACAAAAAAAAAAAATTATATGTCGGACAAAGTACCATTAGATTCATCTCTGAATCTAGTTTCTGATGATATGAGATTTGTGGAGTTTCATTAAAAAATTCAATTTTTTATTAATTTTTTACTAAACTGTGTCATTGTGGAATTTCATTGTTCGAAAAATTGCACTGAATGAAAATTCAATAAATTTCAAATGAGGACACCAAAAAATTCAAAAAAATCATACTGCACTTCCTCTCCCTGTCTACTTCAAAAGGGTACTCTCATTTTTCTTATTGACGATCACATTGAAAAGAAAATCAAAGGATGATAAAATGTACCGAAACATCACTGTTTTTTTGTCTTCGTCCATTTCAAAAAATAATAAAAAATAGTGATTTAATCCGAAAATTACCGAAAAATAGTCTGTGCACTAGTGAAATATATGCAGATTATGATGCTATGGTTTTTTTCCAAAAAATGAATAACCTTCCCTAAAAAAAGTAAAGGATAATAAAGTGACTATTTATGTTTGCCTGAAAATTTCAAGTATATGCAGTTAGTAAACAAGAAATTTACCCCTCTATATGTCAATATTTTTTTTTTTAAATATGGGTATGGAGGTAAGACAATTCTCTACAATTCTCGTTTTTATGTCAAAGCATAATTTGCAATAAAAATATAAGTTTAGTGGAGTTGAAGTTGAAAATCATAGAAAATTACAATTTTCAACGTCAAAAAAGGGCAAAAAGTGTTTCCCAACTTCACATTTTCTTACCCTCATAAATGAAGTATCAAATGTACTCGATTTAAATGGATGAGATAATGCACAAAAGTGTGCATACATGGTAATTCTATCAACTACCACCATGATGACACTCTTTCCTTCAAACTTAGGTAAACCTATGTTAAAATCCATTGAAATATTTATCCCAACATTAACTTCGAATGGATAAAGGGTGTAGAAGACATAGGGTATTAATTTTCTCAACTTTGTTTTGCTAGAAAACCAAACATTCTGCAAGAAACATTTGAATATTAGATTTAAGTTCATCCAAAAAAAATTATTTCTTCACACTGTGGTAAGTTTTAAAAAATTCAGAGTGTCCTCCTAAAGGAGAAGTGTACAATTCCAAAAGAATATTTTGTTTTAGCTGGTAATTATTACAAATATATAAACGATCTTTGTACCATAAGGAATCATTATTCCAACTAAATGTACCATATGTACTAGGATCTTACTACAAGTTTTCAATGAGTGTCCACAATTTTTTGTCCTTATTCCATTCATCACTTGCTTCGGTTATCCAATTTGGTTAGATAATAAAAATTGAACAAAGAAATGCTTCCACTTATTCATCCTTTATTGACAGTGCGTCTGAAACAACATTTAGTGCCCTTTTTTTATATGATTTCAAAGTCATAACCCAACATCTTTGTGACCCATTTTTGTTGTTCTTCTGAAGATAGTCTTTGTTCCAAAAAGTTTTTAAGACCATCATGATCAGTGGTTACCTTGAAGTGTCTTTACATTAGGTAAGGTCATTATTTCTTTAGTGCATGTAGTATTGCCAACAGTTCCTTCTCATAAATAACATTTTCTAAATAATTTCCTTTGATTGGAAAGCTTCCAAAAGAAATGGGTCTTCCTTATTGCATTAAAAAAACACCAATTCCATTTCCCGAGGCATCACATTCCATAATAAAGGGTTTGGTGAAATCTAGCATAGCTAACACCGGTGCTAGGAACCTTGCCTCTTTAAGATGTTCAAAGGCCTTAGTTGCTTCACGAGTCCATGAAAATGCATATTTCTTAAATAATTTTGTTAGAGGTGATGCTATTCTCCCATAATTGTTAACAAGTTTGTGATAATACCCTATTAACCCAAGAAATCCTCCCAACTTCTTTATGGTTGTGGGGACTTTCCATTCCTTACTGGCTTTAATTTTTTTAGGGCCTACCTTAACACCCTCATGAGATACAAGATGACCCAGATATTCCACCTCTAGTACTTCAAATAAACATTTGGATGTGTTTTCATATAATTATTTCTCGTCCAATAGTTTGAGCACCCTTTCAACATGTTGAACATGATCCTTCGAAGATCTGCTATAGATTAGTATATAATAAACAAATACTAGCATAAATTTTCTAAGGAATGGTTTGAAAATGATTTTCATCAACCCTTGAAATGTAGTAGGTGCATTGGTAAGGGAAAAGGGCATGACAAAATTCATAATGGCCCTCATGAGTTTGAAATGTTGTTTTCGGAATATATTCAATCTTCATTCTAATTTTATGATATCTTGAAGGAAGATCCTGCTTGGTAAAATAAATTACTCCATGTAATTCATCCAATAATTCATCAATCATAGGAATGGAAAATTTATCTTTAATAGTGAGCTTATTTAGCTCCATATAATCCGAACACATGCGCCATGATCCATCCTTCTTATGCACCAATAGTACTGGAGTAGAGAAAGAACTTTGACTAGATTGAATTATACCAACCTCTAACATTTTTGCAATCATACATTCAATTTATCTCGTTTGGACATAATGATATCTGTAAGGCATGATGTTTGGAGGAACACTTCCTGGAATCAAATTATTAGCATGATCATGATCACGAATAGGTGGGAGTCCTTTGGGAGTTCCAAACAACTTGGAATGATTGTTCAAGACTTTTTGGAGACCTAGAGAAACATATTATTTTGATGTTGGAACCTTTAATGAGCATAATTGTGCAATTATGACTATTTTTTATTTCTTGAGAATATTTTTCATGACATTAGAGATTATTATCTTTCCTTACTTCCCTGTGATAACCCCTAATTCGATTTCCTTTCCTTCCGAAAAAAATTTCAAGAAAAGTTCTTGAAAATTAAAAATTGTCATCCCCAAATATTGTAACCATTGTACTCCTAGGACAACATTAGCACCCACCATTGGAATGGAAAGCATTGGAATATTCAATAAATATTCACCCATGGTGATCTTGATATTACAGAATTTTCTAGAGAAATTTATAGTTCCTCCATTTGAGATTATCACTCGACATTCTAGTTCCAGGTATAGGAAACAATTCAATTCCTTAGCTACCTTACAATGAATAAAATTATGGGTACTACCTGAATAAATCAACACTATTAACTTTTCCTTCTTGATATGTCCTTCTATGTTGAAAGTTTGAGGAGTGGTAATTCATGCCAATGCATTACACGATAGCGTCTGACTCATTTCTTCTTTTTCTAGGGTTGGGTCCTTTTGTATATCCTCTTCTTTTGAAGTTTCTTGTTCATTTTCTTCCTTCTCTTCACAATCAATGTAAAATAATTTCTTCTCAGCAGATTTATGACCTTTACTATATTTTCTATCACAACTGTAGAAAATATTTTCTTCTCTTTTCTATTCCAATTGTTGTGGTATAAACCTTGTAGGTTGTGGAAGTCTAGGAGTAGCCACACTTCCATATTTACATATGTGAGTGGTAGGCTTCATTGTCGCCATAATTTTACACTCATTTTTTCTTCCAAACTTGAATTCCTTCTCCAATGAATCAGGTTCCCAAACATGAACTTCATGTTGGATGTTATCCTTTAAAGTCCCTTTGAAGATGTCAATATTGTGTTCCTTTGGAATATCAGTTACCCTTATATTCAGGTTTTGGAATTCCTCAATGTGCTCCACCACTGAACGTTTTTTTTTTTAGATTTATCAATTAGCTAAAGAAGGTGTTTCTCTTTGTATCCTCATAATGTGCTATCATTTCCTCCATAAAAATTGACCAAGTGATAATTTTTTTATGGGAGCAAATCCATCGATATCGTACAAATTTATTATATTTTAAATGTAAACCTGCAATGGGTACTTTTTGTGTGTTTTCCACATTATATAGATAAAAATATTTCCCCATCTGTAGTGTCAATGTTATGGGATCCTTACCATAAAACCTCCTCATATCCATATTTGGAATATGGTGGTTCTTCCCTCCAACATTAGAGTTTATGAAATCACGATTAACATTTATTTTGTTATCATCATGATTTTCGTCTACTATCTTTTCGCCATTAGGAAACATTTCCTGTATCAACTTTGTCAAACTTTCCATGTCATATTTTACACAATTCTTCATGTTTTCCATGTTTTGTTTCATGTCATCCATCTTAGCTTCCATGCCAGCTTCCATGCCATCCATCATAGCTTGCATGCCTTTCTTCAAACCATCCATCTTAGCTTCCACACCTTTCTTCAAAACTTCCCTTTCATTTTTTGTTGCTCTTTCCAAGAGCGAAATTTGGCGCACTTGCTCTTTTAATTTTGATATATCATGTTTCACTTCTTCATCTTCATCAATCATAGTAGTGTCTTATGAATGATTAATGGATGTTGAATTCTTTTTAGGGGGAATTTTAGAACTCAATACTGATATATATTATACAATATGCCCTTGGAATCAATTCAAACTATTTTTTCACACAAGACTTGTGTATTTAAAAGAAAACAAATACACACTTCTATATTTCTTTTGAGGAGCTCGATATCGAAACTAAATTATCTATATGATTTCAAATCTTCAATATCTGAAATTAAAACCAATAGTAGCCCTATGAATCCTCTTTCGAATGCCACAAGTCTGACATGATTTGGATTCTTCAAGGAAAATGTATGCCCAATCTCCCACAATGACCTAATTATGGACTCATTCAGTAGAGAGAACTTGTATGGCATGCCATGTGTCACGGTTTCCACCTTCAGCTCTGAAATTCATACACAGGAATCTAAAGTTTGTATACTTGTGGTCAATTTTTATAGAATTCTAATCTGATGCTGAGAGAGAGTGTGTTATGATGATTTTCCCACGGTCATCTCTTTGAGATGAAATTCGGGAGCCTGAAAAATCCCTACCTTTAACAGATCATATCTCCGAAAGTATTACGAACCAAGATCTGAAATTTTTACACAAAGTTCCTCAGGATTTTAGATTCACATGATAAACATTTCAGCTTCTGAACCTTTGTAGCAAAAAAACATAGTGAATATCCCATGATGAGTTGTTTGGAGTAGCGAAACCCTAAAATCCAAAGATCTAACAGCAAATGTTATGGAACGAGCTCAAAAAATAGAATAAAAGATACATCAACACCTTATAAATAATCCACTTCGAGGGGGAAATATCGTTTACATTAGATAAATGAACAACCCTTGGATGATACAAATGAAAAAACATCCTTCTATATATACAAGTCCATGGGGTCACAATATAATCCTATCCAACATAACAATAAAAATTGAAAGGCACAATAATAAAAATATTGGGGTTATAGGGGTAAAAAAATAACAATAAGGGGGTTACACTAAAGAAAATAAGGGCCTATACTAGTAATATAGGAACCTAACAAAAAACATTGTGAAATTAGAGATCAATATTATGGTTTTGTCAACAACCTCATAAATTAGATGTTTATTGAACTAAATAAAATGACTATAAATTGGTACATTGTAATGATATCACAAGGAACATTAGGAATCTTAATAATAATTACTACAACAACCTAAAATACCTTTGAACGAAATTTTCTAAATTGTGTAGGCCAAACTATACAACTTACGAGAGTGATTTAAAAGAAAAAGAGTGTTATAGGTTTGGGAGATTACACTTACTTCTAAAATAATGAAACTTAAGTGTACCAAAATACTCTTTAATTATCTATGTTGGTGTTGTAATTTCCTCATTTATGTACCGATACTTTTATTATTTACTGAAGGATATGGAAATAAGTGGCAGAACCATAAAAAATTACTTGACTCATTCCACCTTAAAACGAAACTAGAAAAAATATAACCATGGAAGTGGCTGGAGATGGTAGGTTTTCTTACACTTAATTATGCATGATAGATGTATATTTTATACAATATTATCAAAATAACAACATAATATAAAATGATACATGTATTCCATTAATTATTATTTCATCTTTGAAAGAAATATGAAAATAAAAAGAACAATTACATATTTAGAATGTTGCATTCAATAAGGACCACATCACTGTGTATAAATATGAATACAGGTACAAAAAGGATCTACAGTATTTTTTTGATGATATATCAAGGTTACTGACCTTGTTTGGATGCATTGGATAGTTTGTTGGGTGCAGGTAAAATTCATGAAGAAAATGTTTAGCATGTATGAAAATGTGCTAGAAAAGGAGCATGAAATAAATGTAAGATTATGTGTGCTTATGAGTTGAACCATCAAAAAAAATAAATTGAATTGGAAACACTTTTTGTTGAAGTGACAGTTTTAGGAATGAATTGCACAAGGCATCTCCTTTCCGTCTTTAAAAAATATGAAATTTCTCTGATAGTTTATTCAGCAAAATATTAAAACCGCACAGGATCGAAAGAAAAACTATATGAATAGAAATAGAGCACACAAGAAGTTTAAAATTGTGGATCATGTTTATTTGAGGGTAAAACCAAGGAAAATAATCTTAAGAACGAGAATTTTTCCAAAATTAACACTACGATTTTGTGGGTCATTCAGAATTCTGGAAAAAATTGTCTCATAGCTTATCGACTAGAATTAACCAGTCCAATTAAGGTTCATAATGTTTTTCATGTATCGATACTTAAGAAATATCTACATATCTCTCACATAATTGATTGGAATGTGTTATTGGTGGAACCAGAAGGAGACTTTATAGCAGACCCTCTATGTATCCTAAACCGGAAAGAGATCTAGCTCTGAAGTCAACAAAATGTTTGGGTTGAAGTGCAATGCAATAATTTTACTTCTGAAGAGGCTACATCGGAGCAGGAAGTTGAGATGCAAATGAGATGTTCAAAATTATTCCCGAGGAAAATAAACACCAAGGATAATGTGAATTCGAATGGGGTGAATAATGTAATATCCCTTCATTGTTGTAATGTTTTTTTTTTTTTTGTTGAGATTGAATTATGTTGTTAGGAATGGCGGATAATCCATGAAAAAATTTGAAATATTTATGTTAAAAGTTATTTTTATTAATAAATAAATGGTTTTGAAAGAACTTGGGAATGAGACACTTGAATATGATATTTTTTCTTGAAATAAATCTTCCATGATAAATGTTTTAGATAATTTTCAAGATAAGATCAAATGGATGGGAGAGGAAAATTGATTAAATCACTTAGCTAAGGAAATATGTTAATATTTTATAAGCATAAAGGATCGGTGGAGAAAAAGGAGGGATTTTAAAGAAAATCCTAGGAAAGTGGATGTGAGGTCCACAAAGGAGGGACGCCACTAAAATAAGAATCACTCATGGAAGAAACGTATAGAATAACTATTTAAGGGATCAGCAGATATTGTTGATACCATGCAAAGTAAATCTCAACTTAGGGGAAAACTGGAGGCACTCAGCTCAGGGTTGCGTGGAGAGAAAGGTGAAACATTCTAAAGTGAATCCTAAATAGTGGTACCCATTTACAATATTACTACGTTATAAATATTTTATGTCCTTTCTTAGATTAATTTTTTTTATTATCTTATTTAGCAGAATGCAAGTCATTATATATAGATAATTTTTTATATATTAGAATTATACATGAGAGAAGTAACTATGCATATTTTTGTTGGAACATAAACAGATCTCTAGTTAAGAGAAAATTAATTTATGAGACTAATGTTAAATTTATCTAGTTAAGAGAAAATGAATTAATTATTATAATGTTAATTGTTCAAATATTACATGCTCTCAGTGATTTCGAAAAACTGCATATTTATTGTTATTTAGAGGTATAGATTGAGTCCGTCGTTAAGGTCAATGTACATTGGAAATAATACATTTCAGTAATTATGCCATGAATTTAGTATTATGAACTATGAATGTAGGGACTACCAATTTAGTGTTAATAGTAGGTGAACTATCCCTTTTATGTTATTCATGAGAATTCAGGCAACTAGCTATGGAGAGAACATCTGTTGTAAATTAGGAGTAGTAATAATACTTGAAGGATTCAGATCTAACCATAGTAGAAATTTCAAAAGGGTGGGAAGTAGGAAAGTGAAGAAGATACAAGTACCATACTGAAAAATTTTATTTTATTTAAATTAAATTAATAATTACTAGAAATAACAGAAGTATTCATAAATAGTAGGTGAAGGGATGCGATTTCTAATAGAGGTATTAATACATAGTAAATTTATGAGAAGAATGATATGAATAAATTCATTCATCTATCTCAACACCGAAAATAACATATGAGTAACATAATTACCAATGTAATAATTTAAGTTGAGAAAACATTAGGTATAGCCTATAGCAAAACAAACCATGGACTAATTTTATACTCAGGAAGAATCGATATTTGAACTAATATGAATGCATGCACTCTTCATATTTCATAACAAAAATTTCATTATCGTAATATATACTAGGGAACTCAATGTGTCTAAAATATATTAGACTGAGAAATTAGCTGTTGAGAAAACATTTTCACTTAATAGTGTCATTGTAACAAATATGAAATTGAAAAAATAACTATAATTATGATATATTCTGTGAAAATTAAACATACAATCAAACATCCCAGTGAATTAACCCTCAATATTTAGGATGTATCAAATTATAAAGTACATAATAGAATTTGCAATGTTATTTATATTCGACTGAGCGTTTCAGAGGAGAATTCGAAGACATAATTCCCTCAACCCTCATACAAACCCCCAAGATTATCTTAGGATTAACCTCAATAACACTAGAAATTAATAAAGCCAGGATCATGGAATTTGACTAAACTCCAGCGAATCGAGGTAATTGACCTAGACAAAATAAATAACAAAATTAAGTGAATTCCATGCTCTAGCGGGTTCCTGTGAAGGAATAATGCTCCAATAAGTTATATCAATACCTAAAAAACAAAAAAATAGGGTGTGGTTACTTTGTATCATAAAATGGAAACAAAAAACTAGTCATATCAAATTAAAGGGAGTGAACATTATACTTGAAACAATGACCATGGATGCACTCTAGCCTATAAACAACCAGAGGTGGATATAATTAGGCGAGACATAAAAAGAGGGATCCTTAAATATAAATTATAAAAAAAACACAGCAACTGTAAAACATGAGTGAGATCCTGCATTGGATTATCGTGACATGGCTAGAGGGGGATAACACTATTGTTCACAGAGAGTATGTACTACCCTGTCAATATTATTGAGAATAGGGAATCTTACCGTACATTGTGCACTCTATTCCTATGACCAATAATACTGGTGTAGTGGTAGATTTTACTTATATATTCCCCTGAACTGGCATTTTAATAAAAAATCAAAGGTGTTTAGAAACCCCTAACTTAGCTTTGGCACACTTCCATTAGCACGCAATTTGAAAAGAAGAAAAAAGGGTAACAAGAAATGACAAGATTTGTGACTCGGTAGCTTGGCCAAGAAGATGGGTTTTCTATTTGATATATGCCATAATTTTATCCTATATAAATCCACGCTAACCCTATAACCCCCTTTGTACAAGGGATGTAGTTGGGATCAGAAGGATCTGCAAGCCAACATGAGCACTTAAATGTAAAACACATTTAAAACATGAACAAAGGACTCTAGAACCATTCTTGGAATTTGTTTCTTCAGGTAATGATGCCATAACATAGTTAGGTTGTGATTTTGATGTTAACTGTATGTGAATAAAGAAAAACACAAATCTATTTAGTTGGAGTGAGTATGAATACAGGCTCAAAAGAATATAAAAAATAAAAATCATGATTCATGATCATCAACGAAATAATATCAACTATGAAGAAGTTTTTCTTTAGAAAATTTCTCTTGAATCATCATCAAACTAATAGGCAGAATACTTGTAGGCTTCCATCGACAATGAAATTTAGTGCTAAATGAGTCATAAGGATTCAAGGAATCCACCATAATATATACCAGAGAAAATGGGATAAATGAAATAAGAAGAAAAGGGAAAAAAATTATCTAGACAATAACTTGGATAAACAAGTGATGGAAGCTTGATGATTCTCCCTCTTCTAGAAATACAAGGGCTGAAAATGGACAATTTTCAATGCAAAAAATTTACACCGAATGAAGAGTGACGTAACGAAAAATATATTGACCAAACCAACTACGGATAAAAAATAATTAGGGTTACAATGGTAAATCATAGCCCTTTATTTACACTTTTCATCTTCATCATCCAAAAGATGCCTTGGTAATCACTTGCGCTCCATGTAAGGGGGGTGGTGTAATGGTGTGAGGCTATTGCGGAGTTATATTTCCAAGGCAACATAGGGAAGGAAGCCTAGGATGTAGCTGGCGGAATTGAAAAAAATTGTATAACCATTGTACGTTGGAGTAACCAAAGTTATAGTACCTATATTAACAACATAAGAACATAGGGTAAATGGACAATGAGTAGGGGATTGATTTATAAGGTGATGATTTACATTTTCTTAGGAAAGTACAGATCAAGTTTAAGTTTAACTATGGCTAGATGACATTGACATCAAAAGGGCCAAACTGTTATCAAACAAAAGAAATAGTTTTAGGTGTATATAACCTTAGAGAAGTGAACCATAGAAATATATATTCAAATTATTTCCATTATAGTAGATCTTGTAACAAATTTTCTGAAACAGTGAAATCATATTGGCTAGAAGGGTATTCTAATTATGCTAAATGGATGCATAGGGTAACCATAAGGTTAGGAAGAACTTCCTAAGGTTAGTGGGAGGACCACAATCCCAAACATAAAGCTACCATGTATACTCACTAGGAAACTCCTAGAGTAATCTATTTATGAGATAAATATATATATGTGTGTGTGTGTGTGTTTTAATTAACCCAAGAGGAACAATATAAGGATGTCATGTCCATTACACTATTCGTCGTACTTATATAGGAGAATAAGGGCATACATGGGGGTAATAGTGTGGTTGTTGTAAACATATATATGAGAGATCATATATATATATATATATAATGAATTATGTTGTTATTTAAGTGATGTGACAAATTTACACTCTCAAAATCAAGGAAACTACACTCTATCATATCTTATTTCTTAAAACAAGTAATTACCCCATTGAGAGTTACGCTATGAATATGTATCTAATGTATATGAAAATATTAAAAAACTTGGAAAATAAGAGAATTCGTAAAAAAATTTCAAACTCCTGTACAAATTACATTCAGATCAAGTGAATATGACATAAGGATGAAAAATGTTGTATAGACCATTTGGAGATAAAGGAAGAAATAATTTTGCATAAAGATAATATGAAAAAATATACTACATCAAAATTTAAGAATAAATTTTAGTGTGATAAATAGTTGGAATGAAAAAAAAAATATGATATTAGTAGGAGGTGATAACCTAAAACTCAAAATTCAAAAGTATCTCGAGTTGTCCTCACTTGTGTAAGGAAGAGAATAAGCATTGTTAAAATAAGAACAAATTTCCATAAGTTGCATGGTGAACATGTTTTTGTTAGGTCCCTATATTAGTAGTGTGGTCCCTTATTTTTGTTAGTGTTGCCGTGTTATTGTTATTGTTGGACCCCTGTAGTCCCTGTACTGTTATTATTGTGTTCCATAAAACCCCACTATTTTTATTGTTGTCCCCTTACATTATTATTGTTAGGAAAATTGGTGTTATATTGTGACCCCATGGACTCAGATATATAGAAAGGAATTTTTTCATTTGAATCAACCTATAATATTTCATTTATGTAATGTGAAGGACGTTTCCCCCTGAAAGTGGCTAAATTCTAAGGCGTTTATCTCTCTTTTCTTCTATTTTTAGAGTCGGTCTCATAACATTTGGTATCAAAGCTTTGGATTCTAGGGTTTCTTTGTTTCAAACAAGTCTTCATGGAATTTTTATATAACTTTTTTCTATGAAGGTTCAGAAGATAAAAAAACACATTTGAGTAGAAATCCTGAGGAACTTCATGTAGAAATATCAGATCTTGGCTCACAATATGTTCAGAGATATGATCTGTGGAAGTTAGGGTTTTTGAAGGCTCCCAAATTTCATATCAAAGAGGTGACCTTGGTATAACCTTCATAACTCTCTCTCTTTGAGCATCAGATTGGAAATCTATAAAAGGTGACTGAAAGTACACATAGTGTAGTTTCATTTGTATCAATTTTAGAGTAGAAGGATGAAATAGTGACACATGGCACGTTATACAAGTTTTCTCTACTAAACAAGTCCATAATTAGTTCATTGTGCGAGATTTGGAATAACATTGACTTGAAAAATCCAAATCAGGTCATACCTTTGGAATTGGAAAGAAGACTCAGAGGGTGAGGATAGGACAAAATATCAATTCTTGGGGATTTTAAATTACAGAGAGACATCAGCTTCAATATGGATCTCTTCTAAAGCGAGAAAACCGTGTGTATTTTTTTTTTTAATTGTATAATTGTTGTTTGAAAAAAAAAAAATCAGGGATTCCAAGGGCATATTGAAGCATATATATCAGTATTGGGTTTTAGAATGACCCCTAAAAATAATTCAACACCCAGTAATCCCTCAGAAGGCTCTACTATGACTCATGAAGAGGAATAAGTTCAACATGGTATATAAAAATTACAAGATCAAGTCCACCAAATTTCGCTCTCGTAAAAAGATACAAAAAATGAAATGGAAATTTTGAAGAAAGGTGTGGAAGCTAAGATGGATGGTTTTAGGAAAGACATGTAATTTTTGAAGAATGGCATGGAAGCTAATATGGATGACATGAAAGCTAATATAGATGAAAAAAAATGAAAGACAACATGGATGAACATAAGAATGATCTAAACACATACATGTAAGGATTGAAGGAAGGTTTGATAAAGTTGATACAAGGAATGATTCTTAATGGCGAAAAGCTAGTACATGAAACTCATGATGAGAAAAAAGTAAATCTTAATCGTGATTTCATAAAATCTAATGTGGGATTGAAGACCGACCATATTCGAAAGCTCGATATGAGTAATTTTGATGGCAAGGATCTCATAACATCGATACTACAAATGTAGAAATACTTTGACCTCCATAATGTGAAAAACACGCAAAAGTAATGCATTGTAGCTTTACATTTAAAACAAAATATAGTTGTATGGTATCGATGGCTTTTATCTCGTAAAAAAATTGTCACTTGGTCAATTTATACAAAGGAAATGATAACACATTATGAAGATACAAAGAACAACACCTTTAGCCAATTGATAAATCTCAAGAAAAAGGGTTCAATGGTGGAGCACATTTAGGAATTACAAAAATTGGAAATAAGGGTAACTGATATTCTAGAGGAAAACATGATTGATGTCTTCATAGGGACTTCAAAGGATAAAATCCAACATGAGGTTCACCTCTGGGAACCCCATTCATTAGAGAACCCATTCAGGTTGGCAAGAAAAATTGAAAGTAAAATTATGGCGACTTAGAAGCCTACCCCTCACATTTATAAATATGTAAGTGTTGCTACTCCTAGACTTCCACAACCTACAAGGTTGACACAACAATAATTGGAGGAAAAAGAGAAAATGGGATTTGCTACAGTTGTGATCGCAAATACACTAAAGGTCATAAGTGTGCTGAGAAGAAATTATTTTACATAGATTGTGAAAAGGATGAAGAAAATGAACAAGAAACTTCAAAATAAGAGGACATACATGAGGAACCAACCCTAGAGAAAGAAAAAATCAATCCAACCATATCATGTAATGCATTGGTAGGAATTACCACTCCTCAAACTCTCAATATAGAAGGACATATCAAGAAGAAAAAATCAATAGTGTTGATTGATTCTGGTAGTACCGATAATTTTATTCATCGTAAGGTAGCCAAGGAATTCAATTGCTTCCTATGCCCATCATTAGAGTGTCAAGCGATGGTTGAAAATGGAGGGAGTATAAATTTCACTAGAAAATTCCATAATATCAGGATAACCATGGGGGAATATGTAATGAATAGTCCATTTATTTCCATTCTAATGGGAGGTGTTGATGTTCTACTAGGAGTGCAATGGTTACAATCTTTGGGGATGGTAGCTTTTCATTTTCAAGAAATTTTCTTAATTTTTTTTTTCTTTTTAGAAGGAAAGGAAGTTGAATTATGTGGTATCATAGGGAAGCCAGGAAAGGTAATAAGCTCTAATTTCATGAAAAATCTTCTGAAGAAATAACTGTGAGGTGTAATTGCACAATTATGCTCACTAGAAGTTTGAACATAAAAATAATCTATTTCTCCAGAGCTCCAAAAGGTCTTGAATAATCATTCCAAGGTGTTTGAAACTCCCAAAGGAATCCCACCTATTCGTGATCATGATCATGCTATTCATTTGATTCCAGGAAGTTTTCCTCAAAAAATCAGGTCTTACATACATCCTTACGTCCAAAAGAGATAAATTGAACATATGATTGCAAAAATCTGAGAGGCTGGTATAATTAAACCTAGTTTAAGTTATTTCTCTTCTCTAGTAGTATTGGTGCACAAGAAGGATGGATCATGGCTCATGTGTCTGAATTCTATCAAGCTCAATAAGCTCACTATTAAAGATAAATTTCCCATTCCTGTGATTAAAGAATTATTGGATGAATTACATGTAGAAATTTATTTTACCATGCTGGATCTTCTTTCAAGATATCATAAAATTATAAAGAAGACTGAAGAAATTTTGAAAACAACATTTCAAGCTCATATGTTCATTATCAATTTTCGTTCATGCCTTTTAGCCTTACGAATGTACCTTCTACATTTCAAGGGTTGATGAAATCCATTTTTAAACCATTTCTTAGAAAATTTGTGTTAGTATTTTTTTATGATATACTGATCTAAAACAGGTTTTTGAAGGATCATGTTCAAGACGTTAAGAGGGTTCTCAAACTATTGGAGGAGAAACAATTATATGAAAAAACCTCCAAATGTTTCCTTGGAGTACAAGATGTGGAATATCTAAGTCATATTGTACCTCAGGAGGGTGTTAAGGTAGACTCTAGAAAAATTAAATCCATTAAGGAATGAAATGTCCCCACAACCATAAAGAAATTGCAAGGATTTGTCAGGTTAACATGATATTATCACAAGTTTGTTAAGAATTCTGGGAAAATAACAACACCCCTAACAACATTATTGAGGAAAGATGAATTTTCATGGAATCTTCAAGAAACTAAGGCCTTTGAACATCTTAAAGAGTAAATGTTCTAAGCACCAGTCTTACCTATGCTAGACTTCACAAAAACCTTTATTATGGAATGTGATTCCTCGAGAATTGGAATTGGTATTTTTTTAATGCAAGAAGGAAAACCCATTTCTTTTGAAAGGTGTGCAATCAAAGGAAAGTATTTACTTAAAGCTATTTATGAGAAGGAAATGTTGGAAATACTACATGCACTAAAGAAATGGCGACCTTACCTAATGAGAAGACACTTGAAGGTAAAAAATGATCGTGATAGTCTCAAATTTTTTTTTAAACAAATACTATCTTCAGAAGAGCAACAATTATGGGTGTCAAAGATGTTGGGTTATGACTTTGAATTCATATTAGAAAAGGGAAGCTGAATGTTGTTTCAGATCCACTCTGAAGAAAGTATCAGAAAGTGGAAGCGTTTCTTTCTGGCATTTCTATTATCCACCTAGATTGGATAACCGAAGCAAGGAAGGAATGGAAGAATTAAGAAGAAGTGTGGCCACTCATTCAAAAGTTGTAGGAATATCCCAGTACATCTGATACATTTAGTTGGAAAAATTATTCCTTATGGTACAAAGATCTATTATTTCTTTGTAAGAATCGGAAACTGAAAAAAAATATTCTTTTGGAATTGCACACGTCTCACATGGGAAGACACTCGGGGTTTTAAAAAATTACCACAAGGTGAAGAAATATTTTTTTCTGATGGACTTAAATATGATATTCAAATTTTTTTGGAAAAATAATTAGTTTTACAGCAAAATAAAGTTGAGATAATTAAGACCCCGGGTCTTCCACAACCTTTACCCATTCCAAGTCAACATTCAGAGGAGGTTTCAATGGATTTTATCACAAATTTACCTAAGTCCGAAGGAAACATTATCATCATGGTGGTAGTTGATAGAATTACCAAGTATACAGACTTTTGTTCATTATCGTATCCATTTAAAGTAAGAACAATTGCTACTGCATTTATGGAAAAATTTCAAAAGCTACATGGAAGCCCAAATAGAATTGTAAGTGATAGAGATCCCATTTTCACAGGAAATTTTTGGACGAAATTATTTTCTTGTTTTTGTACTCAACTAGCCCATAACTCATCTTATTATCCTCAATCTGATGGGAAAACTGAGATAGTGAAAAAATGTTTGGAAGGATATCTTCGTTTTTTTATATATGATAAAAAAACACAATGGGTAAAGTGGTTACCACTGGCTGAATGGTGGTATAACAATTCCTTCCATACTGCAACAAAAATGACCCCATTTATGGCACTTTATGGATATCATCCACCGTCCATCACATCATATTTAAGAGAAAATTATAAGGTTCAAGCAGTAGAAGATCACATCAAGCATCAACAACATGTTCTACAAATCTTAAAGGATAACCTAAATTTGGCACAAAATCGAATGAAACAACATGTAGATCAACATTATAGCGAGAGAATTTTTTATTTAGAAGACTTGGTATTTCTACAGCTACAACCATACAAACGAATGTCCCTCAAGAAATCTAAGAGTGATAATAAATTATCGCCAAAGTACTATGGTCCTTACAAGGTGTTGCAAAATATTTGTACTATTGCAGAAAAATTGGAGCTTCCTACTTCTTCTTGAGTGTAGCCATTTTTCCATGTTTCCTGCTTAAAAAAGGTTACAGGTGATAGACTTCTAGTTCAAACAATATTTCTAGAACTTAATGAGAAATGAAAAATAATATTGGAACCTAAAGAAGTCATAGAAACAAGAACTCAACGTCTACGAAATCAATCAATTTCAGAGTATCTCATCAAGTGGAAGAACTTACCCACTAAAGATTCCACATGGGAGGATGAGAATTTTGTACAGAAGGGTCCTGATCTACTCAAGCGTTGACGAAGACACTTTTTTGAAGGAAAGGGGAATCATAGTTCCCTATATTAATAGTGTAGTTCCTTATTGTTGTTGGTGTCACCCTCTTATTGTTATTGTTGTACCGTTGTAGTCCGCATATTATTATTATTGTGCCTCATAAAACCCTAGTGTTGTTATTGTTGTGCCATCACATTATTATTGTTACGTCAGCTAGGATTATATTGTTACCCAATGGACTCCTATATATAGAAATGAGGTTTCTTCATTTGAATCATCCAACAATTGTTCATTTATGTAATTTAAATAAAGTTCCCCCCTCAAAGTGGCTAATTTCTAAGGTGTTGATCTCTCTTTTCTTCCTTTTTTGTAGCTGGTTTCATAACAGCTTGTTTTACAATTCCCAAAACACGAAGCCATGAAAGATTTTATTTCTTGTAGATTATCCAACATATATTTCTACAAGGAAAACACCTTATAGAGAATGTTTTTAGAATTACAATTTCGGAACAATTAAAAAAAATGCCTTCACTACAACCGTCACCATTGATAGAAAAAAGTTTTAGTAAAGGTTTTAATAGGTATTTTTCTATACCTAAAAAATTGTATGTTTATATATGGTTTTTTTTGGCTTTATTTCCTATATTGATAACATGCATTGGTTTGTGCTTAGTTAACACACCACCTTACATACATAAATAGTTTGTGCTTATTTAACACACCTTGTTACCTACATAAAACTAAAAGCATCAATACATATATAATTATTCAAACTATTTTTCTTTCAATTTTGTATGATGCATTGATTCTCAAGTAATCATTGTGCAACATCTCTTCCTTTTCTATTTTATGTCACATCAATCTTGATATCATTTTCCTATGAACCTGTGCATTATTTTGGATTTCAAAGTTTTCATTGCTTATAAACCAAATTAAAGCATTGACGTTATTGGGTTTTGTATCGTACATATAAAAATATCAACATTTATGTTATTATGTATCTTGAAGAGATGTGGAATTTCAAACATTTGAAATGAAATGTTGACACCATTACTTGTTAATAGGAACTAAAGAGTGTATTGTATTTAAAGAACAAATGTGTATTTTAATTATGTGCATCGTAATATTTTGAAACGATGAGTGTAATTAAATTTTATGTCATTTAAGGTAAATATTTTTTTCCTTTTATCCCCAACATAGAAATGTAACAAAACAAATGGGCATTGGGGCATATTACTCATTAAATTCTATTTTTATGGCATGTGTGGTTTAATGCGTGGTTATATATATATATATATATTAATTAAAAATATCAAAATGAAATACTCTTTATAATAATATTGATTTTTTATTATTTTAGGTATTGTATTTTGATATAATGATTGCATTAACGTGTTATTAAATGATTACATTGCGATTGTTTTTAACAAAGTAAATCGTTTATATATTGATTCAATGCAGCACCACCCAGAAATATACAAAATGGGATAACACACAAGTCCACATTTACATTGATTAGTAATATGTTCTCATGCAATTGGGGAAATATGTTGATTACATTAGACAAAATCTCTTATTTTCAAAAGCAAATAGTCTCAAAAAATATAGTTTGTAGTAGCATTCACTTATACCAATCATAATTCATTAGCCATGATTCTAATTCTATAATTGCTCGAGTATTATATCTTCCTCATTTATTCATCACTTGTAGGGCAGTGAGTGATTTAAACTATAATTTTATTCATCAACTTGTTTTTGTTATTCCATATCTTCATGTTTCATATAAAAAAAAATGAAAATAAATATATCTATATTTATGTAAAAAATTATGCATTATTTAATAAATAAATTAATGTACCATAAGACTAAATGTTTCATAAACAAAACACAATTTTTAGAAGTCAAGATTGATATAGTATCTCAATATTTCTTCTATTAGCTCCAATCCCGTGTTGTTTCTTCCACGTTTAATTAGTAACAATGCAATTTTAAAATGAGGGAAGTTAAAAATAATATATTCTTTCAAATTTCTTAATAAATCCTTAATATTTCAACGTACATACATGCCATACTTCAATTACTGTTGAAAAATTCTTCGGTTAGATATTCCTTGTATATTAGCAATTATTAGGAGACATTAATGGACAAGTGTAAACTAGTTATTTAATGTTAATATCACAACAAATATGTGGTCTTATGTCAACCCAAAAACATAAACACTCACAAACTCTAATATTAACCCTTTTTGTCATTGTTGTTATATACTATATGTTAAATAGGTTTTATTTTGTTCTTTTTTATTCAACAAAACAATTTTACATGAGTATTTCATGTGATACTGAAATTTGTTTCACATATAAGAATAAATGAATGATTATATATTGTTGATGCATTTTGTCATTGGGATGGTTTGTCCTGTGATGCCATTATGTTAATTTAATTTACCTTCTACTTTTAATTTTTTTAACATATCTACCAACATGGATTGGTATTTTCCTTATTTTTTATTTGTAATTTACATAATCTTCCAAAAAACAAAAAATCACAATATATAACAGTAAAATAATAACAGTAAAATAAACTTACAAAAAATGATTCACTTATTTTCACGACAATCATCGAAGAACATATTTCGTAATCACACTTTATAAATGATTTATTTCTATTATTGTAACACTTACAAATTATACATTCCATTTCTTTTAATATTTTTTCTATAATTTATGTATAACCTAATTCTTAGAATTATTGGATTTATTTTTGTATTGTAAATGAAAAATATATCTCTACATTATTCTACTTATATCTCTCATAGTTTTGTAAAATATTATCCCCTCTCTTTAACATCAAACATCACTAGACATGAAATGAAGGTCAAGTCATCAGCATTTACATCTTTGATAATATTTATGTTATAAGGATGAAGTTATTATCTATTTCTATTAGTCCTTGTCCAACTTTTAAAAAATTTGAAATACAATTTTTAAAACATATTATTAATCAATGTTAAGGCATTCATGTTTTATTAAAAAAATTAAAGAATATATTCATGCGTATTATATTTGATCCACCTAATTCTTTTATTTGCAACATGTTAATAAATATTTTATGCTTTGCATTCATATTATCAAAATCTTATCAAATTGCTTGGAAAAAAAAATTCTTGATACAAATTAGCGAATACATATTATTAATTTAAATTTTTATATAACTCAAATATATTAATATTTTAATAAAATTTTAAAAAAATTCCATGATCTTTTCTCGGGATGAATTACATTATCTACAATAATTTATTTTCCTTGAACTGATATCGACTATCATTCAAAATATTCCACGAATCATCAAATGTACAAATTTTCAAATATCTTTTACACATTAAGGTGTTGGTGCAAATAAGAGAATAATACACTGTTGCGTGGTACATATACGTACACGCTAGTTTATTATCACCATGTAATTATAAATTTAAGAAGATTTTGTTTAGAAATTGTTATATTCACGTGATGGTCAGTAAAATAATATATAAATCAATGGCTCATTAGTATTTATTGGCCACTATTGAACACATAAGAAACCTTTGTATTAAAAAAAATGTTACACTTTTAACTAAGTGATGTTATTGACACGAACATATGCATTTGTGTAAAATTCTGTACAATGTGCATTTATTACCATCAAAATTTAAATTTATAGTTGATGCTAATAGGGTTCACAATCCAATGCAATGATTAGTACAATTGCAATAGATATCAAATGCTCCATGTACAAATAAAGGATCCGTATAAAAATCATGGCTTACTGGGAAAAGAACTTATGGTGAAATATTGATAGGGAAATTAATTGAAGGATAAAGAAATATAAGACTTCTCATAGTAAAGATAACTATTAATTTTTATTTTTTTTAACGAATATAATAAAATTAACTTGAAATATAATACAGAAAAAATTTAGATGATGAATATAACAAAATCGTATCTCTAAAATTTCCTCTATAATTTTATAACTGCCCATAACTTTGTATCTTCCCTATGCGATCCCTTAAAAATATAGTTCTTTGAATAAACTTTTCCATTCTAAATCATTTCTTTATATATATCTTTTTCACATATCTTTCTTCTAAATTTTTGAAAAACGAAAAGGGACCTAACGCAAAATATATTGACCAAACCAACTACGGATAAAAAATAGTTAGGGTTACAATAGTAAATAGTAGCCCTTTATTTCCATTTTTCATCTCCATCGTTCAAGACATGCCTTGGTAGTCACATGCTCTCCATGTAAGGGGGGTGGTATAATGGTGTGAGGCTATTGCGGAGTTATATTTCCAACGCGACATAGGAAAGGAAGCGTAGGATGTAGCTGGGGGATTTCAAAAAATTTGTATAACCATTGTACGTTGGAGTAACTAAAGCTCTAGCACCTATATAAACAACATAAGAATGTAGGGTCGATGGACAATGAGTAGGGGGGTGATTTATTAGGCGATGATATACATTTTCTTAGGAAAGTACGGTACAATTCTACGTTTAACCGTGGCTAGATGGCATTGACATGAAAAGGGCCAAACTGTTATCAAACCACATAAATACTTTTAGGTGTATATTCAAATTATTTCCATTATGGTAGATCTTGTAACAAAATTGATAAAACATTGAAATCATATTGGCTAGAAGGGTATTCTATGTATGCTAAATGGATGCTTAGGGTAGATATAAGGTTAGGAAGAACTTCCTAAGGTTAAAGGGAGGACCACAATCTCAAACATAAAGCTATCATTTATGCTCACTCAAAAACTTCTAAAGTAAACTATTTATGAAATAAATATATATGTGTGTATATGTGTGTGTTTTAATTAACCCAAGAGGAACAATATAAGGATGTCATGTTCATTACACTACTCGTTGTACTTATATAGGAGAATAAGGGCATACATGGGGGTAATAGTGCGGCTATTGTAAACATATATATGAGAGATAATATATAAGTGATGTGACAAATTTACACTCTCAAAATCAAGGAAACTATAGTCTATCATATCTTATTTATTAAAAAAAGTAATTACACCATTGAGCGTTATGCTATGAATAAGTATCATATGTATATGAAAATATTAAAAAATATGGAAAATAAGAGAATTCATCAAATTTATTCAAAATCCTGTCCAAATTAGCTTCAAATCAAACGAATATGACATAACAGTGAAAAATATTGTATAGACCATTTGGAGATAAAGGAAGAAATAATTTTGCATTAAGATAATATGAAAAAATATACTACATCAAAATTTAAGAATAAATTGTATTGTGACAAATAGTTGGAATGAAAAAAGAAAATATGATATTAGTAGGAGGTGATCAACCTAAATCTCAAAATTCAAAAGTATCTCGAGTTGTCCTAACTTGTGAAAGGAAGAGAATAACCATTGTTAAAATAAGAACAAATTTCCATAAGTTGCATGGTGAATGTGTTTTGTTAGGTCCCTATAATAGTAGTGTAGTCCCTTATTGTTGTTAGTGTCGCTCTGTTATTGTTATCATTGGACCCCTGTAGTCCCCATATTTTTATTATTGAGCCCCATAAAGCCCCACTATTTTTATTGTTGTGCCCTTACATTATTATTGTTAAAACGACTAGTATTATATTGTGACCCCATGAACTCTTATATATAGAAAGGAGTTTTTTTCATTTCAATCAACCAATAATATTTCATTTATGTAATGTAAAGGATTTTTCCCCCTCATAGTGGTTAATTTCAAAGGTGTTGATCTCTCTTTTCTTCTATTTTTAGAGTCATTCTCATAACATTTGGTATCAGAGCATTGGATTCTAGGGTTTCTCTACTTCAAACAATTTTTCGTGGAATTTTCGATATAATTTTTTTCTACAAAGATTTAGAGGCTAAAAAAACCCCATTTGCGTAGAAATCCTCAGGAATGTTGTGTAAAAATTTTAGATCTTAGCTCACAATATGTTCAGAGATATGATCTATGGAAGTTAGGGTTTTCGTAGGCTCTTGGTTTTCATATCAAAGAGGTGACCTTGGTATAGTAGTCATTACTGTCTCTCTCTAAGCATCAGATTGGAAATATGTAAAAAGTGACTGAAAGTATGCATAGTGTAGTTTCATTTGTATCAATTTCAGAGCAGAAGGATGAAATAGTGACACATGGCACATTGTACAAGTTATCTCTACTAAACAAGTCCATAATTAGTTCATTGTGGGAGATTGGGAATAAAACTACCTTGAAGAATCCAAATCTAGTCATACCTTTGGAATTGAAAATAAGACTCAGAGGGTGACGACAGGGCCAAAGATCAATTCTTGGGGATCTGAAATTACAGAGAGACATCAGTTTCAATATGGATCTCTTCCAAAGCAAGAAAATCTTGTGTATTTTTTTTTAAATTGTATAAGTGTTGTTTGAAAAATTGTTTTGAAGGGATTCCGAGGGCATATTGAAGCATATATACCAGTATTGGGTTTTAGAATAGCCCCTAAATATAATTCAACACCCATTAAGCCCTCAAAATTCTCTACTATGACTCATGAAGAGGAATAAGTTCAACATGATATATCAAAATTGCAAGACCAAGTCCACCAAACTTCACTCTCGTAAATAGAAAAAAAAATGAATTGGAAATTTTGAAGAAAGGTGTGGAAGCTAAGATGGATGTTTTGAGGAAAGACGTGGAATTTTTGAAGAATGACATGGAAGCTAATATGGATGACATGAAAGCTAAGATAGATGAAAAAATGAAAGACAACATGGAACACCAGAAAAATGATCTAAAAGAAGGCATGCAAGGATTGAAGGAAGGTTTGACAAAGTTGATACAAGGAATGATTCCTAAAGGAGAAAAGGTAGTACAGGAAACTCATGATGAGAAAAAAATAAATGTTATTCATGATTTCATAAACTCTAATGTTGGATTGAAGACCCACCATATTCCAAAGCTCGATATGAGGAATTTTTATGGCAAGGATCCCATAACATCAATACTACAGATGGAGAAATATTTTGATCTCCATAATGTGAAAAACACACAAAATGTATGCATTGCAACTTTACATTTAGAAAAAAAATACAATTGTATGGTATCGATGGCTTTTCTCTCATAAAAAAATTGTCACTTGGTCAATTTTTATGCAGAAAATGATATCACATTATGAAGATAAAAATAGCAACACCTTTAACCAATTGATAAATCTCAAGCAAAAGGGTTCAATGGTGGAGCACATTGAGGAATTACAAAAATTGAAAATAAGGGTAACTGATATTCCACAGGAACACATGATTGATGTCTTCATAGGGAATTTAAAGGATAACATCCAACATGAGGTTCACCTCTAGGAACCTCATTCATTGGAGAAGGCATTCAGGTTGGCAAGAAAAATTGAAAGTAAAATTATGGCGACGTGGAAGCCTACCTCTCACATCTATAAACATGGAAGTGTTGCTACTCCTAAACTTCGATAACCTACAAGGTTCACAAAAAAGAAATTGGAAGAAAAAAGATAAAAAGGGATTTTCTATAGTTGTGATAAAAAATACACTAAAGGTCATAAGTGTGCTAAGAAGAAATTATTTGACATATATTGTGAAGAGGAGGAAGAAAATGAACAAGAGAATTCAAAAGAAGAGGACATACATGAGGAACCAACCCTAGAGAAAGAAGAAATAAATCCAACCATATAATGTAATTTATTGGCAGGAATTACCACTCCTCAAACTCTCAATATAGAAGGACATATCAAGAAGAAAAAAGTAATAGTGTTGATTGATTCCGATAGTACGCATAATTTTATTCATTGTAAGGTAGCCAAGGAATTCAATTTCTTTCTATACCCAACACTAGAGTGTCAAGTGATGGTTGAAAATGGAGGGACTATAAATTTCTCTAGAAAATTCCATAATATCAGGCTAACCATGGCGGAATATATAGTGAATAGTCCAATTATTTCCATTCTAATGGGAGGTGCTCATGTTGTCTTAGGAGTACAATGGTGACAATCTTTGGGGATGGTAGATTTTGATTTTCAAAGACTTTTCTTGCATATTTTTTCAGAAGGAAAGGAGGTTGAACTACGTGCTATCGTAGGGAAGATGGGAAAGATAATAATATCTAATGTCATGAGAAATCTTCTGAAGAAATAACTATGAGGCGTAATTGCACAATTATGCTCACTAGAAGTTCCAACATCAAAATAATATATTTCTCCATATCTCCAAAAAGTATTGAACAATAATTCCAAGCTGTTTGAAATTCCCAAAGGAATCCCACCTATTCATGATCATGATCATGCTATTCATTTGATTCCAGGAAGTTTTCCTCAAAACATAAAGTCATCCATACATCCTTATGTCCAAAAGAGAGAAATTGAAAATATGATTGCAAAAATGTGAGAGGTAGGTATAAGTCAACCTAGTTAAAGTTCATTATCTTCTCTAGTATTATTGGTGCACAAGAAGGATGGATCATGACACATGTGTCCAAATTCTAGCAAGCTCAATAAGCTCACTATTATAGATAAATTTTCCATTCTTGTGATTAAGGAATTATTGGATGAATTACATGGAGCAATTTATTTTACCAAGCTGGATTTTCTTTCAAGATATCATCAAATTCTAAAGAAGACTGAAGATTTCCTAAAAACAACATTTCAAGCTCACGAGGGTCATTATCAATTTTTGTTCATGCCTTTAGCCTTACGAAATTACCTTCTACGTTTCAAGGGTTGATGAACTCCATTTTTAAACCATTTCTTAGAAAAATTTTGTTAGTATTTTTTGATGATATACTAATCTACATCAGGTCTTTGAAGTATCATGTTCAAGATGTTGACTGGGTTCTCAAACTACTGGAGGAGAAATTTTCAAGAAATGTTTGTTTGGAGTACAAGAGGTGGAATATCTGGGTCATATTGTATCTCGGGAGCCTGTTAAGGTAGACCATAGAAAAATTAAAGCCACTAAGGAATGAAAAGCCCGCACAACCATAAAGAAATTGCGAGGATTTCTCAGGTTAACATGCTATTATCACAAGTTTGTTAAGAATTCTAGGAGAATAGCAATACCCCTAACAACATTATTGAAGAAAGATGCATTTTCATGGACTCATGAAGCAACTAAGGCCTTTGATAATCTTAAGGAGGAAATGTTCTAAGCACTGGTCTTAGCTACGCTAGACCTCACAAAAACTTTTATTATGGAATGTGATTCCTCGGGAAATGGAATTGGTATTGTTTTAATGCAAGAAGGAAGACCCATTGCTTTTAAAGTATTTAATTAAAGATATTTATGAGAAGGAAATGTTGGCAATACTACATGCACTAAGGAAATGGCGATCATACCTAATGGAAAGACACTTGACCGTAAAAAATGATTCTGATAGTCTTAAAAACATTTTAGAACAAAAAATGTCCTCAGAAGACAAGAAAATATGGGTGTCAAAGATGTTGGGTTATGACTTTGAATTCATATCAGAAAAGGGAAGCTAAATTTTGTTTCATATCCACTTTGAAGAAAGTATGAGAAGGTGGAAGTGTTTCTTTCTAGCATTTCTATTATCCACCTAGATTGGATAATCGAAGCAAGGAAGAAGTGGAAGAATGAAGAAGAAGTGTGGCCACTCATTCAAAATTTGTAGCAAGGTCCCAGTACATCTGATACATTTAGTTGAAAAAATTATTCTCTATGGTACAAAGATCTATTATATCTTTGTAAGAATTAGAAACTAAAACAAAATATTGTTTTGGAATTGCCCACCTCTCACATAGGAGGACACTCAGGATTTTTAAAAAATTACCATAAGGTGAAGAAATATTTTTTTGTGATGGACTTAAATCTGATATTCAAAAGTTTGTGGCAAAATAATTTGTTTGTGAGAAAAATAAAGTTGAGAAAATTAAGACCCCAGGTCTTCTACAACCTTTACCCATTCTAGGTCGACATTCAAAGGAGGTTTCAATGGATTTGATCACAAATTTACCTAAGGCCAAAGGAAATTGTATCATCATGGTGGTAGTTGATATAATTACTTAGTATACACACTTTTGTTCATTATCTCATCCATTTAAAGTAATAACAGTTGTTACTGCATTTATGGAAAGAATTAAAAAGCTATATGGAAACCCAAAGATTATTGTAAGTGACAGAGATCCCATTTTCACTGGAAATTTTTGGACGTAATTATTTTCTTGTTTGAGTACTCAAGTAGCCCATAGCTCATCTTATCATCCTCAATCCGATGGGAAAACTGAGATATTGAAAAAATGTTTGGAAGGATATCTTCATTGTTTTGTATCTAATAAAAAACCAGAATGGGTAAAGTGGTTACCTCTTGATGAATGGTGGTATAATAATTCCTTCCATACTGTAACCAAAATGACCCCATTTATGGCACTTTATGGATATCATCCATCATATCATATTTGAGAGAAAATTATAAGGTTCAAGTAGTGGAAGATCAATTTAAGAATCAAAAACAGGTTCTACAACTCTTAAAGGAAAACATAAATTTGGCACAAAATCAAATGAAACAACATGGAAATCAACATTGTAGTGAGAGACTTTTTTATTTAGTAGAATTGGTATTTCTATGGCTACAGAAATACAAACAAATATCCCTAGAGAAAGCTAATAATGATAAAAAATTATCGCCAAATTACCATGGTCCTTACAAGGTGTTGCGAATATTGGTACTATGGCAGACAAATTTGAGCTTCCTGCTTATTCTCGAGTGCACCCATTTTTCCATGTTTCATGCTTAAAAAAGGTTATAGGTGATAGACTTATAGTTCAAACAGTATTTCCAGTACTTTATGATAAAGGAAATATAAGATTGGAACATGAAGAAGTCATGTAAAGAAGAACTCAACATCTACGAAATCAATCAATTTTAGAGTATCTCTTCAAGTGGAAGAACTTACCCACTGAATATTCCACATGGGAGGATAAGAATTTTGTATAGAAGGATCCTGATCCACTCAAGCTCTAAGGAAAACACTTTTTTGAAGGAAAAGGGAATCATATCTGCATATATTACTAGGGTAGTCTCTTATTGTTGTTTGTCTCCCCCTTATTGTTATTGTTGTGTCATTGTAGTCCCGATATTGTTATTATTGTGCCCCATAAAACCCAGTATTGTTATTATTGTGCCATAACATTATTATTTTTAGGTCAGCTAGGATTATATTGGTACCTGTTGTAGCTAACAACAACCGCCCTTTTTATTTAGTATTAGTAATAATACTAAATAAGTGGGGACCCTTAGTCAAAAAATCCAAAAATCAATTAATGCTTGTTTTTTTCCTTTTTTTTCAATAAAAATTACTATCATAAGACTTAGGAGAAATTTCCTTGAATAATAAAAAAAACTCAAGTTTTATGATAGCATAGGGAAAAATCATTCTTTGGAGAATATCTCAAAAGAATAACAAATGTCTCTTTAACAAGCGGAATTCTAAAAATTGCGATGCAAGACTATGCGCTAAAAGAACATTTATAGAATCGCATGTTTTAAATATCATATCGTATGCCGAAAACCTCAGATCACCGATGTGCGATAACGTATATCGCAAATTGCATTTCGCAGAAAATACATTAACGAATGTTTGTCATATATTGCGTTTTGCGATATTGCGATATTATGATACTGCGATTTTGTGATGATATAATATTTACGCTATTGTCATGTTGTGATTTGCAAATATTTGCGATCTGTGATATTGTGATTTTGCGATATTGCGAAGCAAATTGCATTATCGCATTATTGTAGATCCTTAAGGCTCATTATATGAAGAAATATTTTCATAAACCGAGACCCGTTATGTGCTTTAAAGTTTAAATAAATAAATTGATTGTCACTCATTAATGAAAAATGGTTTTGTTCTGATTAAAGAAGTGATTTCATGTAATGTGATATATTTCATAGCTCTTCAGCATTTAAAAATTGCCATCACCTTTTTCATATCATTACTCTCACTTAATTCGTAAAACGCAGGCGCGAAGAACAGAGGAATATACAAAGCCATATTCAGAGTAGTATGGGAAAGAAGGACAAAGCTCTGAGATATGAACGTAAAGAGATGGCGTCCTTGTACACAGACACCGCCTGCAACAAAGACGTTGGTATCACTACTTGGGATGGTATGAATAATTTGCTTGAAGAATAAAACCCCAGAGTAATGGAGGTTTCGGCTACCGCAGGATCATTTGGTTCTTCCGAAGCATCTTTTACAGAGTTATCTTGTTCATTTTTGCACCGGATAGCAGCAAGACCTAAAATTCTTCCATATACAGACATGGTGAAATGGGTGCTGGATAGCACTGATATTACAGACAGACAGTTCAAGACTGAGGGGCAAGAGCTCATTGGCTCATTTACTCCAAAATATTTAAGGCTTATGTATCATTTTCCAGAGCCACAGGCAACGTACAACAAACAGTTTATTGAAAATTTTGCCAAGGAAAATGAAAACTTAGCAGAATGCAGCCAGGAAGGGTCTAGAAGGGACAAACCACTGAAGAAAGACAAACACGGTATGTACAACAATGGTTCTCTCACTTCTCTATATTTCTTTGCTGCTGCTATGCTCTATAGGCTTTTTGGAAAGCCTGACATTAATAAGTTTTCGCCTGAATGGCTACCATTGTTGAATGTTGTTGTTAATGCTACTATTATGGATTGGGATAATATATTGTCTGATAACTTGGCCACGGCTATTTTGAATTATCGATCTAAGAGAACTGTCTCTCAGAGGATTTATCCTCCTTTTTACTTATCTGCCTATGTGAAGGATTCAATCTGCTATGTTTCTAAGTTTCCTTTAATGGGTTGGCAATGGAAAATTCTGGATCCCTTACCCATTCATGTTTATCATAAATAATTGTGGGATTCAAAGTTCATTCCTCATTTTTACAACATTTTCCATAACGTAATGTTACCTCTGTAGAGAATGTTGTATAATAAGGATGCTCCAAGGTTTTCCCCTGAAGCAGAAGTAGACATTCTCCCTGTCGCAAGATGGTTTGGTGAAGAATTTTTTACCTATGTTAGGGTTTTTGGAAGTTTTTCTTCTCCACATATTTTACCTTTGTATGTTCTGGATAAACTACTGGCTCGGGAGATTGCGTATCAAACCTGCGGAGAGGGAGGTCTGACAAAAGAATTAAAGGATAAAAAGAAGGCCATCTGGCCACAATTTCCTATGGCCTGTGGAGCATTTTCATTATTTGATGTTGTTCATGCATTTAAATAAGTAAACAATATTACATGTTTACAATTATTCAAGTTTTCGGGAAGGCTATTCGACCCATATGATGTTGTTAATAATTTCACCACTGCAGTCAAGGTAAGAGTATTTTCTAGAGAAGAGGATATTTTTGATGATATGTTCCAAGAAAAATGCACATTCAAAGAGATTCTATATTCAACTCAAACACGTTTTTCTCCAGAAGAGTCCCAAGAATTTAAGATATATAGAGAAAGGAGGTTGACCACTATTCCTTTGGATAATTTACGCTTGGAACCCTTAAGGGAACCAACTCCTAGTGTCAGTCTCAGTGGAAATTTAGGTATAGAAAGGTCTAAGTCAAAGTCCGGAAAAGAAACTTCTGAACGTTCTAAAAAGTCTGATAATGACCAGGATAAAAGTACAGTCAAGAAAGGATATCGTCTCTCGATCAAAAGAGCTTTCACGCAAATGTATTTCTCAACCACCCACAAGCAATCTTCCCTCGTTGTAAATAAAGAACCATCCATCGAACATAATTAGATAAGGAATGGGAAACATTTAATGATTTGATTAATTTTGAAGGACAAACACACATACTCTTGTGGGTACGTGCGTAAAGCAAAGGTTTAGTTACAGAATAAGTGGAAATGTCACAGAAACAGAATATATACCCATTACTTTCCGATCTTGTACTTAAAATAGAAGAAATTCATCCTCTGGATATATTATATAGTCCAAAACATAAAGCAGTAGTAAGAAAACAAAGGAAGAAGAGGAAACTAGAAAGTGTAATCTCTACTGATGCAGAACAATTGGATGTTTTATGGAAAGATCCTAATACTGATCCAACTGAAAATCTTACAAAATTATCTCAGATTACAGGAGCTTATGCCTTTGCAACCATTGAAAAATCATCTAAGGTACAGAAATTATTGAATGAAAAAGAAGATAAAATACAATTTCTACAACAAATACTACAACAAGCCAATGCTAACAGTGAAGCACAGAAAGAACTTGAAAAATTACAGCAAGAGTTTCAACAAATGCAGATCGGATATCCGGAAAGTTTGGCTGAAAAAGAGAAACAAATACAGATTATGCAAGAGATGCACAAAGATGACCCCAAGATCACAAAATTTATTATAGAGTCTGTTTCCTTGAATAAAAAACTACTGCAACAACAAGATATATTATGCCAGAAAATCTCACAATGGAACTCTTTTTGTGAAGAAAGTGATAAAATCACTAATCATGTTGTAGAATTATGACATGATTATGATTTAACTAATGAAAGAGTAATTGATTATTTGGCATGGAAAAGGACAGAGGAAGGAAAAAGAGCAAGAGCACCAATCATCAATGATAGTCATAAACAAATACTCTTCAATAATTGGGATGCACAGATCAAAATTGCAGAAGAAGCAGCAGAAGAAGCAGCTACAACAACAAGCAATATGCCTCATTGTGTAAATGAAAGTTTGCACAAGGCTAATTGGATTTCAGAAACTGTTCCAGGATACCTACCACAAGCACAGCACTTGCAGATAGAATGGAAGCAGAAAGCTGAAGAAAAAGCAGAATTGATTAAAGGATTGACAAACTTAAATTGGGATTCTTACTGGGCATTTCTGGTAAAACCACACAGTCAATGTAGCGCTCTCAATTACATCATCAATTCTGTCGAGAAAATGGCGCCAGCACTCACCGATTCCGTTTTCTCGGGACAGTTAAAATCTGAAGTCGGCCAGCCTCCTCTTCTCAAATCAATGCTGAATGCTTGCAAATTCAAAGATCATATTCATAAGTAGTTAGTTGATAGTTTTAAATTTTAGATTTAGTATTAGTTTTACTTTATTTTTTCCTAGAAAAAGGACGGTCATTTAAACAGTATCCTACATTTTTGTAATAAGTTATTTTTAGACTTAGCTTAGTAGTATTTAAACCCTTCTCATGCATTTAGAGAAAGGTCCTGAAATTTGTCAAAAACTTTTCCTCAGAACATGCACTTTTGCACCCTCAGAGGAGGTTTTGATAAATGAATGGAACATGATTTATTGATATCTGCGTTTAATATCTGCTACTGATGTTGCACTTCTGTACTCTTAGTGGATGTTGGATTAAGAAGAGATAAGTCATTATTGCTTCTAGCTCATGAGTAAAACTAGTTATAAATGGTACTTTTATCTCTTAACTATTTCTGCCTCTGTGTTAAAGTGATATTCATGTTCAGTTATTTATATGTTGATGTTTGAATGCTTGAGTTATCATTTGGCACTTTTGTACGATCATAGCTATTTATTTATCCTTAATGTATTAATAGATTATTATGCGATATGTTTTTCACAACTGTTTCATTTAACTTTTTATATGAAATGGTTTATATTTATTGAATTATTTTCTTATAAAAGTTGAATGATATTTATTATCGATTGTTATTTGAAATCATTTTAGATCGCATAAATAGAAATATTGCATCCCGGGTTAGTTTAGAATTAGATATTTCTGTTTAAATTAGAATGCAATTTGCATATGATTAGATTAGAAATAGAATAAAAGCATTTCACTTAGGAACTTTAGAAAGGAAATATCAATTCTCAACACACACACACATATTGGGAAACTGGTCTCATTATCTCCAGTCGGACCAAGTACACCAAATGGAAAAGGAGCTGCTGGCAAAGGTTCGGACCGGGTGGGTATCGCCCTTGTTGTAAAACCCGATTTTTGGGGCTTCAACATATTTGGCACTAGAAGGAGGGCCCGAACTATGAATGGCAAGTAATTCAAAATCAAAATACCATTATGAGAGTAAATCGCCCTCACCATATTCCCCGACTTCTCCATCGCACATAGAATTTTTAAGTCTAAAGCCAAAGGTCGAAAGAACAACAACCACTGCCACAAACCCTGACTTTTCAGAAGAATCTGCTGTTGAACCCCCTGAAGTTGAATCTTTGATTCATAAACTTCAGCAAATTTCATTATCACCTCAACGATCTGATAAATCTCAAGCCAGTGCGACTTCGCAATATAATCCTGCTCATCCTCTTACCCAACTACAAAGCAAAAAGCTTAGCATTCAGCCAACTGAGTTACCTCTACCTACAAGGAAGAGAGTAAGGAAATCACCTAAAGGGTTTGATAGCGAGACTCTTTCATCATCATCATCCATCTCAACCTCTTCACTGCGAAGTCAACCATCCACCCCTCCACTTCAGACCATTGTCCATCAGTCCACTAAAACTTCCACATATCATTCTCAAACATCTGGAATCGTAATATCCTCATCTTCCCAATCACAAAAATCATCTTCTACACTTTCCTCTGTTAGTAGTTCCGTGATGGCCGAAATGCCATGGAACGATCCAGGGGCAGTCTTAATGCCTGCGCCCTTGAGTCAATTACCAACCCATCCTGAAAAATGGCTGCCTAAGTTTAATCCTGAAGCAGGCATGCTAGCAGAAGAAAATATAAACAACTTTATGTTCTCCATAAATCTCAATGAAGTTACTAATGAAGATTTTGTTGTTTGAATTTTTCCCTATACTCTTCAAGGAGCAGTCGAGTCATGGTATTTCTCATTACCATCTGGATCCATCACTAGTTGGGATATCTTCCAAGATCAATTTTTGACTAAATTTGGTGATGACAGGTCTACAGCGACATTGATCAATGATCTGTCTAATCTTAGGGCTGAGTCAAGAGAACCTATCAAAGATTTTAATTCACATATTAGCAAACTTTTAAATAAAATTCCTACTGCTTCCAAGCCTAGTGAAGAAGTGAGAAGTGAATGGTACATTTCTGCTTTACCATCAAACATAGCAATCTTCGTTGATAGGGCTAAAAAAACAAGTTTAGTAGAAAATATGAAGGAAGCAATAGTGGTAGAGAAACGTATCATAGCCCTAGAAAAGAAAAATGCGATAGAAGAACGAAAATCCAAGAAGGTTACATTTAAGGAAGACCCCAAGAAAAAACAATCGAAAGATCCATTTGATTTAGAAGGATTGCAGAAAGTTTTGAAAACCATGTCTAACGAAATGGTTGACATTAAGAAACAAGTGGCAGAAACATCTTGTAAAAGGTCTTTCAAGCCTTTTAGAGGAAATCCTTCAACTAATCCAAAGCCACCAAATGCTATTGCTAATGCTGAATCGGAAGAAGAAGAAGAGGAAACTGCTACTAAAGAAACTATCGATGAAGAAGAAGTCGTAGAAGTACAAGGTATATGGGATTTCATCCTCCCAGATGAGGAAGATCAAGAAGGATCCCCGGTTAGCACTCAAAGTAGAAATCAACTTGAACCTCCTCAAACTACTCCTAAGTCAAAAAGTGCAACCTCAATGACTAAGGAGAAAATTGCACCCAAGAAAATGACATCTAAAGCAATTCAAACCAGCCCAGTCCAAACAGATTCATCAACTCCATCCAAAACACTGATTGTTTCGGATGAAATGGAGTATAATATCATAGAAGATATGAAAAATACTAGGGCTAACATCACTTTTTATGAATTGAGCAAATTAAAACACCAACAAAAGGTACTTTTGAAATAATTACATGCTGTACCATAAAAACCTTTGCCCGATCCTGTAATTTCTCAAGCTTAAAACGAAATGGGAAGACCTCCAACTAATGCAATTAGTAAAGTTGATCTAGAAAATATCGCTTTAATTGGAGGAAGGTTGAGATCTCATACTCCTCCGTTTCTTCTTACTTATGAAGTTTTCAATAAAAAATTGCATAATTGTTTAGTGGATTCTAGAGCTTCATATAATATTCTACCAAAATCAATATGTGCAAAATTGAACATTCAACCACAAAATTCTACTGTGCACATAGTCCAGCTAGATCGGTCGCAAGTTGAAGTGATTGGCAAATTAAATCAGGTTACCATAAGGCTGTCATCGAATCCAAAGGTATGTCAAGTTATTGATATTTTAGTTGCGGATATTCCAGAATTTTATGGCTTAATTCTCAGCAGAGATTGGTCAAAAAAACTTCATGGATACTTTGCAACTGATTGGTCCCACATGTGGCTTCCTTACAATGGTAAACCAAATCAGATAAAGGTTGAATGAGAAAGGCATCAGAAATACATTGTAACATAATTGGAAGGAGAAAATGAATCAGCTGCATACAACAATAATATCATTGGAAGTTATTCAGTTGATTCTTTCCTAGGAAATTTCAATGCTCATACTTCAGCTTACTTAGAACATTCTGTTTTATCTCAGATAGAATTTTTTTCTCAAACAGATAGTTCTAAATGTATTAATTTTGTAGATACTCCTGTAAATAAATATTTATTTTGGAAGTTATTTTTTGATGGTTCTAAGTCTAATGAAGGAGCAAGAGCAAGGTGTGTGTTGGTTAGTTCAGAGGGAAACAAAATTATGTTAATTTGCAGACTCGATTTCGATTGCACTAATAACACCGCAGAATACGAGGCTTTAGTCCAAGGATTATACAAAGCAATCGGATTAGACATCAAATATGTACAATTTTTTGGAGATTCTGAAATTGTAATTAGATAGGTACGCAATACTATACATTGTTTATCGGGTCATTTAAAGCATTATCAATATTTAGTTCCAGATCTGACTGAACATTTTATAACATTTAATATTTCATCAATTCCCAGAATCTAGAATGCTAGTGCAGACCTCCTAGCTGACGTAGCTTCCAAGCTCATTCCTTCAAAAGACTTTAGTCCTGATCGATTTTCAATCGACTTAATCTTTAGACCCTCGATTCCTGATAGCATTACCAATTCGAGGATTTTCAACGATGATCCTGATATTGTAAGTTTTCTCACATCTGAAGGATCTTACACTAATCAGATAATTGATGAGGACCAACATGACAAACAAATAGATAGCACTAATAATGCTATGCCAAAGTCAGTAGTCAAGTTAGAAGACCTTTATGATTTGAAAGATCGATTCAAAAGATATAATAATTCAAAATTAAAAGTTCAACTTTGAATTCTGAATTAGGAAATCTAGGAACTGATGCCAAACCACAGAATATCAACCTAGGCCTCGGCCTAGCTCATGAAGAAAAATTAGCGTATGTTCATCTTTTGAAACAATATAAAAGTGTCTTTGCTTGGAACTACGATGAACTCAAAACTTATGACACTTCTATCATCCAACATACTATCCCAACGATAAATGATGAAAAACTTGTCCAACAAAAGTTGAGAAATATCCATCCCAATCTAGAAAATCAGATCAAATCTGAACTCAATAAGTTATCAAAAGGCAAGATTATTTTTCCCGTCCGACATTCTAAATGGGTTTCCAATATGGTTCCTGTTAGAAAGAATAACGGAGACATTAGAATTTGCATTGACTTTTGAAATCTTAATAAATCCTGCCAAAAAGATAATTTTCCTTTGCCTCCTATGGAACAAATATTACAGGTAGTTGCAGGATCAGAATTAATGTCTTTCTTAGATGGTTTCTCTGGCTACAATCAAGTGTTAGTTCATCCTGATGATCAATTGAAAAATACATTCAGAACAAAATGGGGCACTTATGCATATCAAAAGATGCCTTTTGGTTTGATCAATGCTGCTGCCACATTTCAGAGAGCCATGGACATCGCTTTCAAAGGACTAGTTAACAAATTAGTGGTAATCTACTTGGATGATATAACTCTGTATTCCAAAAAACGAAGCAATCATCTTAAAGATTTGAAACAGATATTTCAACGTTGTCAAAGGTATGGAATTTCACTTAACCCGAAAAAATCCTTTTTTTCATTAAGTGAAGGAAAACTTCTTGGATTCATAGTGTCAAAATATGGAATTCATATTGATCCTCACAGAATCAAGGAAATTTCTGAAATACCCTTACCTCACAAAGAAAAATCTATGCAATATTTTCTTGGCCAGATTAATTTTGTAAAGAGATTTGTACTAGATTTTTCAAGAATTGTATCTCCTTTATAAGCAATGATTAAAAGGAATTAAAACTTCAAATGGGGCCAAAACGAATATGAGGCATTCAATCTAATCAAACAAGCAATTGTTAATGCTCCATCTTTAGCAACTCCAAATTTTTCCAATCCTTTTATTTTGTATACATTCGCCTCTGACAAATCTTATGCTGCGATACTCACTCAAGCAAATCAAGACAAGGCAGAAGCTCCAATTTATTTTTTCAGTTCAAATTTACAGGGAGCTGAGTTGAATTATTCAGATGTAGAGAAACAAGCCTATGTTGTTTTCAAAGAAATTAAATATTTTAGACCCTTTTTTCTTAAAACCCATACAAAAATCATAGTACCGTTTTTAGCGGTAAGAAATATTTTAATACAAAAAGATGTGGGTGATAAAAGAGCTAATTGGGTTACTACCTTACAAGAATATGATGTAGAAATCAAACCAGAAAATATCGTAAGAGGTCAAGGCTTTTGCAAAATATTAGCTGGAGCATCGCTTATTTCTGAAAAACCATCTGAAGAGATACAAATGTCTGAGGTAAGCCTAAACGATGTTGAATCATTATATGCTGATATCATATTTTATCTGAAGAATGAATATGCTCCTCCAAATCTCGATTATACCAAGAAAAGAGCTCTAAGGTTGAAGGCTAAGCAATATCAACTTGTGAATGATGTTCTTTTTAGAATGAATTATGATTCTGTTCTCCTTAGATGTTTGGAGAAATATGAAGCTAAAAAAGTCTTGTAGGAACTTCACAATGGGCCAACAGGTGGACATTATGCTGGAGATACTACTGCACATAAAATCCTTTGTGTAGGCTATTACTGGCCCACACTGTTTAAAGACTCACATAGCTACATCAGAAAATGTCAAGTTTGTAAAACCGCTGCTAGAATACAAAAGAAACCATCATTACCGTTACAACCAGTCAACATTGAACAACCTTTTGATCAATGGGGATTGGACATAATAGGTGAGATCATTCCTCACTCTTCTAAGAAACATAGGTATATCATTACAACAAATGATTATTTCACTAAATGGGTAGAAGCAGTACCTCTCAAGACTGCTAATGCTGAAAATATCATCGAATTCATAGATCAATTCATAATCACCAGGCTTGGTTTACCTTCTTCTTTAATGTTTGATAATGCATCAAATTTTTCTGGTAATGCTATGACTTAATTTGCACTTAAGAGAGGTTTCAAACTTAAATACTCTGCCAAATATTATCTAGAGGGAAATGGGTCATCTGAATCCACAAATAAAAACTTAATCAGAATCATTAAGCGAACCATTGATCTAAATCATAAAAACTGGCATAAGTCTTTAATATATGGTTTATGGGTAGATCATATAAAACAGAAAGCTTCCATTGGCACTTCTCCCTTCAATTTGGTTTATGGGAAAGAAGTGGTTCTTCCAACTCATCTAGCAATTCCTTCTTTGGCCTTAGTTCAATACATTGATGAATCACCAACTTCTTCCTTGCAACTAAGACAACTAGAAATAATTAAGCTAGAAGAACAAAGAGAACAGGCTAAAATAACTCATGCTCATCACCAAGAATTAGTCAAAGCTTCTTTTGATTCAAACATGATATCCAAAAAAGACTTTCAGGTTGGAGATCTAGTTTTAAAATGGGACAAGGCTCATGAGGAGAAAGGGAAACCTACGAAATTTCAACGAATGTGGCTTGGTCCTTTCCAAAACGTAGAGATTATAGGTCCATCTACTTTTATGTTACAGGATTTAACAGGAAAAAGTGAGTCTTTACCTATTAATGGACAGATCCTCAAAAAATATTTTCCATAGGAGAATATTCTTCTATTATGTATATTAGTTTTCTTTACTTTCATAATAAAACCAGTTGTTAATGGTTACATTTGGAATTCATGAAAAGATACAAATTATTTTTTAGATTTTGTTTTTTCACTTGTATAAATAGAATTCTTTTAGAAAATTGATCATTATTATTTAAAGATTCAGTTAAAAGGTTTAAACCTAGAAATGATATTAGTTTGAATTTTGAAAATTTTGATGAAACCCAACTTTTAGTGAAAAATTGTTTTATATCAGTCTAATGAATGGTATCAATAACAAAACAAATATTCTCTGAAGAAAATTTCTTTCCAAAAACTCTATTATTGTCATCCAGAGCTATCTTAAGGAAACAATGACTTCCTCCCCACCTAGAAAATTACAATGTTCAGGGAATAATTCAATGATACACTTTAACTTAAAGAGTAAGAGGTCTCATCACAAGCCGACTTATCATGATCATAGATATTATAGCTTGCTGACTTTGCCAATACTGCATACCATAACAGGGAAGTGACTCAAGATTATTGCAATCAAAAGACAAGGGGTCTCATCACGAGCCAGCTTGTTCAGCAAAGTTATAAATCAAGTGAATGGCATTGTCATAAATTGTCTACCAAACCAAGACATTGCTCTTTAAGAATAAAAAAGAAAAATAAAAGCAATAAGTGTGAATATGGATTTTTCTTTGAAAATTGTATATTTCTCTAAGTAGGACACAGGATCATTGCTGGGTAATGGGTAACCCTATTGAGGCTATAGACGCCTGGTGGTAGCAGTGGCTCTACCTACGACAAATGAGAATATATATAACTGATTTACAGAGAATTCTTTGTTTTTATCTTTATAAACCAAGTAATGACTGATGTAGATACAAGGACTAGCTTGAGGAAGTAAATAATCAAAGTTGAATATAGAAGAAACGAAATATCATTGATAGATAGAAGCATAATGTACTTTGTCTTTCTATAATAAAATTTAATTTTCTAGAAAATTTTCTATTTTTTTGGAAGTTTAGAAAATTCAAAAGAAAAACAGAGATAACTGGTTCTTCTGAGTGAATCGCCAATTGTTGTAGCTAGCAACAACCCCCCTTTTTATTTAGTATTAGTAATAATACTAAATAAGTGGGCACCCTTAGTCAAAAAATCCAAAAGTCAATTAATGCTTGTTTTTTTCCTTTTTTTTCAATAACACTTACTATCATAAGACTTAGGAGAAAGTTCCTTGAATAATCCAAAAAAATCAAGTTTTATGATAGCATAGGGAAAAATCATTCTTTGAAGAATATTGCAAAAGAATAACAAATTCCTCTTTAACAAGCGGAATTCTAAAAATTACGATGCAAGACTATGCGCTAAAAGAACATTTATCGCATAGCATGTTTCAAATATCATATCGTATGCCGAAAACCTTAGATCACCGATGTGCGATAACGTATATCGCAAATTTCATTTCGCAGAAAATACATTAACGAATGTTTGTCATATATTGCGTTTTGCGATATTGCAATATTGCGATACTGCGATTTTGCGATGATATAATATTTGCGCTATTGTGATGTTGCGATTTGCGAATATTTGCGATCTACGATATTGCGAAGAAAATCACATTATCGCATTATTGCAGATCCTTAAGGCTCATTATACGAAGAAATATTTTCATAAATCGAGACCCGTTATGCACTTTAAAGTTTAAATCAATAAATTGATTGTAACTCATTAATGAAAAATGGTTTTGTTCTGATTAAAGAAGTGATTTCACGTAATGTGATATACTTCATAGTTCTTCAGCATTTCAAACTTGCCGTCACCTTTTTCATATCATTACTCTCACTTAATTCATAAACCACAGGCGCGAAGAATAGAGGACTATACAAAGCAATACTCAGAGTAGTATGGGAAAGAAGGACAAATCTCTGAGTTCTGAAAGTAAAGAGATGGCGTCCTTGTACATAGACACCGCCTACAACAAAGATGCTGGTATCACTACTTGGGATGGTATGCATAATCTACTTGAAGAAGAAAACCCCAGAGCAATGGAGGTTTTTGCTACTGTAGGATCATTTGGTTCTTCCGAAGCATCTCTTATAGAGTTAGCTTGTTCATTTTTGCACCGGATAGCAACAAGACCTAAAATTATTCCATATACAAACATGGTGAAATGGATTTTGGATAGCACTGATATTACGGACAGACAGTTCAAGACTCAGGGGCAAGAGCTCATTCACTCATTTACTCCAGAAGATTTAAGGCTTATGTATCATTTGCCAGAGCCACAGGCGACGTACAACAAACAGTTTATTGAAAAGTTTGCCAAGGAAAATGAAAAATTAGCAAAATGTAGCCAGGAATGGTCCAGAAGAGACAAACCACTGAAGGAAGATAAACACAGCATGTAGAGTACTGGTTCTCTCACTTATCTGTATTGCTTTGCTACTGCTATTCTCTGTAGGCTTTTTGGAAAGCCTGACATTAATAATTTTTCGCCTGAATGGCTACCATTTTTGAATGTTGCTATTAATGCTACTATTATGGATTGGGCTAAGATATTGTCTGATAACTTGGCCACGACTATTTTGAATTATCTATCTAAGAGAACTGTTTCTCAGAGGATTTATCCTCCTTTTTACTTATCTTCCTATGTGAAGGATTCAATCTGCTATGTTTCTAAGTTTCCTTTAATGGGTTGGCAATGGACAATTCATGATCCCTTACCCATTCATGTTTATCGTATAGAATTGTGGGATTCAAAGTTCATTCGTCATTTTTACAAGATTTTCCATGGCGTAATGTTACCCTTGTACAGAATGTTGTATAATAAGGATGCTCCAAGGTTTTCCCCTGAAGTAGAAGTAGACATTCTCCCTGTCGCAAGATGGTTTGGTGAAGAATTGTTTACCTATGTTAGGGTTTTTGGAAGTTTTGCTTCTCCGCCTGTTTTACCTTTGTGTGTTCCACATAAACTACTAGCTCGGGAAATTGCGTATCAAACCTGTGGAGAGGGAGGTTTGACAAAAGAATTAAAGGATAAAAAGAAGGCCATCTAGCCACAATTTCGTATGGCCTGCAGAGCATTTTCATTATTTGATGTTGGTCATGCATTTAAAAAAGTAAACAATATTACATGTTTACAATTGTTCAAGTTTTCGAGAAGGCTATTCGACCCATATGATGTTGTTAATAATTTCACCACTGCAGTCAAGGTAAGAGTATTTTCTAGAGAAGAGGATATTTTTGATGATATGTTCCAAGAAAAATGTACATTCAAAGAGATTATATATTCATCTCAAACACGTTTTTCTCTAGAAGAGTTCCAAGAATTTAAGATATACAGAGAAAGGAGGTTGACCACTATTCCTTTGGATAATTTGTGCTTCGAACCCTTAAGGGAACCAACTCCTAGTGTCAGTCTCAGTGGAAGTTTAGGTACAGAAAGGTCTAAGTCAAATTCCAGAAAAGAAACTTTTGAATGTTCTAAAAAGTCTCATAATGACCAGGATAAAAGTGAAGGGTCAGTAAAGGATACTGCCCAATCAAAAGACCTTTCACAGCAACAAATTTCAACCACTCTGCAGTTAAATCTTCCCCCTCTCATTGTACAGCAACCATCCATCAGAACATAATTAGATAAGGAATGGGAAACATTTAATGATTTGATTAATGTTGAAGGACAAAACACATAGACTCTTGTAAGTAATGTACAGGCAGCAAAAGGTTTAGTTACAGGAATAAGTGGAAATGTCACAGAAACAGAACATATACCCATTACCCCCTCGTCTGAGCTTATACTTAAAATAGAATAAATTCCTCCTCTGGATATATTCTATAGTCCACAACATAAAGCATTAGTAAGAAAACAAAGGAAGAAGAGGAAACTAGAAAGTGTAATCTTTACTGATGCAGAACAATTGGATGTTTTATGGAAAGATCCTCCTACTGATCCAACTGAAAATATTACTAAATTATCTCAGATTACAGGAGCTTATGCCTCTGCAACCATTGATAAAGCATCTAAGGTACGACAATTATTGAATGAAAAAGAAGATCAAATACAAGTTATGCAACAACAACTGCAACAAGCCAATGCTAACAGTGAAGCATAGATACAACTTGAAAAATTACAGCAAAAGTTTCAACAAATGCAGATCGGATATCTGAAAAGTTTGGCCGAAAAAGAGAAACAAATACAGATTATGCAAGAGATGCACAAAGATGACCCCAAGATCACAGAATTTATTACAGAGTCTATTTACTTGAATAAAAAAACTACTGCAACAACAAGATATATTATGCCAGAAAATCTCACAATCGAACTCTTTCTGTGAAGAAAGTGATAAAATCATTAATCATGTCGTAGAATTACGACATGATTATGATTTAACTAATGAAAGAGTAATTGATTATTTGGCATGGAAAAAGACAGAGGAAGGAAAAATAGCAGGAGCCCCAATCATCAATGACAGTCATAAAGAAATACTCTTCAATAATTGGGATGCACAGATCAAAATTGTAGAACAAGCAGCAGAAGAAGCAGCTACATCAGCAAGAAATATGACTGATTGTGTAAATGAAAGTTTGCACAAGGCTAATTTGATTTTAGAAACTGTTCGAGGATAACTACCAGAAGCACAGTACTTGTAGACAGAATGGAAGCAGGAAGCTGAAGAAAAAGCAAAATTGATTAAAGGATTGACAAAGTTAAATTGGGATTCTTACTGGGCATTTCTGGTAAAACCACACAGTCAATCCAGCGCTCTCAATTGCATCATCAATTCTGCCGAGAAAATGGCGCCAGCATTCTCCAATTCCGTTTTATCAGGACAGTTAAAATCTGAAGTTGGCCAGCTTCCTCTTCTCAAATCAATGTTGAATGCTTGCAAATTCAAAGATCATATTCATAAGTAGTTAGTTGATAGTTGTAAATTTTAGATTTAGTATTAGTTTTACTTTATTTTTGCCTAGAAAAAGGACGGTCATTTAAACCGTATCCTACATTTTTGTAATAAGTTATTTTTAGACTTAGATTAGTAGTATTTAAACCCTTCTCATGCATTTAGAGAAGGGTCTCGAAATTTGTCAAAAACTTGTCCTCAGAACATGCACTTTTGAACCCTCAGAGGATGTTTTGATAAATGAATGGAACGGGATTTATTGATATCTGTGTTTAATATCTGCTACTGATGTTGCACTTCTGTACTCTTAGTGGATGTTGGATTAAGAAGAGATAAGTCATTATTGCTTCTAGCTCATAAGTAGAACTAGTTATAAATGATACTTTTATCTCTTAACTATTTCTGCCCCTGTGTTAAAGTGATATTCATGTTTATTTATTTATATATTGATGTTTGAATTCTTTAGTTATCATTTGGCACTTTCGTACGGTGATAGCTATTTATTTATCCTTAGTGTATGAATAGCTTACTATGCGATATGTTTTTCACAACTGTTTCATTTAAATTTTTATATGAAATGGTTTATCTTTATTGAATTCTTTTCTTATAACAGTTGAATAATATTTATTATCGATTGTTATTTGAACTCATTTTAGATCGCATAAATAGAAATATTACATCCTGGGTTAGTTTAGAATTAGATATTTCTGTTTAAATTAGAATACAATTTGCATATGATTAGATTAGAAATAAAATAAAAGCATTTCACTTAGGAACTTTAGAAAGGAAATATCAATTCTCAACACACACACACATATTGGGAAACTGGTCCCATTATCCCCAGTCAGACCCACTACACCAAATGGAAAAGGAGCTGCTAACCAAGGTCCGGACCGGGTGGGTATCCCCCTTGTTGTAAAACCCGATTTTCGGGGCTTCAACATTGCCCCATGGACTCCTATATATAGAAAGGAGGTTTTTTCATTTTAATCATCGAAAAATTGTTAATTTATGTAATGTGAAGCAGGTTTCCCCCTTGAAGAGGATAATTTCTAAGGCATTGATCTACCTTTTTTTTCTTTTTGGAGCTATTTTCATAACAGTTTGTTTTAAAATTCCCAAAACACCAAGGCATGAAAGAGTTTCTTTCTTGTAGATTGTCCAACATATATTGCTACAAGGAAAATACCTTATAGTGAATGTTTTTAGAATTACAATTTTGAGACAATTTTAAAAAAATGCCTTCACTACAACCGTCAGCATCCATAGACAAAGTTTTAGTATAGGTTTTAACAGGTATTTTTCTATACCTAAAAAATTGTATGTTGATAGATGTTTGTTTTCTTTTTAGTTCCCATATTGGTAGCATGCATTGGTTTGTGCTTAGTTAACACACCACATTACATACATAAATGGTTTATGCTTATTTAAAACACCTTGTTACATACATGAAACTAAAAGAATCAATGCATATATAATTATTCAAATCACTTTTCTTGCTATTTTTCTTGATGCATTGATGCTCAAGTAATCATTGTGCAACATATTTTCCTTTTCTATTTTATGTCACATCAATGTTGATATCATTTTCCTAGGAACCTGTCCATTATTTTGGATTTCAAAATTTTCACTTCTTATAAACCTAATTAAAGCATTGACGTTATTGGGTTTTGTATCGTACATATAAAAATATCAAAATTTATATTATTATGTGTCTTGAAGAGATGTGGAATTTCAAACATTTGAACTCAAATGTTAATAGGAACTAAAGATTATATTATGTTTAAAGAACATATGTGTATTTAATTATGTGCATCGTAATATTTTGAAACAATGAGTTTAATCAAATTTATTTTATGCCATTTATAGTAAATATTTTTTTCCTATTAGCCCTAACATTGAAATGTAACAAATGGGCATTGGGGCATATTACTCATAAAAACTCATTAAATTCTATTTTTATGGCATGCGTGGTTTAATGCATGGTTATATATATATATATATTAATTAAAAATATCAAAATGAAAAACTTTTTATAATAATATTATTTTTTTTATTTTAGGTATTGTATTTTGATATAATGATTGCATTAATGTGTTATTAAATGGATAACAAAACTATTATTTTTAACAAGGTAAATCCTCTATATATTAATTCAATGCAACACCACTCACAAATAAAAAAAATGGGATAACACAAGTCCACAATTACATTGATTAGTAATATGTTCTCATGCAATTGGGGAAATATGTCGATTACTTAGAAAAAATCTCTTATTTTCAAAAACAAATATTCCAAAAACATACAATTTGTAGTAGCATTCACTTATAACGATCATAATTCATTATTTATTATTCTGATTCTATAATTGCTTGATTATTATATCTTCCTCATTTATTCATCGCTTGTAGGGCATATTGTACTTGAGTGATTTAAACTATTATTTTATTCATTAACTTGTTTTTGTTATTCCATATCTTCATGTTTCATATAAAAAAATAGAAATAATGTGTAATAAATATATCTATATTTATGGAAAAAATATGCATTATTTAATAAATAAATTAATGTACCATGAGACTGCATGTTTCATAGACAACACACATTTTTTAGAAGTCAAGATTGATATAGTATATCAATATTTCTTCTATTGGCTCCAATCCCTGCGTTGTTTCTTCCATGTTTAATTAGTAACAATGCAATTTTAAAATGAGGGAAGTTAAAAATAATAGATACTTAGAAATTTCTTAATAAATCCTTAATATTTCAACATACATACTTGCCATACTTAAATTACTGTTGAAAAATTATTTTGTTAGATATTCCTTGTATATTAGAAATTATTAGGAGACATTAATGGACGAGTGTAAATTAGTTATTTAGATGTTAATATCACAACAAATATGTGGTCTTATGTTGACCCAAAAACATAAGCACTCACAAACTCTAACATTAACCCTTTTTTTTCATTTTTGTTATATCCTATATGATAAATAGGTTTGATTTTGTTCTCTTTTATGCAACAAAACAATTTAACATGAGTATTTAATGTGATAATGAAATTTTTTGCACATATAAGAATAATTGAATGATTATATATGGTTGATGCATTTTTTCATTGGGATGGTTTGTCTTGTGATGCAATTATGTTGATTTAATTTAATTTCTGCTCTTAAACTTTTTTTAACATATCTACGAACATGGATTGGTATTTTCCTTATTTTTTCTTTGTAATTTACATAATCTTCCTAGAAACAAAAAATCACAATATATAACAATAAAATAAACATAGAAAAAATGATTCACTAATTTTCACTACAATTATAGAAGAACATATTTCATAATAAGACTATAAATAATTTATTTCTATTATTGTAACACTCAAAAGTTATACATTCCATTTCTTTTAATATTTTTTTTTTATAATTTATATATAACTTAATTCTTGAAATTATTTAATTGATTTTTGTATTGTAAGTGAAAAATATCCCTCTACATTGTTCCACTTATATCCCCTCACTATTTTGTAAAATATTATCCCCTCTCTTTAACATCAAACATCACAGATGAAATGAGGGTCAAGTCAACAACACTTACATCTTTCATAATCTTTATGCTATAAGGATGAAAATATTATCTTTTTCTATTAGTCATTGTGTGACATTTAAAAAATCTGAAATACAATTTTTAAAACATATTATTTGATCCACCTAATTGTTTTATTTGCAACATGTTAATAAATATCGTATTCCTTGCATTCATTATGAACAACCTAATCAAATTTCTTTAAAAAAAAATATTGATACAGATTAGCGAATACATATTATTAATTTAAATCTTTATATAACTCAAATTTTAATAAAATTTTAAAAAATTTCAATAAAATTTTCAAAATTTTCCATGATCTCTTCTAGGGATGAATTACATTATCTACAATAATTTATTTTCCTTGAACTGATATCGACTATCATTTTAAATATGCCATAAATCATCAAAAATACAAATTTTGAAATATCTTTTACACAATAAGGTGTTGGTACAAATAAGAAAATAATACACACCGTTGCGTGGTACATGTACGTACACGCCAGTTTATTATCACCGTGTAATTATAAATTTATGAAGATTTTGTTTAAAAATTGTTATATTCACGTGATGGTCAACAAATTAATATATAAATCAATGGCTCATTAGTATTTATTGGCCACTATTGAACCCATAAGCATTTTTTGTATTATAAAAAATGTTACTCTTCTAACCAAGTGATGTTATTGACACGAACATATGCATTGGGGTAAAATTCTATACAATGTGCATTTATTACCATCAAAATTTAAATTTATAGTTGATGTTAATAGGATTCACAATCCAATGCAATGATTAGTCCAATTGCAATAGATATCAAATCCTCCATGTACAAATAAAGGATCCCTATAAAAGTCTATTGCTTACCGGGAAAAGAACTTATGGTGAAATATTGATAGGGAAATTAATTGAAAGATAAAGAAATATAAGACTTCTCATAGTAAAGATAACTATTTTTTTTTTTTTTACGAATATAATAAAATTAAAGGAAAAATTTAGATGATGAATATGACAAAATCGTATCTCTAAAATTTCCTCTCTATAATTTTATATCTGCCCATAATTTTGTATCTTCCCTATGGGGATCCCTTAAAAATATAGTTCTTTGAATAAACCTTTCCACTCTAAATCCTTTGTTTATAAATATCTTTTTCACATATTTTTCCTCTAAATTTTTGAAAAACAAATATTATAGTTGTTTTTTATAAACACGGATAATAAAAAAACAAAAATCCTTTCTCTTTCATAATATACTAAAAATTTGTTTAAATATGTTCAGAGAAATATTGTAATGATAAATATAATGATGTCAACTATCTGAAATTGCTCCTCCACTCTGCATGTGACTTATGATGGTCCCTTACAAATTTGGCTTTTAAAACAATTCACTCCCATAAATTTTCCCTCTAAATTTTGGAAAAATATTTAAACAAGTATTATATCTCTTATTTATAACCACACATTTCAGAAAATGAAATTCCACTTCAATTTCTGGTTCCTTACAAATTTGGCTTTTAAAACAATTCACTCCCATAAATTTCCCCTCTAAATTTTGGAAAAATATTTAAACAAGTATTATATTTCTTATTTATAACCATACATTTAAGAAAATGAAATTCCACTTCAATTTCTGGTTGTATATTTTGGTAAATTCATGATAAATACACATTGTTTTTTTTAACTAATTTACTTCACTTCACTATATAGTTTAAAGTATATTGGTGTTGTTTCTTATTAATCTTAAAATCACCATCTTTTCATATCCTCGATTCTTACTTTTAATCCATTTTAATTTACGAATAACCTTCATAGTCATGTACACGATTTAGGCTCAAAGTGTTTCTTATTGTATTACATGGTATTTCATGGAATTGCGATTAACATTAGCAAGAATTAGTGGATTAAGTATTTATTTTTGAAGTAAGTAGTCATGTATAAACAGTTTTTTATAAGATTTGGTCTACAATCTAGAAGGTTGAATAAATTTGAGTTAATGTTGATGGGAATTTCAAAATCCATGTATTACATATCTAACAAGTCACGGAGGAGGAGATCAAACAACACCAATCATTTAGGAACTCTAGAAGATAATACAACATATCTTTCATGTTTATAATTATTTGAAGGAATATTACTACACTACAAAGGAAAGCTCCTCTAGTTGAGGTTATAAAGGAGGTTTTTAGTGCTATAAAATTGGCCAAAATTTTCAAAAAAAAAAATTCTACAACAATTTTTTTTTGTAACAAAGGTTTTGGTAGAACTTCTAACGATAATTCAACACAACTAATAGAACAGATGTTTTTATCATCGATGCGTTGATCATCTATGAACACAACGATGTGTTTTACGATGGCATATATATTGTAAACATACCAAGCAATAGGATAGAAAACAAATTTTGAATGCCTCGGGGCGTTTAACAACATCCTGGTGTGTGTCACCAAGCAAGAAGTGTTGAGCCGATGGAAAGTGCATTCGCTAGGCCATTAAGGTTCAAAAATGCATTGGGTCATTTAGGTATTAAAACGCACGAGGTCGTCAAGTTATAAAAATGCCTCAACACGTTAAAAGAAAACCATAGTAGTGCATGTAATGCCTATTAGACCGCCTAGATGGTAGTCGTCGATAAAGTGCACCGAGAATTTTAATTGGTGTGGGTATTTTTGTGGTGCCCATAGGTCATAGAAAACCAATTGTCCGTAAAATCATATAAACACACTGCTGTGCAGTAACTAATATGCACTGGTGTTCATTTTGTATTTCTTAGGAACATTGACCTGTGATAGTGCAATTATTGTGATTTTTTAAAATTCATTAGTCATCAAAAGTAGACACATATCTTATAACAATATTCATATCAATTAAACTTTTATTAGTGAATTTGAATGTGATGTTTGGATTAATTTGTTATATCATATCATTAGAATTGACATCTCTTCATTATAATATTTAGTCATGCATATATTTAATAAGTGGTGTCACATTTCACAACGAAAATTGAGAACGCAATAGAATAAATTAAAACGTATTTTATTATTATATATCTGTGTGTGTGTGTGTGTGTGTGTGTGTGTGTGTGAATAAGACATTCTTTGTCATACAAAATGGGATAGTTATTGGTATCCCTTTATCTTTCAATTGAGACATTATTTCCATTACATTAAACAAATTGTCTGATTTCACAGAGAAATATTTCAAAAAATACAACGCCTTGCTTTGATATCCAAACATATTGATCATCATTCTTCATTGGAATTGTTGTTAATTCTTGATTTAATTCCATGACTTGGGTTATTTGGAGGAATGCTTTGTTCATTGTGTTGATTGTTTTCATCTTCTTCAAGTTCCATCCACAAACACAAAACTAAAGTGTAATGAGTGTATATACATTGGTGAGAATAATGAAAATTGCAATATTAAATTATATCCATCATTGAAAATCGAAAAGAGATGTACCATAGAAAGAATTGACTTGTTAACTAGACACACTCTTTAAAAACAAAATTCCATGCCACCTCCTAACAATTCATTTGTTAGCGCAATTCCTTAATTTGTTTCTTGCAAGTTTTATACCCCATAACAAATCATATATTTACTATAAATGATTTTGTTGTTCTATTAATTATACAGGGAGCTAAGTAAAACAAGATATATGCTAACGAATTCGACAATTAATTTCTGATATGCCAGCATACACTGACAACCCATATTTAGCCCAGTGTCAATCAATTCTTCTAATGGTTCTTATTTGTATGTTATCACTTGTTCGAAGACATTCAATGATGATTGTTCTAAAACAACTTAAAATATACAAAAAAGAAATCTAGTTAAGTTGTTATAAGGAAGCAACAATTACAGACAAACATAGATATTAACACTTTTATTTCTTGTCGTACTGTATTATGTGTTGAATGGGTTCCATTTTATTTTATTTTCTGCAAGGAAATACTTGAAAATTAACATTTAATGCTAAATTATTTTTTTATTGCACCTAATCGAAAAATGCAATGATTATATATGAAATTTGAAGCACGTTGTTGTTGAGATGGCTCCTTGTGTGATGCAATTATGCCCATTTCTTTGACCATCTCCTTGTAGACCTTTTTAGACATTTGTACTGGCATATTTCTGATATTAGATTGTTCATCCTTTGATATTTTCATAATGTTCCTGAAAATGTAACATGACCATAAACTATAAATAATTTCTATATTGATAAATGAAAAGGAATTATAATAAAAGTGATATTTATAAATGATTTATTTGAAGTAATATATATATATATATATAGCCCACGTGGTGTAGAATAGTCGGTGATGGGGTGCACTGCTAAGGCACTCCGTTCTGTAAGGTCACCGGTTCGAAACCCGTGGGTGGGATGGGAGGAGAAAAAATGGAAAGATTAGGATTAGTCTAAACGAGAAAAAAAAAAAAAAAAAATATATATATATATATATATATATATATATATATATATATATATATAATTCTAGAAAAAACATTTAAATGAATATTACTTTTTTATTCCTTTTTTTTGTTGTTGTACATTTTTGCTATTAAAATTATCACATGTCTCATTGACCAATTCTCTGGAAAATCATCCTGTTTTTTAAACAAAATTTAGTTCTTGGAATCATTGCATTAATTTTTGTATTGTAAGTGGAATGAATGTCTAGAAATTTTTTCCACTATATCCCTCAAAGTTTTGTAAAATTTTTTCCCCCTTTCGTTAATCTCTAGCACCACTCTAGATGAGCTAAGTAGCAATTCGTTTTCATTTGCATGTTCTATATTTTTTATTTTCTTAGAAAAGCATCCATTTTCTTATCTAATATTTTTAAGTATATTATAAATGAAATTTCAAAAAAAAAACTCATATTGCATCGATAGTATTTCTTCACTGACGTGATTCATCCTTCTGCAATTTTTCCATCAAGATTATACGCTTTTCTGGTCTTATAACAGAGAAAATATTATCAAGCTTCCTCATTTTGCTTCTTTGCATGATACACACTAAAAAATAGATATTACTTAAACTTACATATAGTTCGAAAATAATAATTTTTGTAAATAATTTATAAATAACTTGCCTTCCTTCTTTTCTCGATGTCATATCAATATTATTGTTACTTGAAATCTTTCCAGCCATTTATTTATCAACATGAAACCTATTAAATACCATTCATTAATATATTTTATAAATAAATCACATACTTTTCAGGTAAAAAAAAATCAAGAAACCAGTGCATGTTTCCCAAAGTACGGATCGAATGTAGTGCGGTAGGTTCTTTTAAATGCACCGCCAATACAGTCGAAACATCGTATGGTTCTCTTTGTAAATGAGGAGACCTGATGCATTATATGTTAATTGGTGTATCGATTAAAACAAACATAGATTAATAAAAAAATGTTTTTATGAAACAATGTTTTTTTTTTTTTTTTTTTTTTTTTTTGTAATGGCGCTTGCTACACTGTACTACAATAACGCACCGGTGCACTATTTTAAATAGTGTGCACAGATTAAAAAAATAAATTTTCTAAAAAATTGTGCACGAGACGACATGGATTGGGATCTGAATCTGCAAGTGGTCCCGCGAGTTAGATGTCATATGCCTATATATATAGTAATACAAACCCTATAAATCTAAAATGAAAAGCCCTAATTCTGAATTCACGTAAGAAAAAAGAAGAGAGAGTTATAAACAATAAGAAGCAAGAATTTAACGTAAGAATGGACTATGCATGTATTAAATCTAACATAAACTGTAAAAAAAAAAATTATTCGAGTAAAATTTAACAATTTTACTATACTACAGGGGTTTGTGCAAATCACCAGACGTTGCAAATTCTGATTCTCTAAATAATTTTGTTCGAAAGTATTTTTTTGCTCCACAGTGCTCTCGTGCTCTCTTGCTCCAAGTATGTCTCTCATGAAAATCCCTCCCTAAAATTTCTTGCAAAAATATCGCAATAATGAATAAAATTTACTACTTAAAGACCTTTTTTATGACATTAGATTTCCAAAAATATTTTTCTGCCCATTTTCCAATTTATCTCTTTCTATTTCACTTCAAAAAAATTAATTTGCAGTTTTTTTAATTTCCATATATTTGGTGCATTTGTAAACTAAGAACACTCGTGCAACCATTAATGAAACCACACTAGTGTGCAGTAACTTAAACACACTATTGTGGGTAACAATACATTAGCACCGATAACAATATGTCCATTTTTAATGAACTGGAATTACTTTTAGGTATGTACACCAAAATTTATTATTGATTTTTCTCAAATGTGGGAAAAAATCTCATAATCATATCAAATGGACAATTCTTCACAATCCAGCTCATTCCATAATACTTCTCAAACTCCATCGCACAGTTCTCCCTATCAATCTCCAGACGTAATTGCTTCAAATTTTATTTATATTTTCATTATCTAATTGAATTTAATTTTTCTATCCATGTAAATCAACTGAATAAAATTTATGTATACAAATTTCTAGGGTCATGGACATTTCAAATCAAGTTTAGATGCACAAAATATTCAAACAACTCCAAAACATCCAAAACTCTTATCAGGAGCAGCATACCACAAGGTGCAATTGGTAGATGAAAATGGAAGGCTGCTACAGCCTGCCAATTGTAACATGCCATCTTCTAGCGATAATCCTTGGACAACGATGGTAATAATAATTTTTTTGTATATTAATGTAATTATTTCAATGTCAAACCAATTAATGATGCATTTTTGACGTGCTTACTAATTGATATCATCAATTTTTTACTAAGTATGTTCAAATATATTTTTTGAAATTATTAGGGTTCTAGTGCTGATTAACGACCTACCTACAAAATTTCGTTTCATCCCACAACAATGTCAAATCGAGAGAAGGCTTAATTAAGAGAAAAAATGGTAGAGGAACGATACCAAGAATGGTTGAATCGACCACATATTAAATTCCCACTATGTCTAGAATCACCAATTAGGAATGACTACAACAATAGTAGTTTTTCACAAGATGGAAATGGAGGCAATCAAATATAGGTTGGTATGGATGAATACTTAAGAGATATGACTACCGTGGAGATAATGTTATTATATGCATTCCAGAATGATGATCAAGTAGGGGATGATGCTCATATCGCTGATACATTTTTTGAAAGACTTATATTTTATTCCACCACACCTCTCTCTGGACCTGACGGTCAGTCAAAGTCTACCTATTTGGGGACAATAATGTTACTATACACATTCATAACAATTTTTGTCCTATCTAATGAATGTTTCTTGGAAATTTTGAGGTAATCGACCATCAAGTCGCTTATATTTTGAGAAATATAATCACACAATGAACATTACAAATGGTCAATTTTATGAACATTAATAATTTTGATTATTAATGTATTTAATATTTTCCATTATCAACTACAGGTTATTCAAAGATAAGATTAATCTGAGTGATAATTTCTTTTCCAGTAGCTGTGAAGAGGCAAAGAAATTATTGAAAATGTTGGGTGTTGGGTACATATCATATCATGCATGTTAAAATGATTGTATCCTTTATAGAGGAGAATATGAAGACAAAGAGATATGTATGAAATGTGGGCATGAAAGGTATGATAAATAATAAAATAGGGGTAAGTCGTGTGGTCTTACTTTTAAGATATTGAGACACATACCTATAATCCCAAGGATTCAAAGGCTCTCTTGTTGCAAAGAATTAGCTATATTGCACGGATGACATGCCTCACACACTGGTGAGTTGGGAGCTATGTGAATCCCAACAAATTCAACAGCCATGAAGCATATAGGGGATACATGGCCTGAAAAATTCAAGGATTAAGTAAAAATTTTATCACTCAACATAGCCATGGATGACATCAACCCATATTCCCTCCAGAATACCAACTACTCTATTTATCATGTAGTAGTGATCAATAACAATAACCCCCCATGGTTGCTCATGAATAATTAACATCTTATGTTCTCTCTCATAGTCCGTGGTAGAAGACAAGTGAAGAATATGGATGTTTACTTACAACCACTAGTAGATGAATTGAAGGAATTACGGCATGGGATAAATGTATGTGATGTATCAAGACCCATCGCAGTAGAGAGGAGTTTTAAGTTGTATGGCATATGTGATTACACGACACATGATTATCTAGGCTTAGGATTTTCCTCAAGTAAATATCATGTTTATTGAATTTTTTGTATAGGTAAGAATATTGTTTCACATATTATCTATTTAATTCATTGTAATTGTTCTGATCTTAACGTTCCATGAATATTATGTGCAATAATTTCACAGATCTTATATCAAAAGGGCATTATGGATGTAAATGTTGTGGGCCTTCTTTGAAATATAAATGGTCCAACGACCTATGAAAGGCAGTGTATTACTCCTCCAAGGTACTCCTCCCAGAGGCACACCCTTACAGAAGAGAAACATTTGCTTTCAATGGTAAACGAGATAGAAGATGGAGGTCTGCAATAATGACACCAATTGCATGGATTAGAGTATATGACAGAGAGAAGGAGAAGAATTTCATAGAAATTTTCGATTCAAATGGGGAGCCTATGTTTGATGATTTAAAATTCTTCGACACCTATGTTGATAAATTTCCCATTGGGATGAAAAGGAAATCTATCTCTTATAAGCTCCCATATTGGGAGCATATTAATATTACGCACTTATTAGATACCATGCATGTATTTAAAAATATTTCATCTTATTTATGGAGGCACATATCATTGAAACAAAGTGACACATTGGCTTTTAGGAAAGATATTATTACTTCAAAAACTAAAAATAAACATTGGCCAAGATGACTAGAAAGCACAGGATCAAAGGCAGTTGGTCCCTCTAATTGGTATTTCAAGGAAGCTGATGTCCCATGGATTTTTAAAAAAGACAATATTTCTTTGGCAAAGGAAGTTATAATGGGTCTTACAGTGCCATGTTCATATGGGTATTCACTACGAAGTTGCTTCACCATGGATGGCCATTTGTTAGGGTTGAAATCGCATGACCATTTTAATCTTCTCAGAGTATGTATAATGCCAAAAGCATGATTTTATTAATTTTTTGAAAAATTTGTTATCCCATGCAGGGATCATAAAACATAACTAATTTTTTATATTATTGCATGTGTTTATAACTTTGCAATGTCATTATCCTTTGTTCATGTGTGGGTGTATGAAACATGACTTACCCCAACACCTAGGATGTGCCATATCTAAATTATTTGTATTGTATGTTTGATCAGGTCGATGGAGATTCATGTGGCTAGCATTCCATGGTGGCATCCAGAGATAGTTGAGATTTTTTATATGTTTTATAAGGAACTATCGATGAGCTTCTTGGACTTGAAGCTTCATATTCTAATCCCCCCAATAGATGATGTTGAATTAGTTGGGGTGGTTTCCTATTGTTGGAGGTTGTTCTTAGAGAGGTACATGAAGAAATTGAAAGGATTTGTTCGACAAAAGGAAAAAACCGAGGGGTCTATTTCATAGGGGTGCACATGGTATGATTCGTTCTATTATGCCAGTGATTACATCAACCAGATCGACAATAGACCATGTGCGGTGATTTCGAACAATGAAAGGGATGAAGACAAAAGAGAAGGGGGGCTTCTCCAAATGAATGGAAAAAGGCACTTGATATACAGTAAGAAACTTATAAATATTAAAATTTATAGAAAGTAAATATTCACGTTGAAACTCGACACAATGTATATTTTGATATCATTTGTCATTGTCACATTGATTTGATTAGCGAGTGCAGAAATTGAAGCAATCAATAAATTCGTTCTTTACAATTCCGAAATGACACAACCATGAGTCACGTTGTACGGACAAACGAGGATGAAATGGGATAGTGATAGGAAATAATTCATATGTTTGAATGGTATATGTGTGCCTTATCCTTACCATTTAAAAGAAAATATGCCAACTACATGCCCCAACAGTTGGGTTGTTAACCAAGTCAGAGAGAAATACAATGAAATCATTCGTTATCCGCGTGCTGAAGAGGATGCGCTAAACATACGGATTGGGTGCAAGAACTCAGTTATAATCTATTTATGTACATTTTAAACTATATTGCACATTTCAAATATAACATCTATATTTCATATTTTAATAGTTGGTTTATTATAAGACACATGACACTATGATTTTTTAACTTTTTTATAGGTACATTTGTTCCCATCTATGTGGGCATATGAACACCATTTTCACACATAAAATTTTGATGATGGACACATGATAAAAGAACGTGGAGTGGAAGTCTAGTTCTATCAATCTACTCGAGATAGCCACCATGATCAAAACCTAGTATGAGGGACATTAGGATACGTCAGAAAGATAAAACAGATCATTCAAGTGGACTTCTCTTTATTCCAATGTTTTATTTTAAGGTGTAAGTGGTGTGACACCTTTGATCAGAATAATGTAAAGGAATATCGTGATAGTAGGCCAATATGTATCAAATCTAGAAAGATGTGGGAAGAAGCTAAGGAGCCTTATGTTTTCCGCAAACACTAAAACCATGTGTTTTTTTACCCGGATGTGTTGGAGAGGGATTGGTGGTTCATATTGAGAGATGAAGCTAGATCAAAACATATTTTTTAGAACAATAGTGTTATCATGCCAAGCGAGCTGGAAGATAATGAGGGTGATCATGAGAATAGACAGTGCTATGTTACATGTGTTATTTCATCATTTATACTTTTTAAGATGGGTTTTTATAAATAATAGGACATAACCTTATAACTAAGACACTTTTTTTTCAAAACATTACAATATGAATTTTGAATTAATTGGTTTTCATTGTGCTAATGTTAAAATCATTTCACTTAATAATTTGCAATTATGTTGATTTTTTAAATGTGTGTGGATGATATATTCAAAGTGTATACTCTTATTTATGGTATGTAATATCATAATGAAATAATCATGATTCTAAACATGATTTTGTTTGCATTATTTTCTAAACTTTATGATGTTACAAAAACTCATATTATTCTAGGTTTATTATTTTACAGTTATTTATATTCATACATATTTATAAATTTACAGTTTTACAATTATGGTAATTTAACAATATTTATGGTATACATTTTACTTACAGTAGTTATGGTTTGAAATTGACAATTAATTTACAAATTTACAAATTTTAATAAAATTGAATGATCAATAATACAATTACAATTACTATTACAATTTTATAAATATTTTACATACAATTACAATTAAAATTACAATTACAGTTACATCTACAATTTTAGAATTTTACATAAAATTACAATCACAATCATTTCACAATACAATTACAATTTTACAATGTTTTACATACAAATAAAATTAAAATTACAATTACAATCAAAATTGCAATTACAATTACAATTTTACAATTTTACATACAATTACAATTAAAATTACAATTACAATCACAATCACGATGCACACAATTAGAATTACAATTTTTAAATTTTACATACAATTAAAATTAAAATTTCGATTTCAATTAAAATTACAATTCTACAATTTTACATACAATTACAATTAAAATTACAATTACAATCACGAGGCATACCATTACAATTACAATTTTACAATTTTACATACAATTAAAATTAAATTTCAATTACAATTACAATTACAATCACGACATAACATTTAATAAATATCACAATTTAATATTAAAAATGAACATCATGATAACCATTGTACAAACATGATATTCTAAAATACACATTCAAATTCACTAACATCATCTAATCATCTTGATCATGATCATCTAACAAAACAGAAGCATTGTATAACATCATCACAACGGAAACATCAAATATACATCTCATCTCAAGTAACTGCTATCACATACATATCTATGTGCAAAAACATTAAATAAACATATATAACATGACCTACCAATATACACATCATGATGAAAACCAACATGTAAATTAAGTACATCAACATGAACATAAAATACATTGACTATATATATATATATATATATATATATATTATGTCAAAAATATTAAATTGGAATATAACTGCATATAAATGTCAAATATCTTGTGGTACTATATCTATACTAGTACTAGTCAAGGCTTACTCAGTCGATGGTGCAATCTAATTCTCAGATGGATGGTGTGCCTGCTGATCAAATTGTATAATCTACTCAAGAATTGCCTGCTGATGAGTCGTCGATGGTGCAGCCTGCTCAGTGGATGGTGCGGCCTGCTAAGATGGACCTGCATTCTCAAATGGGATAGCCTACTTAGGATCGGGTGACTTCTCAGTAGATGGTAGTGTCTACTCAGGACTAGGTGTCTGTTTATATGGTGTAGACTACTCAGAAGATGCCTGTTGATCAGGACCCGATGTTAGCTACTCATGACCTCTAGTTCGAGGTGAAGGAGGACAAGGTCGAGTAATATAATAGTGATCACTCACCTCTAGGGAAAACTTTAGGGGCTAATAATCATAGGTGGGCTAATTTTCCATGTTTTTTCCAAAAAAAAATATTCTCTAATTTCCATTTTTTCTAAAAATTATTCGCCCATATTTTATAGTATAAAATTGCTCCACCTTAAAAATCACCAATAAATTATGTAGATATTGTATAAAATTATTTAAATTTTAAATATTTTACAAAAATATTTTCGAATATGTTATTAATTGCATATGAAGGGCTACGAGATTCGCCAAGGTTTGTAAATTTGAAGATAAATTTCTGTGGTTAAAACTTTCAATTCTACCCTCGTGATCACGACCATCAGATGAGCTGCTCTTGCATGCATATCCACGACACCTCTCTTCCCTAGACGCCAGTACTATGGAAGCTTCAATGATATGACACACAAGGGTCATTATATCGTAGGACAGATCTCTCCAAAGCTTTTTGACCCTAGGATCAGCCTCAATCTCTCATATTGTAGCAGGGAATACTCCTCATCAACCAAGAGTTGACATATTCAGTTGCCCAACTCCATCCTGAATTGATTGTCTGCCCTACGCCACACCCCTGTGGGTATCTGCACCCAAGGATAGAGTCTCTTAGCTTAATCCTCCACCTGCTAAATCTCCTCCTCAACATCTACACCTGGATCATTGGTGGGGGTGGAATGATGTCCCCAATGAATGTCCCAATATTCAAAAAGTATATATTACACAAAAAATAATTAAAAAATTTCATTAAAAAATTTAATAAAACAAGTTAAATAACATGTTAGAATAAATTTTATAATTCTAATTAATTAATTAATTAATACAATAAAATGAAACTATATTAATTTAAAGAAAACACTAATATTACCTCTCACATCTGGTGGTTCATTCTATGTGAAGAGGATGTTGGTACACCCTTGCTAAACCAAACTAGCATACTAACATGACACCATAACGAATGAGTGATCATTTATGCTCACTAGCAACTCCAGTGCATTAGTAGATATCCTGGCGAGAAAGTCAAACTTGCTCCACATCTGTATCCATACATGTAAAATCGGCGTATGAGGTTTTTGAACAAAGTTTGGCCTCATGTCCAAAAACCTCTAAAAATATAAACAAAATAACTCTGAAGCAAAAGGGAAGGTTAGCCTCCCACATGCCTGAGAACGACATCCATCCAATGTTGTACAAAAATTCTACAAAAAATCATGGACCATCTCACAAGTCGTGGTGCCTCGAATAAAGAATAAAAATAAAATAAAAGTGGTCAAATAATGCATTTCTCATCACTGGTATAGTGTGAATTGGTCATCAGTAGTAGTGAGAGTCACCTCTCCTCCTCTAGAACAAACGAACCTATGCATAACTGACCACTGAACACCTGAAAATCTGTAGGATAAACTTTATCATCCCTAATGTATCTATGGGAATACGCAAACTAAATCCCTGATGCATAGCCGACGGGGACATCTAGGAACTCGAGAAAATCCTAGCCTATCCTAGATAGGACAGTAATAAAATATATGTCCTCCTAAGTTGGCTTGTACCACTGGTCAAGACCAACCCGGAAATCCTATCGGTGGGCATCCCACCTATTGATCCATTTTCCCAATAACCCACTATGGCCCTTCAGGGATGTATCCTCCTCATAGAACTTGAGGACGCTTACCTCCCTTATGATTAACTAGGTGGTTTCCGTAATAGGGCAAGGGTACAAAAGTCTCTCCCTCTCTCATACCTCCCAGAGCTTAATCAAGCTATAATAGTCCTCTATATGTTCTTGATGTTCCCTTTGTTCTCTCCATTAACTTCAATGAATTATTAACATATTAAATACATTTTTTTTATTAAATGATAAATGTATCTAAAATATATAGATATAATTTTTTGAAACAAAAAACACTCAATGCGCCCAAAAAAATAGTCACGCACTATCATCATTGCATACTTTCTTATCACGCATTGTGCTCGGTGCACATGGAAAATGTTTCTGCATCGCCAAAGTAGGGAATATTTTTGTTCGGTGCATTGACCAAACTATCTAGCCCGGGGTGGATTGTTTGGTCAAAGCACCATACAACAACATTACATGGTGAATGGTGCAGTCCTACAAACAATGGCACCATTGACTATATAATGCTATTAGATGGGGGGTGTGTTAACCTAACTGTCCACCCCAAGGCAGTTATTTGGGTCAATGCACCACCCTCCTGACGGTATTACATAGTCAACAGTGCAGTTTTTTAAACGACTACATCACCGTGTTATTTGTTAAATTCTATTGGTGCACTTTTTCTCTCTACTGCACAAGAACCCGATGCGGTTTCCATTAATAGCGTTCACGGTGCGGCCTATAAATTTACAGGTAGCACCAAAAATGGTGTGAGCCGAGTGTCTCGAATGTACCGTGCAATATATATATATATATTTAAAAGGTTAATTCTAAGATAATCTCAAATTTTAATCTGCTAAAAGGTATAGTTATTGAGAAACAAGTAGATTACATGTATATTTGCGCATCAAGGAACCATATTTTCTAAGGAATTGAAGAAACCAAATTTCTCCACCATTTTAAAAAATGAAAAATCCACAAGGTGGGTAATGGATGGCAGAAATGTGTGCAATGGGAGAATTTATGGCAAGGTGACTCACAGAAGACAAACTCACACTAGTGCATGAGAGGTGTAGAGTGTTGAAAAAGATAAAATGAGGTTTTTACTATCACATTTTTTTTAATTAACCCTTTTTCGATGCATGGGATTTTTAGATGCACCGGGAAATTTTATCAATGTCACACCACACATCGTCATGGTGCACTAGATTACAAAGACACATCGGTCATATTTATACCTAGAGAAACATTGCTCCAGATTATTTAGACGCACCGGGCGATTTTGTACACAGAGAACAGAGTCTTTGTGTGCCAATTTTTAGTACACATTGGTGTGTTTTTCTTAAAATAGACCGATGCGGTTTATAACGAGAAATAGACCGCAAAAAACCATCCACAAAACCCTCCACCTTCCAACCTCCTCTAGAGACCTCCACTACAAATGGATATCTAGGCTATTTTATAAGGGCTTCCTCAAAAACATCCGCTAGATGGTATTTTCCTTGTAGTATTAAAAGGAAAAAGGAAGAAAAGGTTAGTAATTAACAAACTTGGAATCTAAATTAGTTTAGCCACTATAGTAGAGATTTGAACTTATTTGATGATATTTATGGTCACAAGTTATCTAGTGAAATATCTATGACATATTATGCATCAACGTGAATATGGGACCTTTCCCTCCCTACTTCACTCTTAATTCCCCATACCCAAATTATATATCAAAAAATAATTTAATGTGACACAATAATATTTATGCATATAAAGTAAGAAAACATATATTAAAAGTAAATGAAACAAATATTGTGTGTGGATATATGTATTTTTATACATACATAATATATAAGTTTCATGCATAGGAAGGTAGGGAAAAAAAATGTAGCAACACAAACCTATATTAATAAATTGTTTTATTGGAATATATTTCCCTGATACATGTGTTTTTTAATATATCCATTACCTATTTTTTCTTCCATTTTTTATTTTTTATTAATTTCATCATTGGTTCATCCTTTTATTGATTCTCTTTTTTTTTTTTGGTGCAAATTGAATATGCATACTATGACATGTTGTTTGTCTAGTCATGTAATCTGGATAGTGTGTAGTTTGCTTCAAAGGTGGATCCACTACAATATATATATATATATATGGTTATTTATTTTTCAAATAAGTAGTTCATTAATCAAAAGTTTAATTTTTTTTACTAATTTTAAAAGTCAATACCATTGGTTCAAAGTCCCTATGTTCATCTTCTTGTCAAGGATCCTCATCTACATGCTTCTCTATTTAAACAAGAAAAGTTATAAGTATACAAAATACAAGTAAATATTAATTATATTAAACCCTAGATTTGACTTTATATCCATAATACAAACACACCTATGTTGGACACCACTATAATTTAGTTAAATTACACCATAATTGAGCTACTATCTACTATTGGTCCCAATATTACTGCTGCTTTCTTGGTTATAGAAAATAGCCACATTAATTTATGGGATAAATGTTTCATGAATAGATTTTAAAAGTGGCTAACATTTAAATTACCTAGATTTTATTTTCCATGTCATTCAAAGGGGGGAATTGTGTTTGCCCCATGCTTTGTCAATGTTTAACCATGACTTGAAATATAAACTGGAAATTGATATAGAGGTCTCCTTTAGTGGTCCCAAACTTGAGGTGCTCCCTATGCATTGAAAAATATCACAAATTTTACTAATAGAGTGAAATTAAATAAATTTTAGATGATTATAGGAATTATATGGTTTAATTATTTCATATTTAAATCCATGATTTATGCTACTGTGAATTCTAATCGCAAGCATACGCAAAAGACTCACTTTAGTTGTGCATAAAAAACATGCCTAACATCAAACACTGCTATCAATTTGCTTAGATATGCAGTTAGTTGATCAGAATAAATGCTAAAAAATCTAGATCTATGTAGTTAATGAAGTTAAACCAAAAATAAAAGCAAGAGTCACTCCATGCATCCAATAAACAAGACAAGACAAGAATATTTTTAAAGAATTTTGTATTTATGACACCTAGTAAGGGAAGATAGAAAGGTGTTACCAGTCCCCCTCAATATAATGAGTTCTTGTATGTCCTCAATGCTTTAGATCTAAGATCTCTCTCTCTTGATGTACATGTAGAAAACCCATACTAAAAATGGAACTCAAGGGGAGTTCACAAGCAAAGAGATATAAAAATATTACAAGGATGGAGGATCAAATTCAGACCAAAAGTGTATATCCACAGTGATATTTAGGGAACAAAAGGTAGTGAATGAATGGAAAAACCATCCTATATATAAATAAAAATATTGAGTTAGTATAGATATTGGTGCATAATTAAAATATTATTAACCAGATCTAGATCCAACTTTTATGGAATATTTTATTATTTTTGTTGGAGGGAAAAATAATTTGAATTTGATCAAATCCCTTTATTTGTAAATAATAAAAAGGTAAATGATTTATTTATTATTTAAGAATGTGGTTGAGTAATAATTAAATAAATAATGATTTATTCAATTATTTATAAATGATTTAGTAAAATTAACAAGGAATATTATTTAAATAGTGTTTTAAATAATTATTCCAAGAAAATAATAAGATAATAGTGGTTTATCTAATTAATTTTCTTGTTTTGGGTTAAATATGACCACGAATATTAATTAAAATGGTCTTTAATTAATTATTCCTTGAGGAAAATCAAACAAATAACAATTTATTCGATTATTCCCCATGTGGTCTCCTGTTTAGACCATAAACAACTTACTAAGTTATTTTTCATAGTGAAAGAAATTTTACTAGGGTAAAATTCGTGTTACATTGTGTACTTTGGTCCATCTAATAGTAACAAGTTAGATGACCAAAAATTGGTTTAACACGTTCAGTTACATGTGGTCACCCTAGCCAAGTTTGTGTTGTCCATGTTTTTCTTTTCTTTCATTTGTTTTTAAACATGTTTGGGAATATATTAAAAGTTTTAAATAGGTTATATATTGAAATTTTTAAGTATAAGTCAATAAAATTCAATATATTAAATTAAAAATATCATATACCTTCTTGGACTAGGTGGTGTATTCGTTTATTTTCTCATTTTCTTCTCATTTCCACCGTTGTTTCTATTCTTCCACTCACTCTAAGGGATCATCAAATGATTCTATTAACTAGTGTTCTCTTGTGAATGAATCGTATATTTATATATCACATTATCCAAATATTTACTTGCTAATAAGAGGACTCTATTTTTTTTGGTGTGTTTTCCGGATCCATCACATCAACTTATTCATTTTACCGACATTTTGTACCTGTTACTCAGGTTCATTATCAAGGTAGAGATGTAAGGAAGAGAGATCTCAGAGAAAATGGAATGGGGGATAAATAAGGGTAGGTAAGGAAAAATAACTGACATGTTACCAATAATTAAGCTATTTATTAATACTAAATTCAAATATATTTAATTTTCAAATTAATTCGGTGTTTATTTCAGATTTCAAAATTAATAAGGTATTTATTTTAGTTGTTAATAAGGTATTTATTATCAGTAATTTGAAAAAAGTTTCTATATTTTATTTTATTTTAGGGACAGGTTATAAGAGGAGGTATTATAATATAAAAAGAGATAAGTTAATGTGTATATAAAAAGATTATATTAGTGTTAGATTTAAAGAAGTTAAATTTAATCAAATAATATTAAGATCTAGTTAAATAATAATATTTATATTTAACTGAATTATGTTACAATTATAAATTTTAATGTGTTGATAATTTTGTTAAGGTGTGATGAATATAACTATGCTATAGTAATATGAATATAAATTAAAATATACTACATCCTAATTAATTATTTAAAGGATAGATATTGTGAAATAATTTAATTACAGAAGAGTTGAAATATGAAGGGTTGATTTTAATCTGAGATAATGTTTCAAGATGAATTAGGTAATTATGAGATGGTTATATTGTAAAAGGGGTAAGGAAGTAAATATATATTAAGGGTGATTAGATGAAAAAGGAAGGGTAATGATTTAAGATAGATAAATTGCAAAAAAAATTTAGGGTTGGGAGTGGGTTGTCATTGAGGTTAACGTGGGAATCCAATTCTCACTAATGTTCCACCCTTCGTCGCAATTAAGGTTATGGGGATGTTTCTTAATTTCTAGGGCCTCCCTGAATTTCCTGTGAAAGTAATGGTCAACCTTGGCTATGATGCGGGAGCATTCAATGCATATGTGATGTTTGGTCTTTTTTGAATGCTCAAATAGGGTAGATGTTTTAGAGCTATTGTGTATTATGTCAGCAGGGTGTTCTTGGATTCTAGTTTTGATGGAGCGTCAAATTTACTCGATGTATGGAATTCCACACGAGCATGGAATGAGATAAACACCTTTTTGGAGATTAGGGTAAAGAGGATATTTAACCAACCTAAGGGTTTTATGAATCGTGTTCATAGATTTGAATGTCGGGAAGACATTGTTTCTCCTTAGAATGGTGGCAATATTATCAGTGATACCTTGTATGTAAGGTAAGGTCACCATACCTACCTTGATGTCATTGATGCTTTTGTTGATGTTGTTTTTAGGTTTGTCAGCATTTCGTAAGGCCTGGAGAGATCGATGTTTTCTATAACCATTTTTGGACAAAGCATCCATGAGATGTGCTTTTTCAGAATCAAAGTGATCTTTGTGAGAAATTATTATAGCCCTAGTTTCTAAGGTGTTTAGGACCTCGTGTGTTTGGGAGGGATGATGGTGAGAGCTGGCATGGAGGTATTTTCACAGTGAGAATATTTTTTCTATATACATGGTGGGAGAGGGATCCATCAGGGTTTCGAGAGAGGAGAATGTCAAGGAAGGGAAAGCAAGCATTAATTTCAATTTACATGGTGAACTTGATGGAATTATATAAACTATTGAGTTTTTTTTTAAATTCCTCTAGAATATCTTTTCCATGGGGCCAAATGACAAAGGTGTCATCAGCGTACCTTTTCCACCATTTAGGTTTGAGAGGGGCTGAATTAAGAGCATTGGTTTCAAAATATTCCATGAATAATTTGGCAATGACGGGTGATAGAGATGAGCCGATAGAGACACCACATGTTTGTTCATAAATGTTATCTTTAAAACTAAAAAAAGGGGATCGAAGGCATGTTTCAATGAGCCTACAAGTGTCAGGGTCAATAATTTTTCTCATGACATCCACGGTTTCGTTTATGGGGATTTTGGTGTGCAGGGAGGTGATGTCAAAAATAACTAGAATGTCATTGGGAACAAGTTTAATATTTTTAATTTCATTAATAAAATTATAGGATTCTTTGATGAAGGAATTTGTGTCTCCAACGAGAGGTTTCACTTTTTTGGTTAAGTATTTAGCAAGATGATAAGAAGGGCCCCCAATGGTGTTAAATACGGGTCTAATCGGAATACCTTATTTACAGATTTTGGGAGCACTGTAGATTCTAGGAGTGTAAGTGTTGCTTTCAACTAAGTTCTTGATGTCACACAAATTTCTCTTTTTAATTAAGTTACTAATTTCTTTGGTTATTATTTTCAAGAGATTTTTACTCAATTTTCTATAGCGGCCACTATTGAGAAGGTGGTCCATCATTTTATGATTATATTCATTTGTGTGCAGGATTACGGTGGCTCCTCCTTTATCCGCTTTAAGAACAACAATGTTAGGGTTGGAGTTTAAGGATTTTAATGTAAGGAACTCATTCTTGTTGATATTTCTTTTTGGTGGTTTGGATTTTCTTAAAATGACCGAGCAATCTTGTGTAATTATTTCTTTTATATTATCATGAAGGTATTTTATGCCATATTCTACATGAATTAGGATTTATTCAAATGGAATGCACCTAGGAGTAATGGAAAAATTTAGTCCCTTTTTTAATAGATTTAATGTGTGAAAGTGAAGTTCGACGTTTGACAAATTAATTAAGTTATTGTTAACATGTTTATTATGGTTATGTGAAGGAGAGGGTTGCGGTTCTGTTTCAGGTTTGTGGACTGAAACTAGATCTGAAAGGAAAGTTGGGGTGTTATCATGGCACTGACCTGGATTGACGAGGCTAGTAATTGAATCATCGTAGGAGAGAGGCTTGAGGGAATCATCATCATTGTCAAACGTATCACTATGGGAAGGGTGAGGAACTATAGGAGTAGCATTGTTGTGAGGTATGAGTTCGACATTTCGATGATGCTGAAGAGATTCCATGTCACGAGAAAGATGATTCAGTGGGCCGTGGGTTGGTTTGAGGGTCAGTGTGGGAATAGTAAACACTGTGTGATCAGAGGGTCCTTGAGGAAAATTTGGGATAGATGATGCCGGAGAGTTGGATATGCTTACGGAATGGTTGCAGGAATTCTTCGTGATTTCGGTGGTTTGAATGAGAATGGTGGGTAATTGAGGATGGTCTAGGGTGGAGATATCGTAGGTTTTGAGGACAGATTTATGAAGATGAAGGCTATCGAATATGCGTATAATATTTGCAGTGCTGCGAGCAGATGGGAGTGGTCTGTGGTAGTGAACGCATCATCAGAAATCTGATTTGGATTGCTATTTATAGGTAGAGCGGAGGTTAAGAGTGCCGTGTGAGATAAGTGAGAGGAGACTTGTGAATTATGCATTGAATTGGACATGATAATGGATCTGAGTGAATCGATTTGGGATGGTTTCAAAGGGGAATTGATTTTCACGGAGTTGGTTTGCTAGGAGAGTGATTGATAGGAGATGGAGGAAGTTGTAACAACTTTTGAATTAGGATTATGCTTCATCATTAGCATCACGAATTTCTAATATTGCGTTTTACAAGTTAATGATTCCATTTTGAGGGCTTTAAGAGTAGTGGTAGCGTCAATGATATGCCAGAGGGATGGATTAATAAAATTGGCTAAAATCAAGTGTAGTTCGAGTAATTTAACAGAAAAATTACTTAATCGATGTCTGGTTCGTTTTATTTCATTACACAGAAGGGCTGAGTTGGATTTGTGAAACATGTGATCATTCTTGTGATTCCGGAGGGAATGGTTAATTATGACAAACTTGGGAATGATGGAGGTGTCCCTACAGCATTTGAGGAATGTGAGATGAGACTTCCTTTTTGTAATTAGAGATCTCTATTGCTCAAATGTGTATGTGTCCGTTCCCTATAGGTAATTAATTTTAGATTTCAGACTTCTACGATTAATGATTTCTTTTAGTGTTTTTTCCAGATCCATCGCATCAATTTATTCATTTTACCAATGTTTACTACTCAAATAAACAAATAGATTAACCAAGTATTCAATAAAATCTTTTCTCAAATTGGAATTTTGAGAATTCCACCATGTACATATGGTGTTCTTAAATATATTGAAATCCTTACCAAACATATGGTTATCATTTTTTTCCAAAGCAACATTATCATTCATTTAAAAGACTTACAAACATGTAAATTTAAGTTAAATAATATTAAATAATTAAGATATTCATATATACCCTTCAATTTTTGAACCTTATGGATAAAAGTGTTCTTGACAACCAAATATGTAATTGGAAATATTTTTTTATTGGTAACATGTGTCAATCTATGAATTCGAGCAATAGAATCATCAATGGGTTTGTCTCCATCATTATGTACATGGTTTCGAATGCAATGGGAGGCCATGTCATGGACCCTAAAAAGGTATTTAATTTTAGTTATAGGAATATGGTCCAACAAAGAGGTAAATAGCCATGTGGGTATGTTACCTGTGCTAGGAATTTTTGGTGTTGGTGCATCACTACTACCCTCGCAAGACACATTTGAAATATCCTGCACAAATCCAAATAATCATACAGAAGTTAAAAATATATATATATTGGCCATATAAGAGTATAAAACCAAAATTCTTAATTTAAAATATGTGGTAGATAATTTGGTGGTTACTCCATATTGTTGTATATCTTCCATCAAACATCTACACCTTTCTTTGTTGTCCTACATGGTTCACACCTAACCAATACAATATTGGTTTATATCTTCCATCAAACATTCCTACATGGTTCACACCTAACCAATGAAAGAAGTTCCTTTCTTGCCTTTTCTAGGCACTTTTTAATTGGCTCCATTTGGTTAATGGATTCAAATAATTCATCATAATTGGCCACATTATCAACCTCGGGTGTACATAAGTACATATCTATCAACAAGAAGCTAGGATTACTCAATTATAAAAAATAAAATAAAATTCATGCTCGATGTATATGGATATTGTTATTATTTTAACTACCCTAATATTGGTGACTTTTCATGATCACCCTACCAGAATATAGGGAGAATAAAATATTCAAATGTTTCCTTGTCATTTAATAATCATAAAAAAGTTCTATACGACAATTTTTGTTATTTTTCCACATCAAAGGGTTTTATTTCTCTAAATGAGCGGAAAAAGGTATAGGAATAGGTAAAATAAATATTAATTACGAACAATCCAACCTGAATAAATAGATATGGAGGTAAATAAACTTTGGAAATGTTCTTATATCTTCTTTTTTTCAATAATATAACTAATAAAAAGGTCAAGAATATGTGTGCATAGAACGTTGGAATATTTACAAATACTAAGGGGGTGGCGTTGAATCAGTATTAGCAATTTTTAACTTCAAAAACTAATAAATGTGTCCATAGACATAAATAAAAGAACATAAATATATAAAACATTTTTTTTTTCATATGAAACCCCAAATTAGGAGAAAAAGGCATGATTCTTTTATTAAAGTCATATAAATATTACATTCAAATTTATCACCACACACTAAAAGGAATCGCCAATTCCCTATATTATAAACACCTATTGAAAGGAAGAAACAACTACCTCATTTATCATCACCAAATTTTTTCCAAGAGTCAATATTAGTCAATGAAAGTATGCCCTCCCCATATCTACTCCTTTTTTCCTCACACAATAACTCAGTTTCCCAAACACAACCTGCTTAGAAACAAAACTTTCCTCAACAAACGATCCTTGAAATCAATGTTATTATCAAGAAAACTTGGCCTCAAGAGGCCCAAAACCATGAATAGAACTTTAAAATTAATACACTTAAAACCAACCATAAAGTAATAAAAATATTTCTTATATAAATATTCCTCCTCCACATGGTTTAGCTTCCTCAATAGAGAATAGTGTTAGATGTTAAACAATATGCTTAAAAATCACCTTCAAACATACTAGAATTCGGGCCTTAAAATATCCTTTAGTTTGGCCTTATTTGTACAATATATTTGGTAATGTAATTTGGCATATATAGGGATAGTTCACTCCTCTTAGGATAGTCCTAAAACATGACCTTCCATATTGGAATTAATCTCTCTACATAGAATTGAAATTAGGGCTTCAAAAGGGACATAATTAGGCCCTCAAGAGTAGGTCTATAATCATTCATCTAACAAGGACCAAAAAATTTCAAAAGGCATGAAAAATATCCTTCCAAATAAGCCAAATTTTTTTTCCAAAATAAGCTTTAAACCCTTTAAAAATGTGCCAAATATCCTTCCTGAGAAGGTCTCTGCAAACCAACCACTCTTCACTTCAGGTTCATGAGGTTTTCACCACATAATTCCTTATTTTATTTTCTTTTTTTAATTAACCTAAAATTTACTTTGAGAGTGACTTCAAATTTTCCTTCTCCTACCTATTTATAGTGCATTCAGTGTCGATACTAGGTCAATTTGTTGGCTGGCTAGATTGGCTTGTGCAACAAGTAGAATGTAGAGTGAATATTTTAAATCTAGTTTCTTGTCAAATGTGAGGAGTTACATGGAGTTACATGTATCATAGGAAATTGATTTCAATAATATTTCCATCCATATAGGTTATGCTTTCATTTGAGCTAGGTAAATGCATTAAAATATAGTGTATCCAAATGTGGCATAAAAAATTCAAAACAAATATTTTGGAATTTTTTATCTAAATTGGTAAATTTATCTTTAATTTATATAGCCTTTGACATCAATGACAACTTGTTTCAAAAATATCCCCCTTTGGCATTGATGGAAACCATCATACTCACCTTTTTATGAAGCTACCCATATACTCATGCTTCTTAATTTTTCTCTCCATATTTAACATCAATGCAAAAGGTTAACTCCCCTTAACACTCTTTCACCCCTTGAATTTCCTCGATGAATATTTTCCAAATAAATTTAGACTCCAAATTACTCCCATTTTTTCTAATACACACAAATTCCTCTCTCGGAAGTGTCTTCTTGAAAATATTTACAATTTTTTCCTTCATGCCAACATATTAAAGCTTAATATTATTTTATATGACTTTATCCATTAGAAAGTGAAACTTTATAGCAATATGGTTGTTCTTAGATTGTATTACTATATTTTATAGATGCTTATTTCCATGGTGTTGTCACAAATAATTGGAATAGGCTCATCATATGTGGCTTGTATGTATTGCAATTTTTTCTTCATTCCCGGGACTCGATTACAACATATTGTTGTTCAAATATATTCTATTTATGTTGTAGACAAGTAAATTTAATATTTCGTATTTCTCACATATAATACTACTCGAACTGTACTTATTTTACCATTTATACTTCTTACCCAATCTACATCTTTGTAAGCTACTAGTGTCAATTCCTTTCATTATGAATACCACAACAACAAGTTTATTGTTCCTTTGAGATATACGAAGGTATTTTTCACTACAAGAATATAAGTTCCATTCAGTGTTGCTTGAAAATTTACTACTTTTCCAACTCCTTGAATTACATAAGTTCTTAAATATGTCACAAATATTAGGCTACCAATCACTAATCTAATGATCCACTTCCTTGGATCCTTCTTCTTTGTTCAACTTGCATACAATGACCATAGGAGTCCTCACAGGTTTGTAGTCTTAAATTTTGAACTTCTTCAAAATTTCTTTCATGTAATTGCTTTTAGAGATGAAAATATCTCCATCTAACTTAGATGTTTGGATCCCCAAAAGTAAATTGAACTCCCTAAGGAAAGAGATTTCAAAAAAAAAAAATTGGATAAATTTTGCAAAGTTTTGACATAGTCTATCATCACCACCTCCAAATATGATTTCATGAACATATACTTCAATGTTGATCATATTTTATTGGTCTTCTTTTATGTGGTTATTATATTCTACATTTCCCTTTCTAAATATTTGTTGTTACAAATACCTGTCCAATATGAATACCAAGCTCTAGGGACTTACTTAAGTCCAATAATCCTTTCTTCCATATGCAAACATATTGTTCATCTTTTGATAATATGAATCCTTCTATTTGCTCTATGTGTACTTCTTATTATAGCTCCTCACTAAGATATGTTTATTTTACATCCATCTCACACAAATTGTTTATATTTAAGCAAGCGTAGCCCAGGATCATTTTGATTGATTCCATTCTGGATATTGGAGCATTTTTTTCAAAATATATCCTTTCAACATTAGGACATCATTTGCACATAAGCCTTGTTTTTCCTCTATTCACCCTTCCATCTTCATTAAGTATGTTTTTGAACACCCATTTTGTGCCAATCATGTTTTTTTTGTAGAGCATTGGAATAATTTCCCATGTTTCATTCTTCATAATTTGATTTAGTTCTTCTTCCATGGCCTTGATCAGATGTTCATCATTTCTATATTTGTTAAAGTTACTTGGTTCAATTTTGGAAAATAGTGATAGATTCCATTTCTATGGTGTTTGTGCTTATTTTCATCTTTTTATTTCTACTCCTACACTCGTCTACCCATTGATTTATTTTTTTTGATGATTCTTTTGATACCAGGGTTTATCTATCTTGGATGGTTTTTAAAAATCTTTTTAATTATCTTATCCTTGATGTTCTTCCTCTGGCTACTTCTCTTCTTGTTTTCCCTCTTCTTATTTTTCTTCCTCTTTCTTTGGTTCTTCCTATTCCTATTCTTCAAATATATGTGCATTTTTTTTATTTGCTCCTTCGACTTCAACACGTTTGTTTCATCAATATTGATATTTATTCTTTCTATTATCTTGTCGAATCTGAGATTGCATAACTTATATTCTCTACTCTTATATGGGTAACGAAAACATATGCCTTCATTTATCCAGGAGTAAAAATTTGATAAACTCAGGTTATCCCTCTTTATATAAAATTGTCTTCCAAATATTCTAAAGTGATTAACACTAATTGATATTCACTTCAATCATTCTACTGAATTTTGTTATTGTTGCTTCTAGGAAATCCTCTATTCAAAATGTGAACAATTGAATGTACTTATTGTATCCAAAATATATTACATAGATTGGATTCATGCTATAAAGTTATAACCATCTCTTCTGCATTTATGTTTATTTCACCATTCCATTTTGATAAGGAGTTATAGATATTGATAAATTTATTCTTAGTCCATGTTATTCACAATAGTCATTCAATTCACTTAAAGTAAATTATCCTCCATTATCTAATCTCAAGCATTTTATTTTCAAATAGTTTCATTTTCATCAAGTTTCTTGAATATTCTAAAATTTCCAAAAGCTTCTAACATCTTTTTAATAAATAAAACCCACGTCATCCTTCTGTATTGATCAACAAGAAACATGAAGTATTTTTCTCCTTCTAGTACATGTTTTCTTCTTGACCCACATGTATAATATCTAAAATTTCAATTGGTTTTGTCGTAGAATTTTCTTAGTTTCTAACACAACAAATTTTAATTCCATGTTGAAAATACTTGCACATAACATTAAAAGGATTTGTCATTTCAATAATATACCTTACACCTTCCTTCTTATTTATATTTACAATATTGTAAAATTGTTTATACCCCAATTTCTAATGCCAAATCCAACGTTCATTTTATTTCCTTACACACTTCTCACCTGCTCGTCTGTGATCCTGTGACCTACCCGCCTATTATAATGGAATGGAGTCTCATTAATTTTAAAATATAAAATTCTCGGCCGAGAAATTTCAAATTTAAAAATTGAAATTCTCATTCACATCGTCATCCATGGATTGAATAAAATTTAAATTCCAAATTCGCATTGAATGAATACAGGTAGTCATTAACGAAGAGGGCATCGAGATGAGAGGAGGAAATAAATTCAATATATGAATGGTGAGAGTATTAAATGGCCCAACCTTATGAATGGAATATATACATAAATCCCACTAGCTTGCACATCTTACTTTCAGGGCCTTCTCTTAGAGATGTTAAATAACAAATGGCTTGGTAAATATGGATGTCCATCAGATGGTGTACGAGAATTCATTGTACTAGTGCACTAGAAGTTGTTGTACTTCCTAATGTTTTATGAGTGGGAGGTATGCCAACACTATGAAAATATATGAAATGGGTACCTGCGGATGAAGGAAGATGCTACCCCTAATGTGTCAACATCAACACTACATGCGTCATTGAGGTCACAACATTGCAACTATCTCAATGCACATAACACCAATTTCACTGACCGTAATACATTCCTCCCAAGAATATCTACCCTCCAATGTGAGATCCATAACTTCGAAAGGTCTCTCTGCATTATTCTATTTCCATGTCTGGTAATTGATCGATATCAACCAAGGATACAATTTTAGTTAGCTATGATTCAGATTTCTTTGACATGTTAGAAAATATGATATATGTCTCTGACTTATGATGGTTACATGTACGATTATGGTTTATATTGATTTCATGTGATTCATGATTCTAATTTATGGTGGATGTGTTTTGAGCTAATCAAATGTGATATTTTCATACATGATGATTTTATCAATGAATTAGTTTGACTTGTTGTGACAAGAAGTGAACATAATTGTAAGTGTAGCTTATTGATGAGCTACCAATGAGGTATGATGTGATTTTATTTCAAATTTTTTTAATCTAATGGCAGTTACGTGCTTGGTACAAGAAGCACCGAAATTCCTAGTTGGGTGGTTGAAACTAATTGCAAGCATTAGCAACAAAAACAAAAAGAATTGAAACTGACAACAATATGTTGGTAAACCACTTCAAGACCAGGGACATTTTGGGACACTGGTATCCACTAAAGTCCATTGATTTCCATGAGCATGGTATGTCCAGTATGATGGCTTTGAGGTAGGTATATTCCTTGTTTGTTTTAAATTTTGATGTGAGGAAGCCTTTCCAAGGGATGGATCACTCAGGATAAGGGATTTCACAGAACTTGGAAGGTGAGTGACGACATAGAAGGGGATTAGTAGATCTCCCGAGGGAATGTATAGTAGAGAAGGGAAGGTTAGTGATGGATTTATTTTGGTCATTAGAACTTCTATATGGAATCAAATGCACATTAGGAGTGCACCATAGAAAAATGAGTCTATAAATATTTATTGAGGGTACAATAACACAGGATTATGGCACTAGAAATTGAATATAGATCTGGATTTGATAGTGGTTTATGGACTTCCTGAGAAGGAATTGAATCTTGGTAATAATTTTAGGGTGAAGGTGTGAGCTTATATATTCCCTTATTGTGGATGTAGGCTTCATATCCTTTTATTTGTTGGTTCAGAAAATGTGCATATGTGTATGTGCGTATATTATTGAAAATATTGTATCAAGCTAGATTTATAAAGCTCCATAGATATTATGGATGTATATATGAATTCCATTGTAAATACTTCAACTATATGTGTTATAAAGCTCCATAGGAAATATGTTTTATTTTATGCAATTTTGGGGTTTCCAGGTGTCATTGAACATTGAGGATGATGTTCCCCCAAGGGGGAGGGTTCTTTAATATACTTGGTGAAAACTCCATGTAATGAAAGTTAATAAAGGAAAAATAATAATCATGGTGGATGGAACACTTATTATAAGATGAATGGTGGGAAAAAAATCCTAGTGGGTGTCCATTTCAGTTCATATGGCTAAAGGAAATTGGAAATGGAAATAGTAAAGGCTTTGGAAAGGAAAAGAGGCATTATTGGAATTTTATTTATGAAAATAAAGGAAAATAGAATAAAAAGGAGGTGAAAGGTCATAGGTTGCATGTGAGGAGGAAAATAATGGAAAATAAAGAAACTAGAGGCCTCGTTGATAAAAGGGTTTATGAGGATTAGTGGCCTGGATTTTTCTCACATTTATTGCTCTCATTCTATTCTCTCTCTCTCATACTATTGCAAACATAGATTTTTTTGGGAGAAATTTCTCATTCTATCAATAAAGGAAAAGAAGGTTGGAGGAAGGAAGGGAAAGATCAAGCACTTACACTAAGATTCTTTGTAGGTATCGATTTGAATGTGTGATTTCCTTGATAGATTTGGCATGCATGGTATTGGATATGGTTCTCTTATTTCAAGGTGTTACCACCAAATTGACCTTGATTGGATGCTCATCAATCAACACAATGTAAATATTTCAAACCACTTCTAACTGAATACTATCCTCTTCAATTTGAGAGGGCTCTCTCAAAGGGACTTTATGATTTTGAATAAGGATAGTACTAGATGGATAAATCTATGAATAGTAACTTGGTTTTGTATGATGGCAAGTTGAAAAATGAAGGCTTTCTACCATTGGTCTTATGGAGTCAACAATCAGTAGTATTATTGGCAGTGGTTCTTCACATGGAATTTTAGGTAGATAGAGGTTTTTAACAAAGATAAGTCATACACATAATATAGGAAAACACAGTCATTTCACCCCTAAAGGAAGGCAGAGAATAATATTATGAATTTTGAGTAATTAGAGCTTAAATATACTACAAGTGATTAAAATTAAAGATATAGATCAATAGCACATCAAAAATCTCATGAGAATCTTAGGTCTAGAAATAGTATGTCACTTTGTATTACTGATAATGGATAAAACATACAAGTAGCAATTTGGTGCAATATTCTCCAGCCATTTTCTCTTTGATGTTTTGTCTATAAATAGGCATTATTTACATTTTAGATGATCTACATGGCTGGCTTGATCTTCAAATTATACTCTGACACCTACCACTAACTTGAAACAGAAAAATGACAGCTATCCTTTAAAGAAAACAAACTCCTAATAGGACTCTATCTCCTATTTATTAAATTTGTTTATCCTATCAGTGAAACAGTTACATGATGGTTACATAATGAATGTCACATGCTTGAAGGAAAAATTACCATATTTCACCACCACTTTGTATCATCAAATCACCCCTAGGACTGTGGAACATAATCTTGATTTTTAGGAATGGATGACCTTCACTTTAAACATTGTTTTGACTGATGAGATGGCTATGTGGCACTTCCTTTGGGTCATGAATCTCTGCTGGTATGGTCCATTGACATGCTGGAGGTCTCCAGCTAGCTGATGTGCTGTTGAGATGCTAAAAATTCTTCAAAAACTCCTAGCCATGAAAACAGGGCACTTTTAGGCAGTCTCGTAGAGAGTTTTAGTAGCATATGAAAAATGAATTTTCCATCAATCTCTTTGAATCATTTGTTGTTCTAACACCTTCATTATGCAATGACGCCTTGTAAATAGTTGATATCCCTTCAAAAAACTTGACAAAACTGATTTTTAAGGAAAAAAAGCACCTACATGAATTTTCGTAGCGTATTTATGGCCTCAAGCCTCACGTATGCTACAAAACTGTCCTAAAAACTAGAATTTCATGATTTTAAGAATGTCTTCAAAAAATGTTCTCCAAATACAAAATTTGGGTTCTCTGCATGTTATGAACCTCATCAAACATATTCCATCTCAATTTTTACTCCTGTGGTGTTTCTTCTTCATTTACAATCAATTGACTAATGGACTCTTCTACCACTGTCAGCTTCAGTCCTTTCTTTTCCAACTCCATTTGAATCAAATCCAATTGCTCCTGAAGATATTCCACATTGTCCTTTAATGCTATTTTTTTGGATTCTAAGTGAAAATTCATCCTCCTAACATGTTTAACCTCCCCTCTCAGTGGTTGATTTCATTTCATCAACTTTTATGTATTGTCTAAGGTTTTTCAAACACTTGTGACTTGTTCTTCCCAGATTTCCGTCATTTGTTCAAACTGAAATTTCTTAGCTCTATGTTTCTTTGTATCTTTCTTTCAAAATTATATCTCTTTACCTACCTCATTCAACTGCTTTTTCAGGATCTCTATTTCTGGTTTTTCAATAATTTTCTCTTTACCCTTTCTTTGCTTGATAAGCAGTTCTTCCTTTGCTGGTGAAGAAAAATATATGATGCTTGTTGGCTCGGTAGTTTCATTTATTTTCTCAGTCTCTTTGCTACTTTCCATGACCTTTCTTGCATATCTGGTCATTGGCTTCCTAGGTTGAAAAATGAAACCATCATCATCACCTAAAAAATCTAGTTTTTTAGCAGTCTTTCCTTTCTTCAACTTTGTTCCTCCATCTTCAATGTCTTCAGCTTGCACAATGGGTGATTCTTCAATGTCAATTTCATGCACGATATCCTCCAAGTTTCCTTGAGCCACTATATCACTCCTAGTGACTCTCTTGTTGCCTTGTTTGCTGACTATTTCCTTCTATTTTGTAGGTGTTGTTTTAGGTGTGTCAATATTTTGCAAAGGTTATGCTTCCATGCTCACTGGTTCTGGAGGAGATGATATATTTCCTTCTTCAACTACCTCTTCCACAGCTGGTGATGGAATGTTTATAGGTTTGGAGGCTTTCTTAGGATTAACTTCATCAATTTCATAACAACATTGAAATCTAACATATATTAATATATCAACTTACAATTAATATATTGATAGCTCTCAATTGTTTTTTATATTCGGATTTATGGTAGCCATATCTTAAGGACAGAGGGTTTAATTCATTTCTTTATTGGAGAAGTCACTTATTAACTATATACTCCTGATCATTAACTCATTCACATGGGTGCTAGGATATTTCAATACACCTTTGGCTTGGATTCTTGACACGTCTACAGTCAAGATGAAATCATATACCTACTTGGGTCATTTCGAAGAATTTCCCTCCTTTCAGATTTTGATTTTCATTTGTGTCTTTATAGAAACTCTTGTTGAGCTCCAAATATGTTCTTTCTTCCACCACATTCCTCTCCATTTCCTTTGTCCATTATTAATCACAAGCTCAAATGATCAGTAGAATTAGTTAAAATTGCTTTAAGAATATATATCATGACTAACTTGCTATGTTTTTATGATTTTGTCATTGTAGTACTTTTTGAACTAGATCTAGCTACAGAATGCATACATTCTATACCTAGTTTCCGATTCTGCAGCTGTCTTCATGTTTATACAGGTTCCAGGTGTCATCTTAGAGGAAAATACATATGGCCGTATTCCACATCATGCCCTATCATTTTTCGCTCTCCACGAAGTTTGAACGGAATTCTATAGGCGGTTATGTATGTGGGAACTCAAACTAGGAGAGAGACTCCTAATAGGATAAGGACAGTCTAGATGTCCTTAATTGTATTACCTGACCACCATCAGAGTCATAGTTTGGTTTTTATTTGGAAAGACAATTATCCCTAGGTTATCTCAAGATAGTTATGTAAATTTTTTACAAATATGGCTTGGGAAACCAAGGGACAAGGTTAGATTTTGTGGTTGATTGCTAGATTTGAGAAGTCTGAAAACACTCTGTTTTTGAAGTAATTTCTCTTTAATGAAAGAAGCAACATTTCCTTGAAAGCGTTGAGTCAATCTTGAAGTATATTTCGTGCTACTCTGGTGGTAGAGAGCCCCTGCTACCTGATCAGCCTTGTTTATACGGTTTAGATAAGTATTTTAGTCTCGTTTTCATTTCTAGCTTAGGCAAGTTTCTGAATTTTATGTTCATGCTTGTTTACATTAATTATCACAACTAGACTTACTCTTATAAACTCTTCAAAAATATCATCACGATGAATAAGGCATAGCTGTGGTATTGTAGGTTTTAGTTGCATTTCCTTTTGAATTTTATGATTTATGCTTGTTTACACTAAGTGTCACAGCCGGTCTTACTCTTACAAACTCTTCCAAAACACCATTAACAATGAATAAGAAACAGCTGTGGTGTCTTAGATTTTAGTTGTATTTGATTTCAATATTATGTTTATGTTCAATTGCATTGAATAATACAGCCAAAATTGTTTTACAAACTCTTCCAAAATATCATTCCTATTGAACGAGATGGGCTGTAGAATTCCATAGACTAGTTGCATGTTAATTTAGTTAGAGCACTCCGGAGGTTGATTTCATTTAGTTTAGCTCTGTCACTACATTTCCAGTTTGATAATGGCATATTAGTTTAACTTTGTTCACTGTACTTCAAGTAGATTAGAAGCACTCTAGTTCAGTTTTAGTTCATTTTTTTTCAAGAAAAGATTAATGGCATTTTAGTCTAGTTGCAGTCACTGTCTTTTAAGATTGATAGATCACATTCTAGCCTAGCTTATCCATTGTATTTCAAGTAGTATTAGTTGTCAGAATTAGTCTCTTGGCCTTCATTATTTACAAACTTACTTTTGTTCTGAATATATATTGATACATCATCACATGAACAGGGGTCAGTCATATTATTTTAAGGCTTTGATCACTCTGAAATTTTTTGACAAACTCACTTATAGCCTTTTTCCCAAGCATCATTTTAAAAAATTTCAAAACTGATGAATAAGGCCTAGAAGTGATAAGTCAAGTTGCAGAATGGGGTAACTTCAGCATCATAGGTTAATCTAGAATAGGAACCTTACTGTGTTACAAATAATCATTTTTGTGAGTTGATTTTTTATTTAGGAGAACTTCATCTACACTTAACTTGTCCATTTCTCAAGCTCTTCCAACACACCTTTAATGAATGAATTGGATAAGTTCAAGCTCATGTTGTGATTTATTTTCTTTCAATGAAGTCATTATCAAACTTTGCATTTTTTGTTTGTCATCAATAGTTTAGGCTTTGTTTTGTTTTAAAATAACCAATAGCTTCTTTTCACCAGCACTTAGTTCTTTCCCTTTTTCAAACATAAAACCATAAAACCAAAAACATAATAAAACACTAAACACAACATAGTGAGAAACAAATACCTAGGCACATATAGCGCACCACACTTCAGCATTTTACCAACCCTGGTTGACAATTAATGAACTCAATTTAGGAACACTAGGTTGAGCACAAACATTTTGGCGCCGTTGCCGGGGAAGTGTAACTAGGTAGCCTTTTTTCTTAACTCCCAAAAACAATGATATGCGTAGAGAGAGAGAGACTCAAGGGGTAGATTCATAAGAAGTAGAAGTAGAAGTTTGATTCCTAGAACACCACTTGTTTCACCTAGACCAAGAGCCAGTACACCTCCGACTCAGACCCACATTCCATCCTTTACTGATACTAGACTTCCAGAAGACTTAAGATCAGATATTCCATTAGAAATACCTTCCACTTCATCCACTGAACCTGTCTCAGGAGAAGATTTAAGGACCCTTGCTAGATATACAAACTTTTCCACTTCCACAAAAGAATCAACTATGGCAGAAGAAGGGGGAGGAGGAGTCTTTAATGGAGAATGCACATTATTTGGAGGGGGTAGAGGTAGAGGTAGAGGAGAAGGAGGTAGAGGTGCAGAAGGAGAAGGAAGTAGAGGAAGAGGTAGAAGAGAAATGGGAAACTCTTTTGGGTTTCCTATAGTAGATGAAGAAACCAATACAGCTATGAAAAACATTTCATCCTCTATCCTTCCAAACTTATATGGACTTAAAACTGAAGATCCTAAAACCTTCCTATTTGAATTTAAAGTCCTATGTAGAACTTATGACTACTTACAAGATGCTAAAAAAATTAAACTATTTCCTTCAACATTGAAAGGAGCACCATTGAAGTGGTTTATGAGTTTGATCTGGCAGTTTGATCTGGCAGTTCTACTTCAGGACGCGGAAGACATGAAACAAGCATTTCTAGAGAAGGTATTTGGATTATTGTGTAATCAATCATAAGGAAGGAAGTGTTTAAGGTAATACAAAAAAGAAAGATGAAAACACCAGAAGATTTGTTAGAAGATTTCATTCAACATAAAGCTTGTCAAAAAATGAAACTTAGGCAAAGACACCTTAAAATATCTCTTGTTGAAGACAATTAGGGATGAATGGTTGGATATCCTTAACATGATGGGAAAAGGGGATATATCTCAACTCACATTACCTGAAATATCTGAGTTATGTATCAACCTTTCAAGAGGGAAATCCAAAACTATAAAAGATCCAAGAGACCTTGCTCTTGCAAAGGCAAGTAAGTCTGCTTCTGGGACAGTAAGTAGGGCAGAGATAGGGCATATGCTTGATGAATTCAAACCTGACATCTTATGGAGTCTTAGTGAACAAACAGACACCCTTAAGTTACAAAACAAGCAAAAAGCTGAATTTGATGCCTTAGCAATCTTTTGTTCCAAATGTAGAAGGAAGCATGCCATGAGAGAATGTCCTTTGGATGTAAAAGTTGTAGAGAATTGTGTAATTTTTTCAGAAAAACATGAGACCAAGAGTTGTCCTTCACTTCCTAGTCTTAAAGCTATCTTTCAAGAGGAAACTCCTACAAATTCCACAGAATCTCTCAATTTTGTCTCTAGAAAGCCTTGGCAAGGACCTCAAACACAAGGATTCCATGATCAAATGTATAACCAACCTCCACCAAATTGGAGTTCTTGGCAGCAACCTTGGCCCCAATTTCAAAATCAATCTCAAGCTTGGGCACAAGGAGCAAAAAATCCCTATGGAAGATACTCTCAGTACTATTAGTATCCACCATCCTATCCACCATACCCACATTTTTATACTCAAAATCCTCAACAAAATACTCAACAGAATCCTCAGAACGCACAACATTAACATCAACCACTTCCATTACCATTTCCTCAGAAATCAAATCAGTTTCCTACTCAACCCATACCAAACCCCAACAATAAAAATCCTCAGAATACATACATGATAGAAGGCCAACAGTTTCCAACTTATTTAGTTACTCCTCTAGAAAATTATATTCAACTTGGAATGCAGAAGAATATAACGAAAAAAAGGAAACCTTCGCAAGTCATATGAAACAAACAACTACAGAGAAGATTCTCTACGGGGAAATAAAGGTCTTGGAAGAAGACACATCTTTGCAAGGACCCAAACATTGAAAAATCAAACAAGAAGTAACCAATCATTTTCAGCATCACCATATTAGACGTGTAAACATCCACTTCTACCTCCCGCACTAGGAAAAGATTAAAAATTGATCAAAGGGTGCTTGAAAAACAAGTGTAATTGCCTAATTATGATTTCTAGATGACATGCCAAAAGTCACATTACGTTTGGTATTACAAGCTATAAGAAATTCCAATTTTATTAAAACAATAAAGGAGTTGAGCATAGAAAAGGAAACAATAAAATAAGAGAGACAAAGAAAATTCAACTGGCAGGAAAAATAGCAGACATCATGATGGGTAAGATTGTTATTCCAAAGTATCTAGACCCAGGAAATCCAGTTGCCAAAATTCACATCAATGGAATTGAGATCCAAAACACACTCATTGATTTAGGAGCAGCAATCAATATCATGAGTAGACAAATCATGGATAAACTGAAACTTCTTAATCTTCTTTTTACACCCACATTATTACAATTAGCAGACAGATCTGTGATCAAACCTAATGCGGTAATAGAAGACATTCCAGTGTCCCTAGATTCTTCAGAGTATCCTGTGGATTTCATGATCCTAACTCCTAAGAATAACCTAGGAGGGCATCCTATTATATTAGGAAGACCTTGGTTAGCTACAGCTGATGCTTTCATTAGTTGTAGATCCGGTGATATGTACATCTCTTATGGTAGTTCAACTAATAAATTCACTTTGTATCTTCCAACAAGGACAATTACATATTTAGATGATACTCAATGGATAGAGGATGAAGAAGACTTACAACCTCTCTTCACAATTTCAAAAATTAGTGAAGATAGTCAAATTCTGAATACTTTAGAAAACTTTGAATCCTCTTCGGAATACAAACATGAATAATTTCAAGAAGAATCCAACATTGAGTTTTTTTCATCAAGACAAATGTCTCTTTATTCTATGGATAAATTTGGCAGCTCTACAAGTGAGATATTTCCAGGAAAAACTTTAAACATAAACAAGAACCTAGAAAAATCTCAACAAGAAGAGCTAGTCAAGATCTTACAGATACATTCTTTTGCATATGCATGGGAGTACACTGATATGAAAGGGATAAGCCCCAAGACTTGCACTCATCACATCTACATAGAGGAAAATTGTAAACCAATCAGACAACCTCAAAGACGGATGAATCCAAATCTTAGAGAGATTGTTAAAGAAGAATTGCAGAAATTGTTGAATGTCAACTTTATATATCCTATTTCGGATAGTCAGTGGGTTTCTCCTTTGGTAATTGTGCCAAAGAAAAATTGTAAATGGAGGGTATGTATTGACTACCGAGAATTAAACAAAGCTACTCGATCATTTTCCCCTACCTTTCATAGATCAGGTGTTGGATACCTTAGCTGGAAAAAAGTACTTCTTATTTCTAGATGGGTTTAGTGGTTATAATCAAATTCAAGTAGCACTTGAGGATCAAGAAAATACCACATTTACCTATCCTTGGGGTACCTATGCTTACTGAGTATTGCCATTTGGATTATGCAATGCACCTGCAACATTTCAAAGGGCAGTATTAGGAATATTTTCAGATCTAATACATGATTGTGTAGAGGTATATATGGATGATTTCAAAGTTTATGGAAACACATTTGAAGAAGCATTAGAAAACTTGGAAATTTTTTTAAAAATATGTAAAGAATAAAATCTTTCACTTAGTCATGAGAAGTTTTTTATGATGTTTACTGAAGGAATTGTTTTAGGACATCACATTTCAGGGGATGGGATTAGAGTTGATGAGTCAAAAGTTGAAGTCATCTCTAACTTATCTATTCGAAGTTGTGAAAAAGATGTTAGGATTTTTCTAGGATTTACAGGCTGTTATCAAAGATTTATAGAAAACTTCACCAAGATAGCATCTCCACTCTTCAAATTACTTACCAAAGACTGTGAATTCAAATGGAGTTCTGACTGCCAGTTAGCCTTTGAGACCCTGAAAACAAAAATTTCTGAAGCACCTATTTTAAGGGGACCTAACTAGAAGTTACCTTTTCATATTTCAACAGATGCCTCAGATACAGCTCTAGGAGCAGTATTGGGACAAAAAGACCTGATTCCTTATGCGCTATTCATTATACCAAGAAAATTGACTCTGCAGTTAAACGAGCATCGAATCGAAAAGAGTTTTTAGTCATATTCATGCTACAAACAAATCTCATACTCAATGTGCTATGAAACTTTGTTCATTGTGAGACTACTCCAATTAGATATCTAATGAATAAATCAATTACTAATGGCAGAGTCATAAGATGGTTATTGCTTTTACAAGAATTCAACATTATTATTCTAGATAGGCCTGGAAAACAAAACACAGTAGCTGATTTCCTATCTAGACTCTAAAAAATTAAAGATGACACTCCAGTTGAAGATCAATTTCCTGATGAATATCTTTTTGCAATTTCTACCCAAACTCCTTGGTTTGCTGACATTGCTCATTATTCCGCTCTCAAAGAAAATTTCCTTCAATAATGAATGCAAGAGATAAAATAAAAATCATTTATGACAGTGCAAAATATTCATGGATTGCTAATGAATTATACAAGACAGGTCCAGACTTTATTATCAGAAGATGTGTTCAAGAAGATGGGATGCCTGAGATTTTCAAGGCATGTCATGATGAAACTTGTGGTGGACACTTTCCTGATAAGAGGACAGCTTATAAGATCCTTCATCTAGGATATTATTGGCCATCCATCTTTAAAGATGCTAAAGAGTATGTCAAAAGGTGTGACAGCTGCCAAAGGGTAGGGAAACCTTCCCCTTCAGGTGAAATGCCATTACAACCTCAGGTACATATTGAACCTTTTGAGAAATGGGCTTTGGATTTTGTAGGGCCTATTAATCCTCCATCAAAACAAAAGAAGTATATCTTATTTTTCACTGATGCATACTAACGGGCAGAGGCCAAGCCATTACTACTTGCTATCATCACATCTGTAGTTAATTTTCTTTTGAGGATATTTTTACTCGTTTTGGTGTCCCAAGGGAAATTGTTACAGATCAAGGAGCTCAATTTACATCAAAGCTAGTGGAATAAATGATGGAGAGGTACAAAATCAGACACAGAAAATCTACTCCCTATCATCCACAAGCAAATGGTCAAGTGGAATCTACTAATAAGGTCGTTGAAGGGATCCTAACGAAGATCAGTTTCCATTACAGAAGAGGATTGGGTAGATAGGGCCTCTGGGCTTCTATGCCTATAGAACTACATGGAGAAGCAAGCACAACAGGTCATACTCCTATGAACTTGTTTATGGAAAGCAAGTTTTGTTTCCCAGAGTTCCGTGTTCAAAACTTTCAAATGGCAATGACTTAGACTTGATCTACAGAAAGTGTAAAAGCATAGATTGGAGTAGATTAATGAATTGGATGAGATCAGACAAGATGCATTTCATAAAATAAGTATAGTCCAGCAGCAAAGGACTAGATGGCATGATAAGTACATCAAGGAAAAGAAGTTCAAAGAAGGTGATTGGGCTCTCTTGTTTGATTCAAAGTTCAAAGATTTTCAAGGTAAATTCCAAACACATTGGCTTGGGCCTATGAACTTGTGAAATTTTTTGACAATGGAGCAATAAAAATGAGGACAATAGATGAATAAGAGGTTACTTTTCTTGTGAATGGTCATAGATTGAAGCTGTATCATAAGCCACTTTCAAGAGAAGAATTTGTCAAGAAGTTCCAGGAAAACAGTGATGTGAAGTTAATGAAGAAGAATCTTTCTTCTTCATCAACTTAATTGAATTTTCTGAAGTCATTTTATTGAAAAAAAAATAAAAAATAAAATAAAATAAATAAATAAATAAAGTATAAACATGAAAACTAATCACTGATTAGCATGTTTATACAGAAAAGGTAGAGTGAAAATCAGAATCTTTCTGACACTTTATCCTTTCAAATTTGCTTTTATGCAAGCAGTTGTTACAAAATCATAAGTGAAAATCCATTTCACTTATGGTCCATTTCATTTCTTTCATCCATACTTCATTTCATTCATTCATCCATACTCCATTTCATTCATTCATCCACACTTCATTCATTTCACTCCATGGTCCACCTCATTTCCATCCCAGATTTTTAAGTTTGATGTCTTTCTACAATTGAATAATACATATCATAAATTGCAGGCCACTTCTCATACTTCACTCCATTTCATAAGTTGTGATCCATTCCACTCCATTATTTACTTCATTCATATTCCATTACATCATATTTCATTATCCATCTTCACTCATTCCATACAACATTCCACTCATGCTCCAAACCATTCCATTTTATGTTTCAAGTTCTCTATAGATACATTCTGCAATCAATCAGACATTCTGCAGCCAGTCAGACATTCTACAGCCAGACAGACATTCTGCAGCTAGAGAACCTGAAGGCACTATCTAGTAATCACCTGATCTGCAATAAAATGATCCTGCATATCCATGACAAAAAGCAAAATCAAGAAGGTTATGAAGACTCAAAAATTAATGATTTTCAGTGAGAGAACAAAGCATATGAAGAAAAAAAATCAAAGGAAAGGCAAAGGTAAAAGTTCTGATTATAATGACATATCATGAAAGATTTCAGTATAGTTAAGTTATGAATAATTCAAAAAGTTGTTTTAATTAATTTTTTTGATCATGCCTAACAAAACTCCCGCAAAAACTTTGGATAAAACTCCTATTCCACCATTTCAAATCCCATATCCGATCATCATTTAAAAATCTAAACGGTTAAAGTGCTGAAGTGATTGGATTCGTCACGTCACTAGGCCAAAGCATTTAACGATGATTTTGAATTTGTTACAAAACATCTCCGTGGTATTTTCCTCTGTGATATCTTTCAACTCATATACATCATCCTCACCTCATTATATTCATTCCGTAACCACTCCATATCACTCTTTCCTGTAGCCAATTTTTAACCATTCCGGTCTGTGAAACAGAGGCATCTCTGTAACAACCATTGTCACCGTGAACAGAGGAGCAAAAATTTGAATGTTGGAAAGAGGAGTTATGGGTCTTATAGTGAGGACTGAACCGGTTGGCACAAAGTACTTGGAAGGTTATCCCAAAATCAGAGAAATGTTACAACAAGTAGGGTGGTTGCAAGTCTTTGAAAAATTCAGTGGGTTTCGAAAAGAGGTGACCAAAACATTTTCAAGATCCTTCAATGGAGCTGAGGTCGAGATAGGAGATATGAAAATCACCATTACTGAAGCCTTCATTGCAGAAGCAACCGAATTGCCCAGACAAGGAGAAAGGTGGTTCAAGAATAGAGAATTTCATAACGAAGCATGGAAGTAGATACTCAAGTCACCAGGTATGGATGTCACCATTTTTAAAAAGCGTATCCCTAGCTCTGCAATAAAGAACAAATGGAGGAACATGTTGCTTATATTACAAAAATTCATCACTTGTGAAGGAAGATATGGTACTTTCTATGTCTATCATATTCGGTTGATAATGCATTTCCTAGAAGAAGAACTCAATTTGCCCTTTTTCTTGCTTCATAATTTAAAGAAAATGGCGTCAAGTGTTCAAAAGAGAATTAAATTTATGGAAACAACCTTATACCACCATGGTTTAGTCAAAATTTTTATTGAACATCATTTGAGCAAAATGGGAGATAATTGGGAAGATTTCTTAGTGAGAAATCACTTTGAAGAACCCAAGGAACCTCCACCTGAAGACAAACCTACAAGAAGAAGCAGAAAATGGAAAACCTCCAAAACTAAAACTGGTAAAACAATACAAGAAAGCAGTGAAGAAATTATTTCTGAGAAATTTTCTTAGATTAAGAAGCAGCTTAAGAAAGAGAGGATAATAAGAAAAGTTTCCAAAGAAAAAGGAGAAGGGCCATCTCAACCGAGAAGGATCCATAGACTTAGAGGGATACTAAAGAAAATAAAGATTAAACAAACTGGAGCCATAAACATAGAGGACAAAGAAACATCTACTGAGGAGGATTTTGATGAAGGAGCTCCTGAAATAGACCCTGCACAACAAGAAATCTATAACTATGTTGAGACATTAGAGAAAAGAGCTTCCGAAGGAAGAGACAGAACTCCCAGTCCACCAAAATCTGCAGTTGATATCCTAAGGAGGGATAAATATGAGTTATAAATACTCAACAAACATTTCAAGACTGAGAATGAAATTCTGAGAGAGCAAGTTAAACTGAAAACTGATATGAATTCAACTCTGTGTTTACAAATGCAAAAGTTACACAAGGCCAGTGAAAAATTGAAGAAGAGAAATAAAAAGCTAACCAGGGCACTCACAAATTTGAGATTCAAGTTAGTCATAAGGAAGCCCAGAAGGCCTTTGATTGCCATGAAAAGCAGAAGAAGAGGGTTGGATGTTCTTGCAGAGGTCTCAGAGTTCATGGAATAGTTGCATGAGGACATGCAAGAATCTAGCAGTCGGGGTATGTTGAGCTCCTAAGATGTTCTTTCTTCCACCACATTCCTCTCCATTTCCTTTTTCCATTATTAATCACAGGCTCAAATGATCAATAGAATTAGTTAAAATTGCTTTAAGAATATATATCATGACTAACTTGCTATGTTTTTATGATTTTGTCATTGTAGTGCTTTTTGAACTAGATCTAGCTACAGAATGCAGACATTCTGTAGCTAGTTTCCGATTCTTCAGCTGTCTTCATGTTTATACAGGTTCCAAGTGTCATCTCAGAGGTAAATACATATGCTCATATTCCACATCATGCCCTCATCATTTTTTTCTCTCCACGAAGTTTGAACGGAATTCTGTAGGCGATTATGTACGTGGGAACTCAAACTAGGAGAGAGACTCCTAATAGGACAAGGACAGTCCAGATGTCCTTAATTGTATTACATGACCACCATCAGAGTCCTAGTTTGGTTTTTATTTGGAAATACAATTATCCCTAGGTTATCTCAAAACAGTTTTTTAAATTTGTTACAAATATGGCTCGGGAAACCGAGGGACAAGGTTAGATTTTGCGATTGATTGCTAGATTTGAAAAGTCCGAAAACACTCTGTTTTTGAAGTAATTTCTCTTTAATGAAAGAAGCAACATTTCCCTGAAAGCGTTGAGTCAATATTGAAGTATATTTCGTGCTACTCTGGTGGTAGAGGGCCCTTGCTACCTGAGCAGCCTTGTTTATATGGTTTAGATAAGTATTTTAGTCTCGTTTTCATTTATAGCTTAGGCAAGATTCTGAAGTTTATGTTCATGCTTGTTTACATTAATTATCACAGCTAGACTTACTCTTATAAACTCTTCAAAAATATCATCACGATGAATAAGGCATAGCTGTGGTATTGTAGGTTTTAGTTGCATTTCCTTTCGAATTTTATGATTTATGCTTGTTTACACTAAGTTTCACAGCCGATCTTACTCTTACAAACTCTTCCAAAACACCATTAACAATGAATAAGAAATAGCTGTGGTGTCTTAGATTTTAGTTGTATTTTATTTCAATCTTATGTTTATGTTCAATTGCATTGAATAATACAACCAAACTTGTTTTACGAACTCTTAAAAAATATCATTCCTATTGAACGAGATGGGCTGTAGAATTCCATAGACTAGTTGCATGTTAATTTAGTTAGAGCACTCCGGAGGTTGATTGCATTTAGTTCGGCTCTGTCACTACATTTCCAGTTTGATAATGGCATTTTAGTTTAACTCTTTTCACTATACTTCAAGTAGATTAGAAGCACTCTAGTTCAGTTTCAGTTCATTTTGTTTCAAGAAAAGATTAATGGCATTTTAGTCTAGTTGCAGTCACTGTCTTTTAAGATTGATAGATCACGTTCTAGCCTAGGTTATCCATTGTATTTCAAGTAGTATCAGTTGTCACAATTAGTCTATTGGCCTTCATTATTACAAACTTACTTTTGTTCTGAATCTATATTGATACATCATCACATGAACAGGGGTCAGTCATATTAGTTTAAGGCTTTTATCACTCTGCAAATCTTTTACAAACTCACTTATAGCCTTTTTCCCAAGCATCATTTTAGAAAATTGCAAAACTTATGAATAAGGCCTAGAAGTGATAAGTCAAGTTGCAGAATGGGGTAACTTCAGCATCATAGGTTAATCTAGAATAGGAACCTTACTGTGTTACAAATAATCATTTTTGTGAGTTGATTGTTTATTTAGGAGAACTTCATCTACACTTAACTTGTCCATTTCTCAAGCTCTTCCAACACACCTTTAATGAATGAATTGGATAAGTTCAAGCTCATGTTGTGATTTATTTTCTTGCAATGAAGTCATTATCAAGCTTTACATTTGTTGTTTTTCATCCATAGTTTAGGCTTTGTTTTGTTTTAAAATAACCAATAGCTTCCTTTCACCAGCACTTAGTTCTTTCCCTTTTTCAAACATAAAACCATAAAACCAAAAACATCTTAAAACACTAAACACAACGTAGTGAGAAACAAATACCTAGGCACATATAGTGCACCAAATTTCAGCAGTTTACCAACCCTGGTTGACAATTAATGAACTCAATTTAGGAACACTAGGTTGAGCACAAACAACTCTCGGCTCTGATTTTCCACCCAGTTTGTCGATTTGGTTGCAGTGTATGCTTTGGTATCAGGGTTATACCTCTTCCTTCAAGTAACACTATGTATTTTAAATATTATTCCATTGTTTTGTTATTCTGCCTCTGCATAATTTTTCTTCATTTTTTTATTTGTTTTCAATTTCGTTCTGCAACTAACGTATTCTCATTTTAAAGATTGCAAAGTTTCGTTTTGTGTGGGGTTCTTGACATTCTCCTCATTCACGGCCTCCATATCAAGTGAGGTAACTTCCATTTTACGGCGTCTAGGTAACGACTAAAACCCTTAGTGAATTTGAATGTTATTTCTCTTATATTCATATGAAAAAGTGATTGTAATTTATATACATCTTCACCATAATTTTTGTACCCTACTTTTCATTTTTTATTTGCCTGAAGCGTTTAAATAGATTAAACCTCTTTTCAAATATTTCTATTACCTTGGTCAAATCTTTATGAAATTGAGTTCGATTAATAATTTATATATATAGCCAGGGCTTTTCCTTTGTGACAACTTTCTCTGTATTTTATTACTGTGCCCAATTAATTGATTTTTTTTTATTTTTCATTTATCATTTTGTGCAGAGCTCTCAATATTGTCATTTCTGTTCAATTTACTCTTTGTTATTAGGTTATTGCAGAGAATATTGTTAATTTAATTTATAGGAAATAAATAGGTTTGTTTTCCTTTATATTGGGCTTAGCTCCCTTTCAAATTCTTCTACCATAGAATTCATATTTATAATGGAAACCCCTGTAATTAATTTAGATATTAGAATTTGTTTTTTCGAGAATGACAATTTTCATTCTTGATATGTATTATTCAAGTTGATTTATTTTTCCTCTACTATGAATACATTTTTTACTTTCTTCTTTCGTTAAGGATTAGCTTCGACTATAGTCATTCTTCTTTCATGAAGTTCGACCCTTGAAATTGTATATTAACCCTCGTTCAAGGAACTAAGTTCCATTTTGTTTATACAATTAACTTCTTGACATTTACGTTGGCTGCTCTTGGGTGAGTATCGTTACTACCGATTGGCTCATATTTATTTGACCCATGCCTTGCATATCAATGGAAGAATGCAGTAGGATAAGGCATGGTTACTTTGGTTGTTGTTGTGAGAGTTTGGCCATCACATGACATCCCCCATGTCTGTGTGTTTTGTATTGTTTGGAACATGGCATGACACTCTCATGATGTGTAATAATGGAGTTTGTTTTTATTGGCTTGATATGACATTCCACATGTCAATTTGTATGTTATTGGTGTAGATTCATATGATGATGTGAAGAGGGAGCAAAAAACCTTGTTTCTATGGTTACTCTTGGGAGTGTTTGGCTTGACATACTCCCCTACTTTGCATGGTAATGATGGAGGATGGTAGCAAGAGTAATTCCTCTGATGGCTTCTATTGGAAGAGTATGGACAACATACTTGGTAATGATGATGATGTGGTGGGGCAGCGAGATGCATTGCTACAGTGGCTTCTATTGAGAGAATATGGTCAACCCACTTGCTCCTCATTGCATCAAATTCAGACAATATTTGTAGGGTGTTTTTCTTCTTTTCCCATTTATTTAAAAATAACATATGGAAAACAACTAAATCAACTATACTACCTGCATTAAGAAATTTAAACCACTTATTTACTTCTCCTGTTAATGTTTGTGCAAACAACCTCATTTGTACATCTGATACATCTATCTTATGGAGTTCAAAGTAATCTGTCATTTTTCTTATGTGTTTTTGTGCAGTATAATGTGCAGTAGCATCAAACTGTGGTATTTTACTTCGATAATCTTGGGGAAGAACTAGGGGAGCATACCTAGCAACCATAACTTATATTCTAGTTTGGTTAGGAGGTAAAGTAGAAGTACTTGGGGCTAAACTGGAGGAAGAAACTGATGAAACTAGATTATAAAATGTTGAACTAGAAAAGGAAGTGGAAGAACTTAAAGATGAAGTGAAGGTACTAGGAAGTGAAAATGGAATATAGGAACTACTAGGAAATGAGAATGATGTGTTTGAAAAAGTAGAAGGTAAACTAGTGGATGTAATGGATGTAGGGGATGAAGGAAATAACATTGTAGGTTGTAAAGGTAGTCTAGAGATAAATGGATATGTATACTTTATTGTAGTAGAAACTATAGATGATGTAGTGGCATAAAAATATAAACCTAGAGGTTCTAAAGGGTTGGCATCTAACTGAGAAGTAGAAGGCTTAGGTGTATATGCTGATAAGGCAGCTAGTTCAACTAAATGTTGAAAGAGAGCTTCATCTATTTCCTTAAGTACAGTAGCATTCAATTCATCAAGTTTATCATAAATTTCAAAAAATTTAGATTCAGAATCTACTTAAACAATTTTCTTTTTAATTTCAAGAGATGAAATAAAATCAGGATCCATAACATTGTTGTTTAAATCACTTTCTGGTTTGTTTCTGAATAAAGAATGTTCAAAATTTAAGTCAAAATCTATGTCTTGTATGCTTGTCAAAATTTTTGGAAGAGAATTTGATCTAAATAAGGAAACTTTATTACCTAAATCTTCTATCTGTTTTTTCTTTTTGCCAATTCTATCTGGGTTGTCCACTATAACAACAGGCTTAGGATTCGGGTTAGACCTGGTATAATAAACCTTCCTAGAAGCCTGGATTACAATTTTTTTGATAAAATGATACTCACAACTTATAAAACAGTCTTAGAGGGAAAAGGATTATGCAAAAAGTTTCTTTAAGACGTATTTTATGACTGAGGATTTGTTAGTTCCCCAGTATGGTCGCGAGTATGTTATCACTCTAGTAATTCTAAAGTTGTCAGATTTTGGTTTAAAGTCTAAAAACACTAGAGGTAACCACAAATCAACTTTTAAAATCTAAGATCTAGCCTTCTTAGGGTTTAGAGAGGGCTCTTTCTGTAAGATTTAACTTTGTTTGTTTTATATGATATTAGGCTAGTTATGATTGTGCAATTTGGTTTTGGTTTGATTATGGTGGGAAAAATTACCTAATGAGATGGATAGTGGGAAATACATTTGTCCATTCGGTTGAGGAGTCAAAGATCAAGCAGACAGATCTAGGATCAAATTCAAGAAGTCAAATGTTTTCAGGGCAATATAGATAACCCATGAAGATCTTGGAAGGTTGTTTGGTGAGGTGATATGATCAGGATAAAGAGCAATAAAGGGTTATTTGATCCAGAAAAGAGAAGTAGTAGGCAAAGGTCAAATGAAAGAGGGAGAAATTAAGAGTTCCCTACTCTAGAAATCAACAGAAAACATAGAAATGATAAACAGCAAAGACAGGGTGCTTTTAACAAATCTTGAAGTAATACTCCTACTTATTCATTCAAATTTGGAAAACATTGTGGATGCATGTAACAAGGAAAGATAAATAATGATAGGAGGCAAATACTTCACTTCAATATCTCATCACATGAATCCTGAAATATGATGCTAATTGGTATGATCAAGTCTGCTACTCGAAATTTGCAACACAAAAGCCTTCAAGGCCAACAAAAATGACTATAGAAATCTTCAACAATTTATTCCACAATCATACTTATAAATATGAAATATTTATACATAATTGTTTACAAAATATGCTAGAATACTTCTAGGAATTATCTAAGGAAAATAAAAATATCTTTACAACAAGATATAGACAGTTGCTTAACAAATCAGCAACCTGTCCTGTCTATCCAAATAAAAATATCTTTACAACAAGACATAGACAGCTGCTTAACAAATCAGCAACATGTCCTATCTATCCAAAAGAAATAGTAAGTGATTATGGATGAGGTGCACCTGGATTCGTTGGTGTCTTTCTTGTTGTCTTTAGATATTTCAAGTTAGTTCTGAAATTTAATCTGCTTATCTTATACTGTTTCACTGATTCTCTTTAATCTCTGACACTCTTTTAAACTCGGATACTCTTTAGCCACTGTAAAATATGTTTACTACTATAAAAAATCTATTTTGACTGCAATTCAGCAAACTATTTTTCTCTTTTATCTTTTTTCCTTTTTATCTTTAAAAATAAATCTGTTAATGACTCCCAATATTCATTACTTGGAATTTGTATTTTCTTCATCTTTCTGAATTTTCATCTGCTTTTGTATACCTGGAAAAAGTTGGTTTAATGACAAACAAGTGTCTTATCTCATGTTGCAAAGAAAATAAGTCCTCAAAACTTCTGAGTAAGACTTTTCCTGTTGGAGTACCTTGTCCACCTAGTTTTTCAACTTGCTCCTTTGCAAATTCTTTGATCTTTTTATTGTAATCTTCCTGAGGCATTAATTTTTCATTGATGACCAAAATATTAGGCAAACTTCTTTGCCTCAAATTATCATATTTGACCATAAACCTGGTTATGGTGATGTTCATATTTTCATACTTCTCCTCAAGCTGGTTCATCAGGTTCTTTTTGGTGATGACTTTCCTTATCTCAATGATAGTTTTAGTCCTATCATTAATCTCAATTTCTTCTAGCTCTCGCTTGTTTTTCTTGTTAAGAAACTTGAACAATTATATTGCTTGTTCTAGTTTGTTGTTAAGTTCCTCTTTAGTCTTCTGAATCTCTTCTAATGCTACTTTGATTAAATCTTTCTGTTCAAAAATCACTTGAATAGAAGGCCACATAGAATTGATGGCTTCAATGATCTTGTTCCATCAATGATTTTTCACATATGAAATATGTTCCTTTAAGGTCAATTCCTTCTGTAACTTATTCAATTCTTAATTTACTCTAATGGCTTTTTGCTCATGTGTTTTGGCATTTATTTTAGCCAAATTGTTTGTATTTTAAAGGTTTTCAACCATATTTTTCAATCTGTTAATTTCACTTGTCTGAAGTGACATTTCTTCCATAGATTTCACTAGTCTGCTGGCCTCATCTGTAGGGTGAACTGCTATAGTGGATGACTCTGTAGTGGATGTTGTAGATGATGTCACTCAAACTGCAGTAGCCAGTGGTTCTTTGGGTGCCAACTCTTCTGCTATAGTTGATGGCACAAATGTAGTGATTACAGGAATAACTGTAGGAATTTCTAGTAATTTTGGTGTTTATTTTTCTTGGACAAGTTTATCCATTTGAGTCTCCATTTCTTTAATCTGTGTTGTCAGCTGAAAAATCAAATTAATCATGTCATCCTTCTCATTATTTCCTTATATTATTTCCTTGGCTTTAGGATGTTCACTTGATGGAATTTTAATTTGTTTTCTTAATGCTGCAATGTCCTCATTTTTCTTCTTCACTAACTGCTTTGACATTTGCAGGGTCATATCCAACCTACAAGACCAATTCTTCCAAGGATTTAATTTTGAGATCTTTATCATATAAGGATGCTTTTTTAGGTTTCATTTGATCTTTCATGTCTATGATAGTGTTCTGAAGCTTTTTAACACTCATAGCTTTAGTTGTAACCATAGAGTAAAACATCTCTGAAATCTATCTATGAAATTCTATCTGATCAAGAGCATGATTTTTTTCTGTTTGAACTTCTAAATCAATATTCTTATAATATGCCGCTTCCTTTGGAGTTTTTACTGTAGGCTGCAATATTGACATGATTAAATTTTTGTTTGAATAATCGATGGCAGACAAAATCCTACTTTTAACACTTAGTGTTTGTTTCAAATATTGAGAGTATATATCGTTTTTGATCTCTTCATTCTTTAACTTGATCTGTTTGTACTTTTCCCTGATATCTAAATCCTTTTCCTCAGCTATTTGTGAGGATGAAGCTTCCATGTTCTATTGTTTCTCTATCAACTATGTATGTCCATTATCAATCTGTTCTTCATTTCTATTCTCTGTATTCTTCTCATTTCTGATAACAGTAGTAGCATCTCTGTTGGTGTCTGAGAGATCTGTTTCTTCAACATCAATGGTTACCTTTTCTTTTCCCACTAAATCTGTTTTGGGCCTTTTATTATATCTTATTTTGAACTTATTTTCTGTAGTGGTTTCAGCAACATAATTTTATTCTTCTCTGACCCTCTTGGTGCCTTTTTATGGTTGATCTGTAGTTTGGAAAGTGTGACTAGTATCACTTTTATTTACTGCATCTACTAAATTATTTTCTTTCCACTCAGTCTGACTAGCATATTTTTCTATCTCTAGTTTTGTCTCATGAATGAAGGGTGTTAGTTTACACTTAACCCTAATTTTACTTAATATCCCTTGTGGATCATAATTCCAAGAAAATCTCTCTTCAAACTTGTACTGTAATAATTTCTTAGTTGCTTCTACCTCTACATTTCTATGGTTGCAAATAAATGCTCCCACTTGATTCTTCAATTTAAACTGTGTTTTCTTCTTTGCTGCTAGGAATTTGATAGAATCAAAGTTTAATATTTTCCTGATATACTCCAAGGTAAAAACCCTGATTGATACAAATTTGGGTAGCTTGTAGGGTAACAAATTGGATACAAACACTATAATCTCAGTGTGATTTTCATACAAGTACTAATCACCAGTCTTGGTTTTCTCTGACAACTGTAAAATATTCTTCATCTCATCATTTATCCTTGGTTGTTTAGTATTTTTCAATACTTTTATCAATGGATGGATGAAGAAGTCTGAAAACTCTGCATATGTGAACTCTGTAGACTCTTTCCTGATCAAAGAGGTCTAGAAAATAACTGAAAGAGGATTGCCTTCTATGTCAATATTTTGAAGGGTTAATGGAAAATTATCTTCTTGAAAATACAAGAACATGTGTAAGAGGAAAGAGGTGTATCTGAACACTACTTCAATTGGATATTTAACCAATTGTCCATGAATATTATCAGCAATATATCTCGCATAATCAAAGGGAATAGACGGAAATTGTCCTAGTGTGAAAGTCGATAGGAAACCTAGAATGGATTCATCTGTATGTTCATCAGTAAAGTACCCTAGGATGAAAGATAACATGGAAATTACATGCCAAGAGCCCTCTAGAAATTTCGAAGTGGAGTATGGAGGAATAATTTGAAGAATTTCTACATGTAAGGGCGTGAATATTTGGAAAATTTGGAATCTTCTAGGAAAGTCAAGGTCAATGTACAGCTTGGTAAGTGCCTTAAAAACAGACCTACTTGAGGATCAGGCTGAAGCTGTAACATTTGATTAATGGATTCAATAGTAATAGTAAAAAGTACTTCTTTATTGGCATTGACTATTGCTCTTTTCTCAGGTATATAATGATGATGGCATAACCTAATGACCTCTGGGCTTGAGTGGGTAACTGGAACCACATATTTCAACAAGTGTGATTGCCAAAATTTAACTTCTTCAACATTATCCAAAGATTTTTCATAGCTACAGTTCTGAAGTTCTAGCAAATTGAATTCTACAATAGTATCTGCTATCTTATAGTCAATATCTTCTAATGGGCTATGCTCAATGCCTACAACTGAAGGATGCAAAGGATTTATAATCATAGCACTTTTGGAAGATGCTACTGGAGTAGGTTTAGGCATTTTGGAACTTTTTTGGACTACCCAACTTTTCTTTTAGGCTTTTTTGGCTACTTATACAAGATTAAATAGTTTTCAGAAGAATTTTTTACTCTGACAGGGATTTCTTTGATGAAAATAGGAAAAATATGGTCTTTCCTGGGGCTTTTCCATTCAATTTTAGACTCTTCAACTTGATTCATAGACCTTTACTGGTTATAAAAAAGAAACAAGGGTTTCCTAAGTTTATTCAATGAGTAATTAGGCTAGAAGTCCTTTAATGTCAGGCATAAAAGTTTAGGCTACCTTCAAAGGGTTTATGGGCTCAATTTAGGGTTTAAAAAAATGCATAGTATAAACAGGGTTGTTTTAGAAATTTTGACAGGGTTCGGCCTGTTTTTTGGATATTTCAATGAGTTTGTTCGGGTGGATTCGAGCTCTTAATGTAATTGGTTCCTTTTTTTAAAGCATTTAAAAACTGATAACAGGTTAGATTTTTGGAGGAATACCTGTTATATGAAAATACTGGCTTTTTGAAGAAGTATCTGAAGGTTTTGAATAGTTTCTATGGTATCCTTTCAATCTTTGGAGCAATGCAAAGCTCCTCAGTAATCTTCAATAGGTTCAGGATGAAATTTGTAGGATTTTGGCCTGAAAATGGAGGAAAATTATTGTTTCACAGTCAAGATAGGTTATACATTGGTTATGCACAGAAAAGATAATAAATCAATATATATCCAATGTTATTTAGGAAAGTTACGGCTAACAAGTACGCGAAAGAAATTGCGGTCATCAAAAATGGCGGTTTTTGGCGTTAAAAGGTCAAAAACCGTGAGTATTTATCGTGTTCACTTTGGGTGGTAAGCTGTTTTGATTGAAATGGACATGATCCAGTAAGAAGGGACCACGTGTAGGAGAGAGAAAGTCAAAATACCACCCATTTCGTGTAGAAAAGAGATGGTGGTTATCACGCAAGTTTATTTGCGATTTCATTTGTTAGCCGTCAGATCGTGGGGTTCGATTCCAAACGGCCCTGATCAATAGTGAAAGTTGCATCAGGATTTTGAGAATGGGGCCCAAGGCTTACATATGTAGAGGGGTCTATTTATAAACTTTAGGAATATTTCTTTATCTAAATTTTATACCATAGGGATATATGATAGGCAGGGTAAGATTTATATGAAAAAATCAAAACATTTCACAATGTTTTAATCAATACATATGCATGGGTTTATTATATAGTTTTAAAACATTTGATATTTTTTTAAAGCCATAGGGGCGGGGTATTTTGTTTTATCTATAGGTTTAAACCAATGGTATTAGGGAGTGATTTATATTTCGCACATAGGATATTTAAACATTGGCTTAAACATAAAATGGATGGTTTTGTTGGTTATTTTAAATATAATTGTTTAATACTATATGGGAGGGTGTAATTTAGGGTTTTAATAAGTAAGTTAGAAGTTAAAATGAAAAGGGATAATGTATATAATGAATAAAATACATATTTTATCACTAAGTAAAGTGGAAAATAAAGAATATATTGTCTTTGTTGTATTTTTCACACTTTAACTTAGGATAAATGCATTTTATGGGTTTTGAATGATTTTTTGAAAGGAGATAGAATTAGTTATTTAGGGTTTTACTTTTTACTAAGTAAAAATGGGTTTTCACTTAGAAAAAATGGATTATGATTAAGGATGAAGGATAACTGCTGGTGAATATGGGTTTTATATAGGAATTTAATATTTTTAACTAATAAATCATTGAGCCTTGGGTTCGGTCCCAATGGAAGTCATAGAAATGCTTTGAGCCTCTTTAATTGATAGTTTAGAATACTGAATAATTGTAGGGGAGGGGAAATTAGTGATTTTTTCAGGATGATACATTATTACATACTTGCACAACTGCTTTCTACCTACCCATCATTATTTCTAACATTTTTTACTTCATCTTCATGGATGAATTTACGTTTGCAACCCTAAATAAATTTTATTTAAAAGCATAAAAAATATATAAATATAACCTTATTTCATCCGAGGGCTCATATTAAACTGTTGAGCTCCTCATTTATTCTCTATCTTATCTATTGATTTGTCAATTTGAAACTGTTTGACATATCTTTTATTATCTATCTAAAACATGAATTTCAAAGCATGAAAATTTAAGATTAAATTTTTTAAATCATCATGTATTATGGCATTTATTGACAATCTGCACATAATCATTATTCTTGCAGTAAAGTAAATAGTAGTGGAATATTTACTTTCTCACTTTCAGGTGTTATTTTTATTTCTTTTTTATTTTGGGGTCTATCTTTTTCTTAGTCCTTTGATCTTTATTTTAGGAATTTTACCCTCTTTTCATTTTATATTGTTTTTTATTTTTCAAATATGGGAAAACAACTTGCAGAAAGCAAGGTATGTACATATTTACAAGACTATCATAGTCAATTCAAAAATTATGAACCCTGTTATTATAGGACCCTAATGCCATGCATCAAGTAATGTAGCATCAGTCAAATTGGGCTTAGGAACATCACTATCGATGAATTCCTTCAAGCCATTATCTTCGTGCAACGCCTCCATCATGTCCTTCTAGGAAATGTAGTTTGAGCTACCCTCAAGTGCATACCCTATCCGCAAGCCATTGAAATCCATTTTTATGTTTACTAAACTGTAGAACCAAGAAATTATTGCAGCAAATTCGAATTTTTTCCACCAACAAACTCAGCTCTTTCTTCAAAATTGCAATATTTTGTGCTCCGATAACATGTAGAAATTTTAATAAAAATTGTTTATTTCCTAGATTCTACTGATCTAACAATTATATGCCACTTTTAAATATATAATTGCTTCTACAAAAATTCTTGCCGAATTTAAAACACAATCGTCAATTGCAATATCAAAAAGAAAGATCAATCACACATAACACAGATTTTTTTACTATGAGATCATAAAGCTAAAAACCCCACTATGATATATTATGTATATATCATGGATCATGGAACAATCTCGTACAAAACTCTAATCTAAGAGCTCTCAGTACAATATACAATCGTCTGACACTATCTTGCAGAAATTGGCAAATGCCTTAGCGAAATTTCTGCCTCACAATAGCCTGCCTCCACTGTGCAATTGAATATGATTACAAAATCCAATTCGATGCAATCATGCCCTCCTTGATTTTGAGATCCTCATGAGCATATCCAATGTGTGTTTGGCTTGCATGAGTGCAACCTACTATAGTACAACTGATAGTTAACTGTCCCTTTCACCTACATTATAACTGGGTCTCCACTAGATCTGAAATGCATGTAGTTAACAATACTAAATCTTCAGTTGCATGTGATACCACTGATTAAGAATTAATTAATAATTAATTAAATGATCTCTCACTAGTGTATCTTCAGGTACAAGTAGCAGAAGTAATTTTAACTCACTTAACTGAGTTTAACTACTTTACAACTTACATAACTACACATCCAACTATGTTACAACTTCAAATCACTCAATTGCAAATAAGTCCACTTGCATGTTCCACCAACAAACCTTTGGACTTGAAATTCCTTTATCTATCTTATCTGCCACTTCATTTAACTAATTCCAAGTGCTCCATGAGAATAGATTAATATTTATTGTCCAACTATTATTAAGGGATAATAATAGTTGACATGCATCTATAAATAGACATGTGATCTATAAATAGAACTCACACATAAGTCTAAAAAGAAAACATCATCTATAAATAGAATTTTCTGACCATATATAAAGAGACAAAATCTATAAATAGAATTTGCTCATCCATTCTAAAACTTGTCTTCCACCTAAAATTAGCCTAAGGCTCCATCCTAGTGTAGGAGATTAATTTTAACTAGGATATTCTTGTTGAATCTCAACATGATATATATAGGATTCTAAGGGGTCATAGTATAATCATAGCATACAAAACAAAAATGTAAGGGATCAATAAGTCACAACAAATAATGTAAGGGGTCATAATATAATCATAGCATACAAAAAAAAATTAATGTAAGGGATCAATAAGTCACAACAAATAATGTAGTGGGATTATATTGGTAACAAAAATAAAAATATGGGGGCTATATGAGGACAAAAATAACAATAAGGGTGATACACTAACAATGATAATAAGGGGGATGTAGTAGTATTATAGGGAACTAAAAAAAATGGGTCTCCTAAGATAAAAAAGAATAATATGTAAAGTAATAAAACAAGAAATATAATTTTTTAAAGAGAAAAAAAAAACTACTTTTATTTATTATATTTTAATGTTATCTAATTATAGGTTTACCCAAATTTCAAATGTAGACACTCGTTGGATGAAGAATTAAATTCCACATCCAATGAGTACTCACTATGCATACTTCTCACTAGACTCACATCGGAAAAAAAAAATGAAACTACATGAAAGAAATGTGTTGAACATGTTATTTTCATGTATTTTCATTTTTTTGAGGTTTGTGTACTTAGAAGTATGCAAAGTGGGTACTCATCATATGTGGAATTTAGTTTTGCATCCAATGAGTATATACACTTAAAATTTGAGTAAAACTATAAAGATATCAGTTGAAAATACAATTAAAAAAATCAGTATTCTTCTTTTTTCTCTAGAATATTTACCCTTGGGGGTGACATCATCATATTGAATCTCACTGGTTCTTTAAAGTTGATTTTGATAGTAAATTATTTTTTTTGAGACCCATTATTTTACCTCACAATTCCCCAAATGAGTGATGAAATATGCAGGGAGTTGGAGGAGTTGTTAAATTCAAAATAGGTATCCTTTAGTGTCCTCATCAGCATTCTCACTATGGAAAACCAAAAGTAGCATTTTTGGACACTGCTAAGCAACACATGGTCTTGAACTCTTTCCTAGTTTCAATGAGTAAGGAGATGCTGGTCCTCTCTTAGAATACAATATAATATCATGTCTTTATAGAGATATTTCTTCCCAACATGATCCAAATTATTTCATTAAACTATAAATTTTGAGTGACATATTTTGACAGTGTCATAAAGCTCCCAAATGAAACTATGATCAAATTGTAATATCTATCAACCTCAATTTTTAGACATTAAATTATTTTCTAGCCTTATTATATTTTATAAATCATGAGAAACTAAATAATTTTAAATAACCCCACAATAGCTAAACAATCACAAGTGGCAGTTACAAACTCAATCATACTATAAAATTATTAGAAGGAAGGGTTCCAATTTTTTGAATTTCTTTCTTTTCCTATAGACCAAAGCTAGGAGGGTTATACTTTTGTATTCACTATTATAATATTAAGAAGACTTGAAGGAAATTTTTGAATATTTATTCCTACGTACTTGTTTTCTTTTATGAATATTATTGAAGAAGCACATTCATGTGTGTATTTTGTGGCATGTTTTTCTACTAGGTCATAAACTAATCTATGGATTAGATAGTTTCTTCTCTAATGGTTATTTTTTTATTTTTTAAGCTTTCAATGATTATAACCTATTTTATAAAATATTTTCTCTCTTATATTTTCTCTAATATGTCAAGAATTGGTTGTTGTCATCGATATTTTCCAAATATGTCCTTAGTTATGCAGTTGTGTTTCTATTAGCTCTTTAATTCCTATTTATTATGAATCTCTCTTTTTCAAATAAGTTTCTTAGATTACTTGCATTTTTAATTTAGATACTTGTAGCTTATAAGATATATTCCTCTTTCTTTTTAATATCACTTATATCTCAAAAAAAAATTGAAACCAACAAAGGATTGCAAGACCAAATATGATGGATCTATTACCCCAAATGGTTTAAGGTATTCTAACTAGGACCTCATATTAGAGAGAACTCCTTAATAATTATTGATGGGTCATTATTCCCTATTAACAGCACCACCGATCATCTTCGAGCACGAGTTATATTATATTTAATTCTTTTAGATTATGTTATATGTTCATTATCCGGTTTCATTCCCCTACATGGCATCAAACCTCCTATTTTTGACCTAGCATTATTATCTTCAAATTGTGCAAGTCAAATATTGTAATGAATGAATTTGGGAAAAATGGTTTTTTGAGTGGAACCTATTTGAACACTTCATATTTATTACATTTTTGAAGACGAATTCCAATATCTATTTATATATTTTCAAGGCAAAAACTATGTTGTTTGGGAACCTTACATAGAAACCCTACTAAAGAGAAAAGGGATTTGGAAATATATGAGGACAACTATTTGGTACTTGTAACACCCCTAGTTTATGTGTTTGATTTTAAAAAAAGACTAGACATTTGAACTTTAATCCTAAGCGGAGTGGACCCCAAAGGATAAGTATTCTGTGGATGTAATTAAATACTTAATTTGAGAAAATGAATAAAATAATTTTGTGCATATTGACCAAAATTGAGAATTATGAGATCACTTGCTAAATCCATGAGGATGGATAAAGGAAAATACTTTCCCCAAAAATCTTTCAAAAATCCTTGAAAGATTTATTTCCAAATTAGATTTGAGGAAAATCTAGTTTCCCCAATGATGTGAAGAGTAGTTGGGAAGAGGTAAAAAGCTGGGAAAAGCAGAAAGAAGCTTTAAAAGTCCCTAAATAGGGAAGCCTAGGCAAACAGGAAGAAAATCATCCTGTTATTCTGGACGCAGAATTAGAAACAGGCTTTGGGGAGCAACAACTTAAACAAGCTACTCCTGAACAGATTAGGGGTTGATCTGTTCTGGGAGATGATCTCAGCTTAGAGGTGAGTTCTTGAGGATAAAAGGACTCTAAGTTTGGGATGTTGGTCAATTTAAAAAGTTGTATGCATACTATTTTATTAAGAGATTTAATTTGATAGCAGTGTATAATAGTGAAAAGTGTTATGGTATCTATTTTGAATAGCAGTGATGGGTAATGAATTTCGTTACTTTTAACAGAGATGAACAGGAGAAATAATTCTCCTAAACTCTGTACGGTAGTAGGAAAGAACACTAGGGAGATACTATCACCCAGAATCTCTAAACCATTTATTGGTCTAAATCTGGAGAAAGTGTAAATGATTCCCTAGTACAGTTGATATAACTTTAATCTGCTTCTGAAAGTTAAAATGGAAAGAAGTCTCACTCAAAACTAGGGTCAACCAGAATTCAATTCATTAGAGTTTTGAAAACAAACCAATTTCCAGAAGGAAACAGCAGATAATGGTAAAACAAATTTGACTGTAATTGGTTTTTGCAAAAGAAATTGTATTTTGGGAAAAGACAACATTTTATTAAATAATTTTGTAAAACAAGAGAGAACTTTGCTATCAAGTTAACAGTTAACCTTTTGCTTTATTGGAATTGAGCTATGCAATTTACATAGTTAGAAAGTTATGTGTAAATTCTCTGCATATAAAAGTAGAATAAATTGAAATTGCTGGAGAAGGAAAAGAGGATCATGAAATTGTTACACTATCTTAAATTATTTTATGAGTCTACAACAGTTAACTGGAATTATTGCAATTGTTTCAAAAAAAATATTATGAAAATACTTCTTTTTAGACTCCTACCAAGGAAAAGAAATTTTAATTGAAGAACAGTAGTATTACAGAAAATTGGTAAGTGAGTTTTAAATATCTAGATATTCAGCATAAAAATTCCATGCTATAATTTACCTCTATCATAGTTAGACCCGAATTCAACTGTGAAAAAAATTCTCAATATATTACAGAAAGCATGGGGATAATGGAATGATAATAGAAAAGAATTTTTAATGAATAGAATTGTGGCTCAAGCCATGGGTCCTAGAACCAGAAGACTGTCACATATATATCCTATATAAAATCTGCCGACACACATATAGCTAAATTGGAAATTACCCCATCTTGAGAACTGGAGAATGGTAAATTGACTTAGCCGATTCATTGTAATTCCAATAGAACAGAAATAAAACATAAAAAAAAAAAAAATCTAACCCTATAGAGTAAGAGTTGAATGCAGAGGATATATATATATCTATATATATATATATATATATATAATTCCATCTCAGTTAAGTTCAACGTCGAGTTATTGTCACACAGACAATTATAATTATGTACTGCACAGTTAATAAAGTTGTGAAAGTCCATTTAAACCATCTTAGAAAGAAAAATTATACAAAAACAAAGACTCTCAAATGTCTACGAGAGCCTTTCTACATTCTAAATTCAACTATACGAATGGTAACAGAATAGGTTAGACTGAGAACTTAAAATTAAATTTTGACAAGATCTGGAAGATCTTCAGGGTCGCCTAGTTTGGAAAGCGAGACGTGACCAACCTGTAAAGGAAACAATGGATTTGTTCAGTATATGAATACGATATGGTATGGTGCAACCAGACCTAGATTCCAAACAAAAACGAGTGAAAGAGAATACCTGCAATCACCGCAACCGGGAGAAGTTAGTCACAGTCACAGAAAATAAAACTTAAGACCCATTAAATTAACTCGACGCAAAGGAATTTTCCATAGTTACCTATGGTAACAACTAGAACTACATCCCATTCTGGTCTCGAGTCATCGTGACAGGAAGATCGCATTATGAATCTAACGAAGGGCCAACGAGAAACAAATCGTTACATTTAGAGCACTAGAAGCAAATTTGTGTAAATTCCAGAGCACTAAGCCATATGTGAAAAGGAAAACAAAACGAACGTATGAGAGTGCAAGGTGAAATAAACCTCGGCTCAAAACCATTGCGTGGAGCTGTGCTACCTGGACAGTAGTGATCTTGGAATTATTTTGACAGGAATAGGAGTTAACGAACTAACAGAGAAAACCCACTATATGACTCTTGAAATAGGTTATCCAATGAACCAAATCTAGCTCCAGAAATTCAATTTCTTCAACGAAATCTTGGGCGGAACGTTGCCTAATGTGTAACAGACTGAAACAAAATAGGGAAATAAACAAATTGAATTTACCTGTGTCTTGTTCCAGGCGTCGAACCAGCATAGCGAAGCACATCGTTCCTATGGATTGCCGCGTAGCAATTGTGGTAGCACATAACTTCGGACGATGGAAACAAACCTTCGGAGAAGAATTCCAAGGAACATTCGACGCGTTTAATAGAGACACATACAAATGAACCCTAATCGTATCCCATGCTACACTTGGCGATTATCTATCGGCCCTCTCATGGATCGAAAACTTGGTTACATTAATGGAGGGAAACCCTATTTTCATTTAACACCATAGTTCCCTTGCAAAGGACAAAAATTACAACGATTGACAGTCATGTGGATAAAACACAATAAACAATGATTTCGTAATGGGCTCGAGGAAGGTTTCAATAGCTTACCATAAATGAAGGCGTACAACACTAGATCAACGAGCCAGAAATAGGTAACGTATGCCAAAAGACATAAAATATACACTACGACCCAAATTGAAATGTTAATATGAACTTCCAATGCTATGATAATTGTGGTACGCGTGCATAGATAGCGAGATACATGATATTAACGCAAAATTCAACCATAGTTGTGAATAAGAATAGCATTAACGCAACATTCACTCATAAGTAGTGGATAAGATGATAAAGGTTTAATAAGTAATTGTGTCGACTATTAACTGTGGAAAGGTATAATAGCAACCATAATTTATATTATGGTAGACCCGATGTTAAAAGTATTATTCATTATTTAATAATTTTTCGATGTAAGTACTTAATATAGACATTGTTGTAGAATGGATTGATGAAGAAGATATAACTAAGCGAAAATGAAGATGATATTTATGCAACGAAATTCGTTAATCCAAAATAAGTCAATAATGGACTTATAATTGTGACCATGACATGAAGATAAGACTAGAGATAAAGTTAGTGACAGAAACGAATGGGTATCGATGTATTCAATCGTCACAATTGATATGAATATATAATAAGTAACATAGATATATTCATAAAGGAAGTAGATCTATTATATATCCTTTGGGAAAAATTAATTATTGGGGTTAGAAAAAAAAAATGTTGTTCTGGTGTATAGAGTGGGAGATGTTACAAATGGTATCAGATCTCATGTTATACAAAACTGGGTTGTTGTTGTGTGTGCTCACTGTATAAATGATTTACGGTTGAAAAAAAAAATTTGTTTTTTTAATTCTGATCTGTGTTGTTTAGTGTACAGTGGTGCTGGAATGGCAGAAGGTGAGGAAATTTATGTTGATCTGCATGATGATGACAATACACCAGATGCCAATGCTCCAGTGATGGCTATGTTGCACAATTTGCAACGAGAAATGGGTGAGTTGAGAAGCCAAAATGATAGATTGTCATTAGCCAGTGAGGAGCAGGAAAAGCTCATCAAAGAACTAACTTCGCAGAACAACCAAGAAGGTGAGGGTTCCAGAAAGAGGAATACTGATGAGTCTAAGGATGATGATGCTGTTAGGCATCAATATAAGAAGAGAAAGGAATTACAGGGGGAATTCTGAAAGATCAAACCTCCCTCCTATGATGGGGAGAAGGACGAAGATGTTGTAGCCTCGTTGCTGAACATGATTAAGTATTTCTAGGTATATTAATATGAAAGCAATCTGAGGGCCAGATTAGCTGTTTACCAGCTACAAGGTAAGGCTACCTCGTGGTGGGAGGAGACGAAAATGGTTCATGCCATTGATGAAAAGACAGTTACTTGGGAAGATTTCCAGGTTAAGTTTAAAAACCACTATTTAAATGAATGTTATTATGATGATAAAGCAAAAGAATTTCATGAGCTTAGACTGGGACAACTTACTATTGATGAATTTGTTACTAAGTTTACAAATCTGTTGATATATGTCCCTTACATTAGGGAAGAGAAGGCAAAGGTGCAAAGGTTTCTGAAATATTTGCCTCCTATGTACAAAGAGAAGATCGAGTTCGATAACCCAAAAACTATGGACGAGGCGGTGAGGAAGGCTATATTATGCTATCAGCAGTTTAAGGGAAAGGCTGAGCATGGAAAAACCTGGCTAAACAAAGGTGAAATTAAAGGAAAGAAATAGAAACCAGCTTAGTTAAGGAATTTTGGTAGGGACCATCAGAGGAAAAAGTTTAATAAACCAAAATAAATCCAAACAGCTCAGTCCCAAATTAGTTCCAAACAACTAGATGAAGGAAATAAAAAGGAAGGTACAGTCAAAATGAGGGAACCTTTGAAATTTTGGGGATGTGGAGAACCCCATCCTTTGAGGGACTGTCCCCACCAAAACATTCAGATGATTATGAGAGATCGAGAAGCTACCATAGTAAATGATATAGCAAGAAATATACCCACTATCAGTGAAGCCTTGGAGAATCGACAAGCAAAACATCAAGCTACCATGGTGGAAATGGAGGGTAAGATTTATGACCAATCTGTTACAGTTTTGATTGATCCGGGTGCTTCTTTGAGTTACATTAGTCCAAAAATTGTAGAAAAATGCAATCTCAAAACTAAAAAATTTCACCAGTCCTGGTTGGTCTAGCTAGCCACTGGCACCAAGAGGGAAGTAACTCATAAGTTACCTCCAATAGCAATCAAATTAAATGATTTTCAAACAGAAGTGAATTTAAACATTCTTCCATTAGGTTCATATGACTTGCTGATGGGAATGGACTGGCTGGAAAAGAAGAAGGCCATGATGAACTGTTGGGATAAGACCCTGCATTGTGTAGATGAAGAGGGGAAACCTTTTATTCTCAAGGGAAAACCAAAACCTATATCTGTAAGACAAATATCAGCACCGCAATTAAAACGAACAACTAGGAAAGGATACCATGTCTATGTAGTACATGTAGAAGAGACAGAACAGAAACCTGAAGAAAATCTGTTGGATGCTTTGCCAGTAGTAAGAGAGTTTAAGGAATTTTTTCCAGATGAGATTCCTCATCTTCCCCCCAAAAGAGAGATTGGATTTTCAATCGATCTAGTGCCGGGAGCAACACCTGTTTCCCGATCCCCTTATCGAATGAGTCCGCCTGAAATCATGGAGCTGAAAATGCAATTACAAGAATTGCTGGATAAGGGCTATATCTGACCGAGTGTGTCTCCTTGGGGAGCACTGGTTCTATTTGTGAAAAATAAATATGGAACCTTTATGATGTGCGTTGATTATCGTCAACTGAATAAGTTGACCATTAAAAACAGATATCCTTTACCCAGAATTGATGATCTTTTTGACCAAGTGAGAGGAGCTTCAGTATTTTCGAAGATTGACTTAAGGACTAGTTATCACCAGCTCAGAATTAAAGAAGAAGACATCAGCAAAACATCCTTTCAAACCAGGTATGGTCACTAAGAATTTGTAGTCCTACCTTTTGGGTTGACAAATTCCCCTGCCACCTTTATGTGCTTAATGAACAATGTGCTAAACAAGTACTTGGAAAAATTCGTACTTGTGTTCATAGATGATATTTTAGTTTACTCAAAAAGTGAGGAAGAACACAAACAACACTTGAATATAGTATTGCAAAATTTGAAAGAAAACCAGTTATATGCCAAATTCAATAAATGTGAATTCTATAAGGATAAGATCCAATACTTGGGTTATATTATTTCTGAACAAGGGTTGGTTTTTGATCCTGAAAAGATAAAGGCTATTAAAGAATGGCCTGTGCCAACTGATGTTTCAACAATGAGATCATTCATGGGGATTGCAGGTTATTATCACAGATTTGTGGAGAGATTTTCTGCCATAGCATACCCCATAACCTCACTACAAAGAAAGGGGGTCAAATTTCAGTGGACTGAAAAATGCCAAAACAGTTTTGACCAATTAAAACTAAAACTCACCATAGCTCCTATATTGAAAATTGTAGATCCTGATAAATAATTTGTTGTATGTACAGATGCATGTAGAGAGGGGTTGGGAGGATTCCTTTTGCAGGAAAATTCAGTGATTGCATACTGAAGACACATGACCAAAACTATAGTGCCTGTGATTTGGAGTTAGCTGTTGTTATTCATGCCTTGAAGATGTGGCGACACTATCTTCTTGGGAAGAAATTTACATTGATGACTGATCATATTAGTCTTAAATATTTCTTTTCCCAAACTGAATTGAATGCTAGAAAGGCCAGATGGCTCTCATTTCTAAGTGAATTTGATATGGACATAAAACATATCAGAGGGAAAGAAAATAAAATTGTTGATGCCTTGTGCAGAAATTCCTGTCAAATTATAAACAACATTGGAAGTAGTGCCCAGTTTGATTTAGAAGATTTAGTGAAAAAGGCAGCAGACAAGGATCCAAGTTATGAGAACCTACAAGTGAAAATACTAAAGAAGGAGATGGCTGAGTACACTCAAAACGAAAAAGGGCTGATCTGCTACAAAAATAGATTATATATCCCCAATGTGGAGTCCTTGAAAAGAGAAATTCTAGATGAATATCACAAACAACCATATGTCGGACATCCGGGATATCAGAAAATGTTAACAGCTTTGAAAAAGAAGTTGTTTTGGCCAGGAATGAAAATAGATGTAGCAGAATATTTAGCTAGATGCATGGAGTGTCAACTAGTCAAAGTTGAACATCAGCATCATGCTGGTCTGTTAAACCCTTTGTTGATTGCAGAATGGAAATGGGACACCGTTTCCATAGATTTCATAACAGGACTACCCAGAACCAAGTACCAGCCTGACTCAGTTATGGTAGTAGTAGACACTTTAACAAAAGCTGCACACTTCATACCTGTAAAGTCTACTTTTGGGACAACCCAAGTAGCAGATGTGTTTCTAAAAGAGATAGTAAGATTACATGGGGTCCCAAAAGTGATTGTTTCAGACAGAGATGCTAAGTTCACAGCAGCCTTTTGGAAAGGCCTATTTGGGAGCATGGGCACTAAGCTGAATTTTAGCACTGCGTATCACCCACAGACAGATGGGCAGACAGAGAGAACAAACCAAATTTTGGAGGAAATTCTAAGAATGTATGTGATGGGTAGGCCGTCAAAGTGGGAAGACTACTTGCATTTAGCTGAATTTTCCTATAATAACAGCTACCAATCCTCCATTAAAATGAGTCCGTTTGAGGCCCTCTATGGAAGGAAATGTCGTACACCTTTGAGCTGGAGCCAACCTGAGGATAAGCTAATGTTGGGACTATATGCCTTACAAGAAATGGAAAGAATTGTTAAAAAAATACAGAAAAACATCAAGACAGCACAAGACCGACAGAAGAATTATGCTGATAAGAAGAGGGTACATCGAGAATTCAAAGTAGGGGAGCATGTGTATCTGCGTATTAAGCCCAAAAAGAGCACACTTTATGCAAGAAGTTGTGCAAAATTGGCTCCTAGATATTGTGGTCCTTTTGAGGTGTTAGAAAGGGTGGGAGAAGTGGCTTACAAGCTGGCCTTACCACCCCATGTTAGAGTTCATGATGTGTTTCATGTTTCATAATTAAAAAGATATATACATGATGCTTCTCACATTGTTGATTGGAATGCTGTACATGTGGAACCAGAAGGGGAGTTCCTTCCATAACCGCTTCAAATATTGGAACGGGAAGAAATTGAATTGAGGAATTGGACGGTAGCAAGAGTAAAGGTGCAATGGAAGAAATTTACTGCTGAAGAAGCTACCTGGGAAAGAGAAGCTGAGATGATGGACAAATATCCATTTTCATTTGAAAAAAATGAACTTTAGTAGTTAGATACCAACACCAAGGACAGTGTTGAGTTTCAGAGGGGGAATATGTAACACCCCTAGTTTATGTGTTTGATTTAAAAAAAAAAATAGACATTTGAACTTTAATCCTAAGGGGAGTGGACCCCAACGGATAAGTATTTTATGGATGTAATTAAATAATTAATTTGAGAAAATGAATAAAATAATTTTGTGCAGATTGACCAAAATTTAGAATTATGAGATCACTTGCTAAATCCATGAGGATGGATAAAGGAAAATACTTTCCCCAAAAATATTTCAAAAATCCTTGAAAGATTTATTTCCCAATTAGATTTGAGAAAAATCTAGTTTCCCCAATGATGTGGAGAGTAGTTGGGAAGAGGTAAAAAGCTGGGAAAAGCAGAAAGCAGCTTTAAAAATCCCTAAATAGGGAAGCCTAGGCAAACAGGAAGAAAAGCATCTTGCTATTCTGGACGCAGAATTAGAAACAGGATTTGGGGAGCAACAACTTAAATAAGCTACTCCTCAACAGATTAGGGGTTGATCTGTTCTGGGAGAGGATCTCAGCTTGGGGGTGAGTTCTTGAGGACAGAAGGACTCTAAGGTTGGGAGGTTGGTCAATTGCAAAAGTGGTATGCATACTGTTTTATTAAGAAATTTAATTTGATAGTAGTGTATAATAGTCAAAAGTGTTATCGTATCTATTTTGAAGAGAAGTGATGGGTAATGAATTACCTTAATTTTAACAGAGATGAACAAGAGAAATAATTCTCCTAACCTCTATATGGTAGTAGGAAAGAAGACTAGGGAGATACTATCACCCAGAATCTCTAAACCATTTATTGGTCTAAATATGGAGAAAGTGTAAATGCTTCCCTAGTACAGTTGATATAACTTTAATCCGATTCTGAAACTTAAAATAGAAAGAAGTCTCATTCAAAACTAGGGTCAACCAGAATTCAATTCATTAGAGTTTTGAAAACAACAGATAATTGTAAAACAAATTTGACTGTAATTGGTTTTTGCAAGAGAAATTGTATTCTGGGAAAAGACAACATTTTATTAAATAATTCTGTAAAATAACAAAAAACTCTGCTATCAAGATAACAGTTAACCTTTTTCTTTCTTGGAATTGAGCTATGCAATTTACATAGTTAGAAAGTTATGTGTAAACTCTCTTCATATAAAAGTAGAATAAATTGAAATTACTCGAGAAGGAAAAGAGGATCATGCAATTGTTACACTATCTTAGATTATTTTATGAGTCTACAACAGTTAACTGGAATTATTGCAATTATTTCAAAAAAAATATTATGCAAATACTTGTTTTTAGACTCCTACCAAGGAAAATAAATTTTAATTGAAGAACAGTAGTATTACAGAAAATTGGTAGGTGAGTTTTAAATATCTAGATATTCAGCATAAAAATTCCATGCTATAATTTACCTCTATCATAGTTGGACCCAAATTAAACTCTGAAAAAAATTCTCAATATATTGCAGAAAGCATGGGGATAATGTAACAATAATAGAAAAGAATTTTTAATGAATAGAATTGTGGCTCAAGCCATGGGTCCTGGAACCAAAATATTGTCACATATATATCCTATATAAAATCTGTCGATACACATATAGCTAAATTGGAAATTACCCCATCTTGAGAACTGGAGAATGGTAAACTGACTTAGCCGGTTCATTGTAATTCCAATAGAAAATAAATCAAACATAAAAAAAAAATCAAACCCTATATAGGAAGAGTTGAATGCGGAGGATATATATATATATATATATATATATATATATATATATATATAATTCCATATCAGTTAAGTTCAACGTCAAGTTATTGTCACACAAAAAATTATAACTATGTACTGCACAGTTAATAAAGTTGTGAAAGTCCATTTAAACCGTCTCAGAAAGAAATATTATAGAAAAGCAAAGACTCTCAAATGTCTACGAGAGCCTTTCTACATTCTAAATACAACTATATGAATGGTAACAGAATAGGTTATACTGAGAACTTAAAATTAAATTTTGACAAGATCTGGAAGATCTTCAGGGTCGCCTAGTTTAGAAAGCGAGACGTGACCAGCCTGTAAAGGAAGCCATGTATTTGTTCAGTATATGAATAGGATATGGTATGGTGCAACAAGACCTAGATTCCAAACAAAAATGAGTGAAAGAGAATACCTGCAACCACCGCAACCGGGAGAAGTTAGTCACGGTCACAGAAAATAAAACTTAAGAACCATTAAATTAACTCGACGCAAAGGAATTTTCCATAGTTACCTATGGTAACAACTGGAGCTACATTCCATTCTGGTCTCGAGTCACCGTGACAGGAAGATCACATTACCAATCTAACGAAGGGCCATCGAGAAACAAATCATTACATTCAGAGCACTAGAAGCAAATTTCTGTAAATTCCAGAGCGCTAAGCCATATGTGAAAAGGAAAAAAAAATGAACGTGCGAGAATGCAAGGTGAAATAAACCTTGGCTCAGAACCATTGCGTGGAGCTGTGCTACCTGGACAGTAGTGATCTTGGCATTATTTTGACACGAATAGGAGGTAACGAACTAACAGAGAAAACCGACTATATGACTCTTGAAATAGGTTATCCAATGAACCAAATCTAGCCACAGAAATTCAATTTCTTCAATGAAATCTGGGGAGAACGTTGCCTAATGTGTAATAGACTGAAACAAAATAGGGAAATAAACAAATCGAATTTACTTGTGTCTTGTTCCATGCGTCAAACCAGCATAGCAAAGCACAACGTTCCTATGGATTGCTGCGTAGCAATTATGGTAGCACAGAACTTGGGATGTTGGAAAGAAACCTTCGAAGAATAATTCCAAGGAAAATTCGACACGTTTAATAGATACACATACAAATGAACCCTAATAGTATCCCACGCTACACTTGGCGACAATCTATCAGCCCTCTCGTGGATCGAAAACTTGGTTACATTAATGGAGGGAAACCCTATTTTCATTTAACACCATAGTACCCTTGCGAAGGACAACAATTACAACGATTGAAAGTCATGTGGAAAAAACACAATAAACAACGATTTCATGATGGGCTTGAGGAAGGTTTCAGTAGCTTACCATAAATGAAGGCGTACAACACTAGATCAACGAGCCAGAAATAGGTAACGTATGCCAAAAGACATAAAATATACACTACGACCCAAATCGAAATGTTAATATGAACTTCTAATGCTATGATAACTGTGATACGTGTGCATAGATAGCGAGATACATGATATTAACACAACATTCAACCATAGCTATGAATAAGAATAGCATTAACGCAACATTCACTCATAAGTAGTGGATAAAAAAATAAAGGTTTAATAAGTAATTGCGTCGACTATTAACTATGGAAAGGTATAATAGCAACCATAATGTATATTATGGTAGACCCGATGTTAAAAGTATTATTCGTTATTTAATAATTTGTCGATGTAAGTACTTAATATAAACTTTGTTGTAGAATGGATTGATGAAGAAGATATAACTAAGAGAAAATGAAGATGATATTTATGCAACAAAATTCGTTAATCCAAAATAAGTCAAGAATGGAATTGTACTTGTGACCATGACATGAAGATAAGACTAGCGATAAAGTTAGTGACAGAAACGAATGGGTATCGATGTATTCAATCGTCACAATTGATATGAATATAGAATAAGTAACATAGATATATTCATAAAGGAAGTAGATCTATTATATATCCTTTGGGAAAAATTAATTATTAGGGTTAGAAAAAAAATTGTTGTTCTGGTGTATAGAGTGGGAGATGTTACAGTACTATATCAGGAAGTTTTTTATCAATGGAAAGAAAAAAAAATTATTGAATCCATTATGGCATTTATTTCTTGGGAGATTTGCTTTAATATGAGTGGATTGACTATCCTCGTGAGGTTTAAATATAATTAATACATCATATAACAAGGTCAATGAAGGCCAAGACAGGTGACTAGAGAAATGGTTAATATCTCTTGATCCATGTTCCTTGAAAGAATTCATGACTACTTAGCACATGTCAAGGAAATATAGATGAAATTAGTATAATGTACGATAGCTAATTTAATGATGCAAGGGAATCTAGCTCAGGGTAAATAGAAAAATAGTTGTTTGTCTTACAAGTTACAGTTGATTGGTTGACAGGTCATTGCACCTGCGTTTTTTTTTTAGAAATTCTACCATCAGGGCCAAATAGTCATTTACGTTCTGTAGGTTCAATTTAAATTTTTCTTTTGTTTTATATTTAAAAATCATTTTCTATATTAAAAGAAGAATATTAAGAATGTGACCATATTTCAACTATTGGTAGTTTCAAAACAAAAATTGTTTCATACAGTAGAACAAAAAGAGAGAAAAATACATTCTGTAGAGATTTGATTTTCCATCATAGCAAGAGAGAAAGAAAGAAATAAAACGAATCAGGATTTTTTTTCAAAGAAGCCATCATAAACTATTTCTGTAACCAATACTGTTGTATTTTCCTGTCTATTGTTTATATCATTGTATATGGTAAATTGAACGAATGCGTAAATGTAACCAAGGTCAACAGAGGTAAATTTATACATAGGTACTCAAACGACTACAACATTTTGACAAAATGAAGCATATATTTAAAGGAGACTCCACAAAGAAAAGAAAACTTCAAAGACATTCACGCAACCAGCAGGTGTTACAAGCAGTTTCATGTATTTCAAACATTTTCCGTATTAATAGAGTTTAACAAAATTCCACAGTTTAAAAAACAATTTTGTCTCTGTTGATGAGTCCTGAAGGACTATAAACATACATATTACAAAAAAAAGTTTATGAATCAGGTTTTGAAACCGTGAACGAATAACGCTCATATATAGAAGATGAATTTACAAGTAAACCAACAAAATTGGAATAAAAATTGATTGCGAGATTGTTTACAAACCCACGATTATCTGCCCAGAAAAAAATACTTTGGTAACAGACAAAATGTAACAGAATCTACATCAAGTTAAGAGGCACGAAGGCCTAGTTTCACCACAAAACAAATTAAAAACTACCAGAGACACACAAGGGAAACAACCCTACCAATTTTTGGGGGTCAATAACTGTGAAGACGAAGATTAAGAGCGGACAAATTGTAACCACCTGCAAGAGAAACAAAAATTTCAGGAGTTAATGTTCAGATATGACTTAAACAGAGTATTAAAGTTGGAATAAGAGAAAGGAAGAGGGTTTGTTGAGCATAGTTTACCAGAAAGAAGAAACACCGAAAAAAAGAGAAATCTCGGTCACCGGTCGACAAGGGTCTGCTCACAAGGAGTGAAGACCGTTAGTAATTCTTAGAAATGCAGAGGAATTGAAACAAGAATGGATGGATTACCTTTTAGGAGCTGTTGAGCTGAATTGGACGTTGAAACCATTGGCGACCTCGACCTATAGGTGCAAGAAAAACCAGTTAAAACTACAAGTAAACTAGAGAGAAAAAATTTAAACAAATACCAGATTGAAATCTATATAGAGGGAAAAAATAAGAAATAAAAACTAGAAATCACCACATTTCCGAAGTATTGTTGAATGCCACCAAAGAGTGGGAAAAAAAATTACCACAGAAATGGTACCAAGGGAGCCAAACAGAGCCACCATATCAGTAGAGATAAACACAGATAAAACCCTCACAGACCTCGAAAAAGTGAAATGAACGCAACCTAACAAAGTTAGGGTTTGAGATAGCACGGAAGAACAAACCTCAAGAAGACGGACAGGTGTCTAACTCATGCTAGCTCATAAGGATGAGTGGTAATAAATAGACAGTGATTGCGAATTAAAACCAATCTGTAACGTATTATACGATACAATTGACAATTGAATTATTAATTCTTAACTTATATAATCTGTAATGTATTATATGATACCATCGACCATTGAAACATTGAATTCATAACTTATACTAAGTTTTATTCAAACAATCAATTCATAGTTTTGAATGTAAATTGTATATTTACGTGGTGGGCCCCATCAATTTTGGTATCAGAGCAGGTCGTGTGTTAGAAGAAATGGAATTCGGTAGACGAGGTCATGGGAGAGCTATTCAAAGAGTAGCAGATGAAGGATTGTGAGAAGAGATTCGAATATTGAATGCCCATTTGGCAGTAGTAGAAGTAGGAAGAATAACAGATCTTGAGGGAGGAGATGATAGTGATGAAGAAGCTATAGAGACTGCAGATGGATTAGATGGAGAAGGATTGGAACTCAGAATGTTGAGGTTATTTTTACTATCGAATAGTAAGCCAAAGCATGAGCTTTCGACTTAGGATGGAAATATATCAGTAGAGGTATTACTGGATTGGCTCAGTGAGCTAAATAAATATTTTGATTATGAGGAGATCAGCGAAGATAAAAGGGTTAAATTCGCTGCCACCAGGTTGAAAGGACATGCATCCTTATGGTGGGATAGTGTCCAGGCAGAGAGGAAAAGGTTGAATAAGAAACCTATAAAAAAATGAACCATGATGGAGGTTAAATTGAAGGGTAAATTATTACCCAAAGATTACCAGATCACTATGTACAGGCAAGTACAAAATTTAAAACAAAAGGGGTTGACTGTAAAACAATATACTAAAGAATTCTATCGGGTAAATTTGAGAGCCGGTTATCTAGAAGACACCCCTAAAAAGACAGTGAGGTTTGTAAATGGATTAAGGTGGGAAATATTAGATGAAATAAGTATTCTTTCACCTATAACCATAGATGAGGCATATCAGAGTGCCTTAAAAGCAGAGGAGAAAATAAACAGGAAAAAAAATGCTAGAAGAGGAGGAGGATCTGGCGGAGGGAAAGTACGGGCCTATGGTAGAGGTAGAGCTACCAATCCTAGTGATGAAGGTAGCAGTTCAAAGACTCTATGAACATCATAAAAAGACAATAACACTAAAGGAGGAAGACCATACCAGCGTGGAAGAGGTAATGGCAGAGGTAGAGGAGCTGTTATCCAGTGTTACAAGTGCCATAAGTGGGGGCACAAGTATTTTGAATGTCTTGAGGGTGAAAAAATAGGAGGAAGAGGAACATATGTTGCTCAGATGGATGAAGCAGAGGCACCACCCCAAGAGGTAGAGAATGTACCTGAAACAAAGGAGGCCTTAGTGTTGAATAAGGTATTGTTGAAACGAGCAAAAGAGAAAGCTGAACCGACTCAAATAAAAGCATTATTCCGGATAGTTTGCAAATCACATGGAAAATGCTGCAAATTGATTATTGATAGTGGAAGAATAGATAATCTAGTAGCCACAGAGATGGTGGAGAAATTTGCGTTGAAGAGGCTGAAACACTCCACTCCTTACAAGGTGTCGTGGTTACAGAAGGGGCATCAACTGTTAGTTGATGAGAAATGTGAAGTTGAGTTCCATATTGGTAGACATAAGGATAAATTTATTTGTGATATGATGCCTATGGATGTGTGTCACATACTGTCAGGGAGACCATGGCAGTATGACAGAAAAGTGGCGCACGATGGGAAGACAAACTGTTAAAATTTTGTGAAGGATGGGATTAAGCATATGCTTGTACCCATCAAAGAAGAAGAGACAGTAGAAACCAGCAGGGTCAAAGCATTACTGGTGGGAGGAAAGGAATTTTTAAAATAGATTGAGGACAATGAAATCAAATATGTTGTTGTAAGGAGGCAAAGAACAATGTTATTACATACTAAAATTATAGATCTTCCTGAAGAAATCCAAAACATGTTGCAAGATTTCAGTGACATTATAGTGGATGATTTACCAGATGAATTGCCTCCTAAGAGAAGTATCAGTCATCATATAGATTTTGTACTTGGAGATATTCTACCAAATAAGGAAGCATATTGAATGAGTCCTAAGGACACTGAATAAATCAGGAAGCAAGTACAGGAGTTGTTGGATAAAGGGTTGATAACAGAAATTTTGAGCCCCTGTACAGATCCAATAGTTCTAGCTCCTAAGAAAGGTAGAGAATGGCGAATGTGTACAGATTCGAGAGAAATTAACAAAATTACCATACGATACAGGTTTCCATTGCCACGAATGCATGGTTTAATGGGTTGTCTAAGTGGGGCAGCATATTTTTTGAAAATTGATTTGAAGAGCGGTTACCACCAGATTCAAATTCGAGAAGGGGATGAATGGAAAACAACTTTCAAGACAAACGAATGACTGTATGAGTGGCTGGTAATGCCATTCGGTTTGAGTAATGCCCCTGGTACTTTTATGTGCTTGATGAACGAAGTGTTGAAATAGTTCATTGGGAAGTTTGTGATTTTCTATTTTGACGATATATTAATGTTTAGCAAGACAAAGGAAGAACACTTTCGACATGTTCGAAGTGTGTTGGAGAAATTACAGCAGAACAAGTTGCTGATAAATCTTAAAAAAATGTACTTTTTTTCAGAAGGAATTGGTTTTCTTGTGTTTTGTGATTGCAGAGAATGAACTGAAGATGGACCCAAAAAAATTTGCAGCTATTGTTAGCTGGCCATCCCCAAAGAACCTGTTTTAGGTTCGAAGTTTTCATGGGTTGGAAATTTTTTATCAAAAATTTATCAGAGATTTTAGTGGAATCTGTGCACCTATGTTGGACACCATCAAAAAGAAAAATTAGCCTTTCTGTTGGACAGAAGAAACAGAGAGAAGTTTTCATATTTTGAAAAATAAGTTCACTGAAAGGCCGATTTTGAGGTTTCCTGATTTTAACAAACTATTCCAAGTTCATTGTGATGTTAGTGGTACAGCCATGGGGGCAGTACTTAGCCAGGAAGACAAACCGGTCACTTATTTCAGTGAAAAGTTGAATGAAAGTAGGAAAAAGTACTCATGCTATGATAAAGAATTTTATGTTGTCGTCCAAGCACTGAAGCATTGGAGACACTATTTATTAGATAATGAATTTGTTTTATTTTACAATAATTCTGCATTATAGTATATTATGCAGTAGCACAAACTAAACCATAAGCATGCATAATGGGTTGAGTATTTGCAGAGTTTCACGTTTGTGTTGAAACACATTAGTGGACAGGCTAAGAAGGTGGTAGATGCATTGAGCAGAAGATCTTTCCTCTTAGAAGAAAGTACGATACAACTGCTGGGTTTCGAACATTTGAAAGACTTACATCAAACAGATGTGGATTTTAAAGAGGCTTATGAAGCCTATCAGAATCCTTTTTTGAGAAACAATAGTCCATGGTTGGACTATAATTTATAGGAAGGATTGTTATTTAGAGGAGGACAATTATGCATTCCCGATTGTTCGATGAGAGAGAATATTATTCGAGATAAGCACAGTGAAGGTATAGCTAGACATTTCGGCATAGACAAAATTTTGGTATAGCTCGAACATTTTTATTACTGGCCAAAGATGCGACAGGACGTGCAACGATATGTGACTAGGTGTAAAGTGTGCCAGTTGGCGAAGGGACACAACCAAAATACAGGAATTTACACACCACTACCTATTCCAAGTAGACCATGGGACTCAGTCAGCTTGGATTTTGTCTTGGGTCTACCAAGGACGCAGCAAGGTTTCGACTCGGTGATGGTGGTAGTAGACAGGTTCTCGAAAATGGCACATTTCATTCCTTGTCGAAAAACCAGTGATGCCACTCACGTAGCACACTTATTTTTCACGAAGATCGTCAGATTGCAGGACCTACCGAGGTCCATTATTTCTACAAGGGATGTAAAATTCACAGGAAATTTTGGATGTACCCTGTGGAAGAAGTTGGACACTCAGTTGAATTTTAGCTCTGCATATCACCCACAGACTAATGGGAAAATGGAGGTGGTGAACAGGAGCTTGGGAAAACTGCTACAGAGTTTTATTGGTGAAAATTCACGGATGTGGGATCATGTACTTGCTTAGGCGGATTTTTCTTATAATGAATCACCAAATCACGGCACGGGATATAGTCCTTTTCAGGTTCTGTATGGCATGCATCCTCGTGGAGTGCATGAACTGCAGGATTTGGGAAAGTTGGAATGGAGGAGTGTTGATGGGGAAGATTTTGCCCAAGCAATGAGCGACTTACATGAGCAGGTAAAGTCAAAATTACAGGACAACAGTAAAAAATGCAAGCGTCAAGCAGATTTAAAGAGGCGGGAAGTTCAGTTTAATGTAGGGGACGAATTTCTTGTGCATTTATGCAAAGAACTTTTTCCTAAGGGCGAATATAACAAGTTGAAATATAAGAAGATTGGCCGCTATAAAATTCTTCGTAAATTATCTGCCAATGCTTATGAATTATAGCTACCACTAGGGATAGGCATATCGCCCATTTTAAATGTGGCAGATAAGTTTCCATATACTGCCAGTCCTGAAGAAGAAAGAGCGGTACGGCTAGAACGGGACACCAAGTTTAAAAATGGTTCTTGGATGAGGAAACTTCCTACGGCTCAACCCCTTGAGATCAAGAGCATTCTTGAAATTCAGGTAGCTAAGTGCACTTGCAGGAAGGAGTACTTTCAGTACCTTGTCAAGTGGAAGAACCATCCCATTGAGGACAGTTCATGGCTTGACGCATCACAAATACAACGGGTAGGCTATTCTGTTGAGGAGCTCATGGAATGGATCCATGAATTTTTGTTACCACAGGAGCCTGATGAAGGGGAATCTAGCTCAGGGTAAACAGAAAAACAGGTGTTTGTCTTATAGGTTATAGTTGATTGGTTGACAGATCATTTCACCTAGGTTTTTATTTTATTTTATTTTTAGAAATTCTATTATTAGGGACAAATATTCATTTACATTCTGTAGGTTCACTTTAAATTTTTCTTTTAGTTTATATTTAAAACTAATTTTCTGTATTAAAAGAACAGGATTAAGAATGTAACCATATTTCATCTGTTGGCAGTTTCAAAACGAAAACTTTTTCATACAGTAGAACCAAAAGAGAGAAAAATATATTCTATAGAGATTTGATTTTCCATCATAGCAAGAGAGAAATAAAGCAATAAAACGAATCAAGAGGTTTTTTCAAAGAAACCATCTGAGACTATTTTTGCAGCCAATACTCTTGTATTTTCCTGTCTATTGTTTATATCATCGTATATGGTAAATTGAACTAATGCGTAATTGTGACCAAGGTGAACGGAGGTAAATTTATACACAGGTACTCGAGTGACTACAAAATTTTGACAAACTGAAGCATATATTTATAGGAAAGTCCACACAGACAAGAAAATTTCAAAGACATTCAGGCAACCAACAGGCGTTATAGGCAGTTCCAGGTATTTCAAACATTTTCCATATTAACAAAGTTTAACAAAATTCCACTGTTTAAAAATCAATTTTTTCTTTGTTGACGAGTCACGAAGGACTATAAACATACATATTACAAAACAAAGTTTATGAATCATGTTTTGAAACCTTGAACAAAAAACGCTCATATATAGAAGACAAATTTACAAATAAACCAACGGAATTGGAATAACAATTGATCGCGAGACTGTTTACAAACACTAGATTATTTGCCCAGAAAAAAATAATTTGGTAATAGACCAAAAATAACAAAATCTAAAACAAGTTAAGAGGCACAAAGGCCTATTTTCACCACAAAAAAAATTTACAAACTACCAGAGACGGAGAAGGGAAACGACCCTACCGATTTTTGGGGGTCAATAACTGTGAAGATGAGGATTGCGAGCGGAAAAAATGTAACCACCTGGAAGAGAAACAAAAATTTTGAGAGTTAATGTTCAGATATGACTTGAACAGAGTATTAAAGTCGAAATAAGAGAAAGGAAGAAGGTTTGTTGATTATAGTTTACCAGAAAGAAGAAACACCAAACAAAAGAGAAATCTCGGTCGAAAATCAACAAGGGTCTTCTAACAAGGAGCGAATACCATTAGTAATTCATAAAAACACAGAGGAATTGAAACAGGGACGGACGCATTACCTTTGAGGAGTTTTTGACCTGAAGCGAACGCCGAAACCCTTGGTGACCTCGACCTGTAGGTGAAAGAAAAACTAGTTAAAACTACAAGTAAACTGGAGGGAAAAATTCTAAACAAATACTGGAATGAAACGTATACAGAGGGAACAGATACGAAATAAAAACCAGAAATCACCACATTGCTGAAGTATTGTTTAACGCCACCAAAGAGTGGGAAAAAACCTTAGCACAGAAACTGTGCGAAGAGAGCCAATCAGAGCCACCATATCAGTGGAGATAAACATAGAGAAAACCCTCATAGACCTCGAACAAGTGAAATGAATGCCAGCTAACATAGTTAGGGTTTGAGATAGAGCAGGAGAACAAACCTCGAGAAGATGGACAGGTGTCTAACTCATGCCAGCTCACAAGGACGAGTGGTAATAAATAGACAGTGATTGTGAATTAAAACCAATCTGTAACGTATCATACGATACAATTGACCATTGAATTATTAATTCTTAACTTATCTAATATGTAATGTATTATATGATACCATTGACCATTGAAACATTGAATTCAAAACTTATACTAAGTTTTATTCAAACAATCAATTCATAGTTTTGAACGCAGATCGTATATTTAAGGGTTGGGCCCCATCATTTAATTTTTCCTAAAGGATTTGACAACACCTTATAATGTGTTTTCTTCATCATATTTCACCAGCTATATATAATGTAATGAGTATGGTAAGGAGTACACCTTTGGTACTCATTTTTAATATCGATTAAGGAAAAAAAAAGTTTAACTGATGGAGGTAAGATTGGTGGTAAGTCCAAAGAATTGTTTCTTAAGGGAACTAGTGGATCGAATAAGAAGGGGAGTGGCCACAGGTAGGAATAATTCAACTCCAAAACTAAAGAAAAGGGTGAGGCATCGACATCAACTAAGAAGAATCAAAAGAGGAAGATATGTAACTACTATGGGAAGGTAGTACTTATAGATAAATATTATTTGAGGAAGAGTATTTAATGGATTATAAGGGTAATATGTTTGATGAAAATGTGTTACGTGAAAAATTAATCAAACAATTGGCCAACAACTTCACCTTTTCAGATGAAAATCAAGCATTGCATGCTAACACCACATAAAATGAATAGGTATTTGATTCTGGTTACACTCATCATATAGAGAATGATGCTTCTCTATTCTTATCCTTTAATGAAATAATTAAGAAAAATATTTATCTTGTAGATAATTTTTATCTCAACATTCCTAGTCATCGTGATGTACCCTATAAGAATGGTAGAAACATGAATGTTTATCATGTGCCTAGTTTCTGCACAAACTTGTTTTCGGTTTCTAAATTAACACATACATGTAAAATTATTGAATTTTGGTTGAATAAGTTATACATTAGAGATATAAGGAAATACAATTCAATTATCTATAGAGGTTTTCTTGACTTGAAGGATTAAAATATAAGTTATGAGACTTCTCGTAACTAGATGGTAAATCAATAACATTGACACAGTTCCATGATCAAAGTCAACTCTAGCTTGCATGAGCGATACATTAAAATATTCAAAATATAAAGAAAATGATAACACGAAACATGGTTGGTACCTTAACTAAATTAATTCTCTCTAATGGTTTATGTAGATGATGTGTGATAAGCAAGAATCACCAAGAACATTTTGATGCAGGTAAGCATGGTTTGCAAAAAAGCCACTAAATATGGTTCATGGTGATCTTTGTTACATAATTATTCCTTCAATGGTAGGTGCAAATTATTTATTTTGAGCTTTATCAGTGATTTACCTATTCCTACTTAGGTATACTTCTTGAAGAATAACAATCTCACCTTCTAAAAATTAAAGGAATGCATGGCCTTGGTTGAGAAACAATGTGCTCAACCCGTTAAATGCTTCAGATTTGAAAATGGGGAAGAATATGTCAAACAACCATTTGAATAATACAACTTTTAATTAGGTATATATTAACATAGGTTTTCATCCATACCCCACAACAGAATTGTCTAATAGAACGCAAGAATAAAACCTTAGTTTAAATGGCTCAATGTCTCATACAATCCAAATATTTAGCAACAAAGTTTTTGGTTGAATTTGTATACTATGTGTAATACCATCTAAATATTCGTACAAAATGCAGCTATCATTTCTATGACTCTAGTTGAATGATATTGTGGTAAAAATATTTCCATTGGTAACCTTAGAGATTCAGGATACATTGTTTGGTCACATATTTTTTATGAAAAAAAAAAAAAAGGATGCAAAGAGTCATATTTGTATCTTGATGGACTACTCTAAGGATTGGAAATCATATAAACTATTTCACCATACTATGTGGAAAATCATTATTATGAGAAATATGATATTTGATGGGAATGCTTATGGTGTTAAGTTTTTTAATTCTTTTGGGAAATTGTACAATAATCATTTTGGTGTTATCAAAGAAAATGGATTGAATTTCCTCCTTTTTAGTTTTCCTACGATTCTATTACTTGATTCTACTAACAAAAAATCATTTTAGACTAAAAGTATTAACCTCTCCAAACCATAATTTTGAAGAAAACGTTAGTTTTCTAACTCATTCTTAAATTCATTTGGATGTGTTGACGGTCCTAGAACCTCCAACATTCAAGGACCCTCCCTTATATGTGGTCCCAATTATACCTCACACCATTTTAAATAGGATACCCATCTGGAATATGACCTAGATGCCAAATTCTTAAACATTTCCCTGGGTTCTAAATGTCGGCAAGAGAGAGGAGTGCAGTTGTTCCTTCGAAAAGAAATACGATGTGCCTGGTGAGTGTTTAGTTGTAGGTGTGTCAAGTATATTCCACTGTGGAGAGAAAGAGTAAAGTGAGACTCTAAGAGAGAGGTAATAGTACCACCATAGTAGAGATACACGTAACCAAGGAGTTGTTTGACATCCAACTGAATAGTCCACAAAATATGTGACTTTCATTACAACCAATCAATGATAAAGATATTCCTAGTATCTTACAGAATATTCCACAAGGATGGAATAATGGTAACAACCATTAAAACACATTATGAATAATATACATACTAAAATAACCAAAATATTTCAACTACTTTAGCACACATGAAACCAAAAATGAACTACAAAAATCCCTAGTATTTTCTTACAAATATTCATAATCCATGCATAAAGATCATGTTTTCCATGATGATCCTATTATTATGTAAAAAGTATAAGACATGTGTATACGATGAACACCACTAGCTCCAGTAGTGGAGCATTAGTGCCTCTAGTTGCTCCTCAAAATAACTAGCTTGTCTCTCTAATGCCTTGTGGGAGGAGGCAAGGTGAAAATTCCTTTGCTCATACAATGAGGGTGTATATATAACCAATGAGGTGGTGATTCTTCACCTTCCTTGTGAATCTTTCACTTTGCTCATGACATTTTGTATTATTATGACCTTTCAAAATATTCATATTTTGTACATGTCCTTTGGAATATCACTTTAAAATACATTTTTGAATGATAATTTACATAATAAAAAATAAGGGTGGCATGTGAAAACTCACAACGTGAAATGACATGACATGACACTGTTGACATGGTTTTCTTGATGATGCAGTAATTTCAAGCTACTCTTTCTTCTACTTGATATATATCTTCTTGATAATTCTCTTTTATCCAAATATGTATGGATTAGTGATAGCAATTCTTCAATGATCTCAATTCTTGACTTATGGTCGCAAAATGCTGCCCCTTTTTTTACCTCGGTTCATCAAATTTCATAATGAGCTACAAATATTTCTTTGAGCATGTTTCTCTTCTTCATATCCTTCATCATCTTTCCATGGAATGTTGAGATACTTGATTATGCAATTCACTCATGACGAGATGATATAACTTTGATAAAACCCTAATCTACGATAGTGTATATTGATCCATTTACTAAGTTAGAACTTGGTGACAGCTTGGGAAAGAGTCTCATTAACTGTGAAATTGTGTAACTCAGGATGTAAGGGGTGAAGCTTGAGCCTTGATACTATGAAATGTGTACTCCACGTTGGACTGAGGAGAGAAATAATATGGGAGCTCATTGTGATAGGCTAAGGGGATAGGCACTGGTTGAGCTTATTGCACAATTCTGAGAGGTAGAGGAGGGGATATTACGTAATTTCATGTCTCGAGAGCTCAATGTTTTATCTTGAGGCTATATATTGTGCAATGGAAATTTGAGGCCAAGTAGGGTAGATGGATTTCACAATTCTGCAGGCAAAGGTCTGGGCTTGAGCACTAGAACTACATAGTGCAGTAGTTCTCAGACGAAGGAACTATTCATTGTTGAGTGTCAAGAGGTAAGGTCATAGATAGAGGGCTAAGACTACCCAATTTTTCGTTCAGGAATGTTGAATGAGGATAAGTTTCGTGGCCGAAAAGAATTAGGAATTTGACTACGTGCGGGATCAGTGAGGCTGATGTGACCAGTGATAATAGTTATTTTTTGATCACACACTTAAATTAATTAATGAAGAAAAAATATATATAATCTAACACACATAAACAATGCATTTTACTTAGTGAGATAATTTTATGAGAACATATGACAATTGTGACACTTAATATACACTTTATGATGACCCTAACGACACTTGTGTGATAGTGCTTAAAAGTTTTGAAATGAGTGTGGCATATGTTTACATGGTTATATAAACTCATTTACACAAATGTGACCCCTTGAAACCACCAAAACTGGTTTATACAGATTGTGCAACAACTAACATGTGAAAATATGACATTTTTATATCTTGCAATAGGGACCGAAATAATTCAAGAAAACGCATGGAATGAGTTTCAATGTTTGCAAAAAAAATTGACAAGACCAAGGGAGGATCCAAAATTGAGCATAGGCCAAAATTTTGGAGGGTGTTGTAGCAGTGGCAATAGGATGTTAAATAAATTGAATCCAATGCACCTATTGTTGATGATATTTCCTTATGACAATAAATTCATAACCAAAATCAACAAGCTATAATTGTGTTGATTTCCCATGTTCATCAGACTTGTGATCTAAACTCCTATGTTTATGCAAAGGGGAAATGTGAATGTGAATAAGCTATGTAGGATGAACTTCATCCACTTTCGAAGAACCACACTTTAGACTTAGTTCCTTGAGAACAAGGGAATAATCTCATGAAGTTTCGATGGGAATATAAAGAAAAATTCACTTATTAAGGTGTTGTTGAGTTTTATAAATCTAATTTTTTTTTTGAAAAATGTTGTTCACAGAAAGAAAGCATTGAATACATTAAAAAAAATTCCTTCTCACATAGATGAATTTTTTCAGCTAATCCTATCCGATTACGGGAATTTTTAGGCCAAAAATGGGCCTTAGAATGTAAATTGTACTAACAAAATAAAATTTTAAAGAACCAATAAGATTGAGGATGATTTTATCATCTCTAGGGGAAAATATTTATGAAGGGAAAAGAAGAAAACTATTTTTTAATCATATTTTATACTTATCTCCTTATATGTTAACTCAAATTTTAAGTATATGATTCCATTAGATGTGAAACCAGATTTTTCATATAAAGAGTACCCATTCTGTATGCTTGTGCGTAGGTTGAAACCTATAAAGAATGAAAATACACAAAATAAAATATGTTTCTTGAAAGAAACATAACGTTTCATTTATTTTCAATTTCTTTAGTGTGGTTCTACAAAGAACTATGAATATCAGGTACTCATTGGATGAAAATTGTAAATATACATCAAACAAGTTCCCATACATGAATTTTGAGTAAATATATAAGGGAATGCGTACAAAATTCAATTAAAAGGTTTTTTTTCTTTATTTTCCTTTAAAAACAATATATTATTTTATAATTTTTATTCTTATTTAATTATTTTCTTAAGGAGGACTATTTTCTACCTCTAAATTCGACTAATTCTTACTATTAGTTTTGGATGAAAAAATCTTTAGATGTATGATCAAAGTTGTTTCCTTCATGGTGACTTATATGGAAAAATGTAAATGGAGTGACCTTATATATTTGTGATATATTCAAATCTTATTGCTTTACTGAGAAAGTCGAATTATAGTTTGAGGTAGGCCCATTGGGATTTGTATGTTAATATTAATCAATTCATTCTCAATCTTGGGTTCAAATGCTATGAATATGATCAAAATTATTATGCATTAAATTTTAATTTTGATACTGTTTCGGGAAATAACTCCCTAGAGGTCGTTGGGTCAAAAACCTCCACAGATCAGGGCATGCTATTCAAGAAGGACTCACACAATCAAACTTGTATGCTAAAATATAGATATTATAGATTGTAGAACTCACCCATAGATCCTACGTTTGACGTAGATCCTGCGGGGTCCAAACCCCCAACAACCCTTATTCCTCTTCAACCTGGAAATCAAGAAGAGACATGCATGGAAATCTAGTTGTACAGCATATATCTTTCCTAAATGTCAGTGTAATCCATGTGAAACATTATATAAAGAATAATAAATGCTTAATTAACAATCTTTTCACATATGCAAGCAGATATTAACACATGAATTCGGGAACAAGATGGTTCTTCTTCATTACAAACAGCATATACAATAATAGAAAGGTGGAGAGATCACCTGAATCCTTCCACGATCTTCGAATAGACCGTCGTCCGGATCCGTCCTGCCCTTGCCTCACTAGGATTATTTCAAGACTTGTGCACACGAGATGACTTATCATCTGATAAACATCTTCAGGAAACAAGGGTTTCCTGTAAAAATCTGGGAAGTGCAGGAGGCACGGGAAATCAGACTTGAATTGGGCTCCAACAGAGTATAATGTCTATAATTTTCTCTCTCCCTTAGGCCATGCATAGGGGGGGCTTTTATACTCCCTCAAATTAGTTTCAATCTGTTAGAAACAGTTGGCCACGGGCTGGGGTGGTTGAATTACGGGAATAACCATCAACCCAGCCTCGAACATAGGGATTTTTATATATATTTTTAATGATTTTAATGGCATACGAGGAAAAGTATCTCTAGACTCGCGTATACATGTGGAAAAGTCTGGGCATATCCGCGTATGGGATTTTAAACACTATTTTTTATGAACTTTTATTTAAGTCTGTGGGAATGGGTGCCCAAGGCCAAAGAGACAATCATGAATCACATGAGGGTGAAAAATGATGCTATAACAGATACTTTCATTGTTATTATATATGTTGATTAATTAATTATCACTTGAAATAACATTAAATGACTTCTTTGATTGAATATTTGACTTGTTGACACCTTTCAGATGACTAACGCTGGTCTTCTACATTTCATTCTTGGTCTCGAAGTTTTACCATTGTTTGATGGTGATTTTCTCCTTCAATCAAAATATGTATTAGACATGTTGAAGTGTGTGTGTGTGTGTGTGTGTGTGTGTGTGTGTGTGTATATATATATATTTGTAAGCCATGTCCTACACCTTTCTGGTCAAGTGTTAAGTTGACTAGAGAATGCCAATACATGAAAGTTGTTGCTACCTTTTATCGACATTTGGATAGTATCCTCATTTAATTATCTCAAAGACTACCTAAAATCTCTTTCTCTATTGGTGTGATTTCTTCATTTAGATAGGATTTGTGAGAAATTCATCGAAAAACTACAAGAAATAATGTTCATTGCATTGAGAATATCTCTTAATGTGGTATAAAATATTTTTTAACTTCATACTCGTTAGCTATATTCACCAACATTGATTGGGAAAGTGACGCTAATGATAGAAAATCAATTTCTATCTATTTGTTTTACCTCAATTGTAACACCCCTAGTTTTATGTTTTTCAAGTTAGACAAGTAAACTTCAGTCCAAAGGGGAGTGGACCCCAATGGATAATTATTGTGTGGATGTAATTAATTAATTATTTATGAAAAATAAACAAAATATTTTATGTGCACCATCACCAAATGAAAATTTTGAGATCACTTGCCAAATCCATGAGGTATGGAAAGAGGCTAAGACTTTCCCTAAAAATATTTCAAAAAAACTTGAAAGAATTGATTTCTAATTTAGATTTTTGAGGGAAAATCTAAATTTCTCCAAAGATGAGGAAAGTAGTTGGGAAGAGGTAAAAAGTTGGAAAAGCAGAAAGCAGCCTTAAAGTCCCTAAATAAGGGAAGCCTAGGCAAACAGGAATAAAAGCATCCTATAATTCTGGACGTAGAATTAGAAACAGGCTTTGGGGAGAGCATAAGCTTAAATAAGCTACTCCAGAACAGATTGGGGTTGTCTGTTCTTGGAGGGGATCTCAGCTCCGGGGTGAGTTCGGGAGACAAAGGAACTCTAAGGTTGGGAGGAATGGTCATTAGAAGCAGTGGTATGCACATCAATTTATAATATGCTAACTCTAGTTGTATGGTGATTATTTATACTGAATTAAACAGTGTTAAGTTCATGTTATGAATATTACATTTAAAAGATTTTGTTAGAGGGTAATACCCTCTACAATCTGTATAGTTGCAGTAAAAATCTGTGAGAAAATATCAATCAGAATTTCTAAACTAATAGTAGTTTAAATTTGAAGATATGTGCTATTCCCAAAGAAGATTGAATTTTGTATTCTTAATTTGCTTCTAGTATATAAATTTAGATACAGGAAAAGAAATTAAAGTTTCAGTAACAGTGGATAAAACAGAAAATTATGTCTAATTATTTATAAGCAGAAATTCATGCATTTCCAGAAAATAAATTATTGTTCTATCTTGAAGAGAAAGTATAAAGAAGAAAAAAAAAATTCCCTGTGCAATGTGGTAAATAAATTTGAATAGAACTCTTAAGAAAACTCTGTTAGAGCAATATAGAGAGTTGTAGGAATTCATTATGGTTAATATTCTTCATATCCAAATAAAATTTCGAATAGACGAGTATCAATATCAAGAGATACTCATATACACTGCACTTACTAAATACTATTGCAGAATGTATATTCATTGTCATTTAATATGAAAAATCAATGAACTCAGGAAAATACATAGTACTGATATTTACATCAGTATGAACAGTCCTAATCCTACAAATAAAAATGTATAAAAACTTAGTATATTACAACAGGATTACATTTTTGAAATTAATGGAGAATGGTGTTAGAAACCATGTCCATTATAAATTTTAGTGACAAAATGTAAGCCAGGAAAAAGGGTCCATCATTATACCAGAAACTCTTCAGTTCATATGCATATTTTAGTACTAGGGAGAACAAGGATAGATCCATATAATATCATCTTCTGAGTAAATAATATTCCAAGAGTAATATAAATTTTTAAATTACAAATTTGAAGAATATAATAATAGTTCCATTATAAACTGAGTAATCATAATCAGTGAGGAATATATAAAAGAAAACCGACCTGTATAGAGAGAGACTGAGTTAGTTCCATGAAGTGAAAAAGCTCAAATTTACCACAGTATAACTTTTACGTCAATTATGAGAGGCAAATGACTTATCTTTTACCTGTAACCATTCATTTAACATCAAGTTAGGGAAAATACAACAAATCCAAATGAACGAAAACTCATTATATAATAAGCTAAAGTGAAATATTGTTCACCTGTGTGAATCGAGATATATTGAAGCTCGGATTCATATCAGAATCTGAGTTGCAATCCTTTAAGGTAGCGAGGAAATTTTTTTACAAATCAAATATCCATAATATTAGTCCTGCATAGAGAATGAATTCTAAATTACCCAGTAAAAATGGAAAATGATATGCATGGATGAACGATTCCATAATACCAGCTGTGAGTTCAATTAAAAACAAAAATTACCAAACGGTATAGAGATTACCAAAAAAAAAATTGGGATTCATGATGCTGGAGTTCTCTGAACCTTTGATACGCTTGAATGAGGATAGAAATTACCAAGTATGCTCAAGGAAATTTACCATAAGGATTGTATAAAAATACAACAGAGTTACTAAGGGGGAGAATTTTTATTCATCGTATATCTGGAATACAGGCCTTTCGTAAATGCCTTATCAAACACAAAATAATGCCATACAGACTATACGTATGAAGATAGGGCGAAGTTAAAAATTTAATTAACAATAACATTCTTACCAAATGAAGGAGTCTCGTCCAAAGAAAGTCGTCGATGAACCCTTGCCAAGAACTCGTTGTGACATTGCAGAGGCAAGTCGACGGAATGGCAAGGCGAAACCAGAGAATTGAAAATGGAGGAAAATGGATTATCGTTATGCTAATCTCTTACATTAAATATCAAATGAAATTCTAAAACCCTAACATCATCCAACCCTATAGGTGTCAAATTCGGATGAAGTCGTTTGACTTAATATAATGAAATCGATACGAATAAATGCAGAGGACTACTGGTAAAATTTTATACGGCTATAATTAATACCATTATATGAATGAAATCCCTAAAATCTACTCGATCAGTATGCTGGAAAAATCGGGAAAGGGAGTAGTTGAGAAATGTTGCGTGTGTGATACATTTTAATAAAACTCTTTGTTGTCCAAATCGTATATCCAAACTTTAAATGCTTCAGTACAAAAGTATCAAGTTGCCCGGGATTCGATAAGATCAACAATTAAAATTATACAAACCTCAAATAAATAACCATATGGATGTATAACTACAACGCAACGCTTTGAATGTCATTGTACACTAGGCTATGAGGCAGTCGAGGCTCATTAATGGTTAGTACCTCAAATTTCATGAGAAGTGACTTGTTAAGGATGCGCCAAGATTAAGTTCTAGGATTAAAATTATCTGCACAATAATATAATAACCATATTGAAAATCACATATATATGATGTGATGGGGGGGTTAATTAAAATCAGGCTTATTCGAAATTAGGTATAAAAATAATGTATAAAATTTAATATATCCCAGCTCATATATCCAATGGTGGCATAACACGAATGCCCTACAGTGGCCAACGAGAATGATATATATAATATTTCATCGATATAGTATTGTTAAATCATAGTATTTGTGTGGGGAAAAATAATTAAGGTATTGGGATTTGAATTATATTAAACTATATGAAATAGGAGTTAGATAGATATATGAGTTGAGGAAATAAAAACATATTAAGTATACAGTATAATGGTAGAAATACCATAAACTCTTATGCCAACTTCATGATAAGGCAAATTTGATATAAATTCCATTAGGATGAAAACCGTTATCATGTATGTATATGTACTTATGTATAGTCTCCTCAATATCATAAATGTTAGGTTGAGGTAAGAATTCTCAACGTTAGAGAATGGTAAGATTATAGAAGTCTACTGTATAGTCATGTAAATAGAGATATATATATTTGCTAAGAGTAAGTTAATTATATTATTTATCTAAAGATCAAAATCAGAAAATGCAAGTGGGAAAAAAAAAATGATGGGGAAAAGTGAGGTATATTAAAAATGGTATTAGGGGTCATGTTAGAAAAAACTGGGTTGTTGTTGTGCTCACTATATAAATTAAATTATTTTTTGAAAAAAAAAAATTCACTTATGTTGTTTTGTTTTAGTGTACAAAGGTACTGAAACTGAAAAGTCAATGGCTGAAGGAGATGAAATTTATTTTAATCTGGGTGATGGAGATAACACACCAGATCCTAATGCTCCTTTGATGGCTAGGTTGCACAGGTTGCAACGGGATATGGCCAAGCTAAGAAGCCAGAATGATAGGCTATCATTAGCCAGTGAGGAGCAGGAAAAGATGATAAGAGAACTGACCTCACGGAATAGCCAAGAAGGTGAAGGTTCCGGAAAGAGGAGGAAAGAAAATTTCTCAGATGATTCTGAGGAAGATGACACTACTAGACATTAGTCTAAACAGAAGAAGGAATTACAGGGTGAATTTCAAAAAATTAAACCTCCCTCCTATGATGGAGAGAAGGAGGGAGATGCTGAGGCATGGATGTTGAATATGATTAAGTATTTTTAGGTCTACGAATATGAAAGAAATCTGAAGGCCAGATTAGCTAGCTACCAGTTGCAAAGTAAGGCTACCTTGTGGTGGGAGGAGACAAAAATGGTTCATGCCATTGATGAAAAAATAGTGACTTGGGAAGATTTCCAAGTCAAGTTTAAAAACCGCTATTTGAACGAATGCTATTATGATGATAAAGAAAATGAGTTCCATGAACTCAAATTGGAACAACTCACCATAGATGAGTTTGTCACCAAGTTTAAAAATATGTTAAGGTATGTTCCTTATATTTGTGAAGAGAAATCAAAGGTACAAAGTTTTTTGAACTGTTTGCCTACTGTGTACAAGGAGAAAATAGAGTTCGATAATCCAAAAAATATGGACGAAGTGGTAAGATAATTTAAGGAAGTTTTTCTAGATGAGATTCCTCCTCTTCCCCCAAAAAGAGAGATTGAATTTTCAATAGATTTCGTGCCAGGAGCAACACCCGTTTCCAGAGCCCCTTACCAGATGAGCTCCTCTGAACTTATGGAGTTAAAAATGCAATTACAAGAATTGCTGGATAAAATTTACATCAGACCGAGTGTGTCCCCTTGGGGAGCACCATTGTTGTTTGTGAAAAATAAGGATGGAACATTTAGAATGTGCATTGATTACCGTCAACTAAATAAGTTGAAAATCAAAAAACAGGTACCCATTGCCCAGAATAGATGATCTTTTTGATCAGGTGAGAGGGGCTTCAATATTTTCTAAGATTGATTTGAGGAATACTTATCGCCAACTCAGAATTAAGGAGGAATATATTAGTAAAACAAATTTTTGAACCAGGTATGGTCACTACAAATTTGTAGTCCTACCTTTTGGTTTGACAAATGCCCCTGCCACTTTTATGTGCTTAATGAACAACGTTTTGAACAAGTACTTAGATAAATTCGTACTATTGTTCATAGATGATATTCTAGTCTATTCAAAAAGTGAGGAAGAGCACAAAGAACACTTAAAGATAGTTTTACAGACTTTGAAATAAAACTAGTTATATGCCAAATTTAGTAAATGTGAATTTTATAAAGAGAAGATCCAATATTTGGGGCATATCATTTCTAAACAAGGACTGGATGTTGACCCTGAGAAAATAAAGGCTATTAGAGAATGGTCGGTGCAGACTGATGTTTCATCAGTAAGGTCATTTATGGGGATTGCAGGGTATTATCAAAGGTTTGTAGAAATATTTTCTGCAATTGCATACCCCATAACTTCACTACAAAGGAAAGGTACGGAATTTGAGTGGACTTAAAAATGCCAACACAGCTTTGAAAAACTAAAATTAAAACTTACTGCAGCCCCTATACTGAAAATTACAGATCCTGACAAACAGTTTGTTGTGTGTACGGATGCATGTAGAGAGGGATTGGGAGGATTTTTGTTGCAAGAAAATTATGTTATTGCATATGAGTCTAGAAAACTTAAGAAACATGAACATAATTACAGTGTATATGATTTTTAACTGGCTACTGTAATTCATGCCCTGAAGATGTGGTGACACTACCTTCTTGGGAAAAAATTTACATTGATGAAAGATCATATTAGCCTCAATTATTTCTTTTCTCAAACCGATTTGAATGCTCGAAAAGCCAGATGGCTGTCTTTTTTGAGTGAATTTGATATGGACATAACACATATCAAAGGGAAAGAAAACAAAATTGCTGATGCGCTAAGAAGAAATGCTTGCCAAAGCATAAGCAGCATTGGGAGTAGTGCTAGTTTTGACTTAGAAGAACTAGTTAAAAAGGTAGCAGATCAAGATCCCAACTATGAGAATCTACAAGTGAAAATAATGAAAAAAAAATGGCTGAATACACCCAAAACCGAAAAGGGTTGATCTGCTATAGAAACAGATTTTACACCCCCAATGTGGATTCTTTGAAAAATGAAATCCTAGATGAATATCATAAAAAACCATATTCAGGACATCCTGGATACCAGAAAATGCTTACAGCCTTGAAAAAGAAATTTTTTTGGCCAAGAATGAAAAAGGATGTAGCAAACTATTTAGCTAGATGCATGGAATGGAAACTGGTCAAAGTTGAAAATCAACATCCAGTTGGTCTTTTAAATCCTTTGCCAATTGCAGAATGGAAATGGGACACTGTTTCTATAGATTTTATAACTGGGTTACCCAGAACAAAGTATCAGCATGACTCAATGATGGTAGTGGTAGATACTTTAACAAAGGCTGCACATTTCATACCTGTAAAATCTACTTTTGGGACAACCCAAGTAGCAAATGTGTTCCTAAAATAAATAGTAAGGGTACAGAGAGTCCCAAAGTTTATTATTTTAGATAGAGACGTTAAGTTCACAACCGCCTTTTGGAAAGGTCTGTTTGGGGGCATGGGCACTAAATTGAATTTTAGTACTGCTTATCACCCTCAAATGGATGGTCAAATAGAGAGAACAAATTTGATTTTGGAGGATATGCTGAGAATGTATGTGATGGATAGGCCATCAAAATGGGAAGAATACTTGCATTTAGTCGAATTTTCTTAGAACAACAGCTATCAATCCTCCATCAAAATGAGTCCATTTGAAGCACTCTATGAAAGAAAGTGTTGTAATCCTTTAAGTTGGAACCAAACTGAAGATAAGCTAGTATTGGGGCCAAATACGCTACAAGAAATGGAAAGGATTGTCAAACAAATAGAGAGAAACATCAAGACAGCACAAGATTGACAGAAAAGCTATGCTGATAAAAAGAGAGTGCATCGTGAATTCAAAGTGGGTGATCATGTGTATTTGTGTATTAAACCAAAAAAGAGCACACTTTATGCTGGAAGTTGTGCAAAATTGGCTCCTAGATATTGTGGGCCTTTTGAGGTGTTAGAAAGGTTGGACCAGTGGCTTATAAGCTAGCTTTACCACCCCATGTTAAATTTCATGATGTGTTTCATGTTTCGTTACTAAAAAGATATGTACATGATGCTTCTCACATTGTTGATTGGAATGTGATACATGTGGAACTAGAAGGGGAGTTCCTTCTAGAGCCGCTTCAAATATTGGAGTGGGAAGAAATTGAATTGAAAAATCGAACAGTAGCCAGAGTAAAGGTGTAGTGGAAGCACTTTACTACTGAAGAAGCTACGTGGGAAAGAGAAGCTGAGATGATGGAAAAATATCGTATCTATTTTCAAAATAAACTCTAGTAGTTAGATGTTAACACCGAGGATGGTGTTGGTTTTTAGAGGGGGAATATGTAACATCCCTAGTTTTATGATTTTCAAGTTAGACAATTGAACTTCAGTCCAAAGGGGAGTGGACCCCAATGGATAATTATTGTGTGGATGTAATTAATTAATTATTTATGAAAAATAAAAAAATATTTTCTGTGCACTATGACCAAATGAGATTTTTGAGATCACTTGCCAAATCCATGAGGTATGGAAAGAGGCTAAGACTTTCCCCAAAAATATTTCAAAAAGCCTTGAAAGAATTTCTTTCTAATTTAGATTTTTGAGGAAAAATATAAATTTCCCCAATGATGAGGAATGTAGTTGGGAAGAGGTAAAAAGATGGAAAAGCAGAAAGCGGATTTAAAGTCCCTAAATAAGGGAAGCCTAGGCAAACAACAATAAAAGCATCCTATAATTCTAGATGCAGAATTAGAAACAGGATTTGGGGAGAGCATAAGCTTAAATAAGCTACTCCAGAACAGATTAGGGTTGGTTTGTTCTTGGAGGGGATCTCATCTCGTGGGTGAGTTCGGGAGACAAAGGAACTCTAAGGTTGGGAGGACTGGTCATTAGAAGCAGTGGTATGCACATCCACTTTATAATATGATAGCTCTAGTTTTATCATGATTATTTATATTGAATTAAACAGTGTTAAGTTCAGGTTATGAATATTAGATTCCTTACATTTAACAGATTTTGCTAGAGGGTAAAATCCTCTAAAATATGTATAGTTGTAGGAATAAAAATATGTGAGAAAATATCAATCAGTATTTATAAACTAATAGTAGTTTAAATATGAAGATATGTGCTATTCCCACAGAAGATTGAATTTTGTAACCTTAATATGCTTCTAGTATATAAATTTAGATACAGGAAAAGAAATTAAAGTTTTAGTAACAGTGGATAAAACATAAAATTTTGTCTAATTATTTAAAAGCAGAAATTCATGGATTTCCGGAAAATAAATTATTATTCTATCTTCAAGAGCAAGTATAAAGAAGGCAAAAAAAAATTTCCTGTGTAATGTGGTAAATAAACCTGAACAGAACTCTTAAGAAAACTCTATTGGAGCAATATAGAGAGCTGTAGGAATTTATTATGGTTAATATTCTTCATATCCAAATAAAATTCTGAATAGATGAGTATCAATATCAAGAGATACTCATATACACTACACTTACTAAGTACTATTTCAGAATGTATATTCATTGTCATTTAATACGAAAAATCAATGAACTCAGGAAAATACACAGTACTGATATTTACATCGGTATGAACAATCCTACTCCTACAAATAAAAATGTATAAAAACTTAGTATATTACAAGAGGATTACATTTTAGAAATTCATGGAGAATGGTGTTAGAAACCATGTCCATTATAAATTTGAGTGACAAAATGTAAGCCTGGAAAAAGGGTCCATCATTATACCAGAAACTCTTCAGTTCATATGCATATTTTGGTACTGGGGAGAACTACGACAGAGCCATATAATATCATCTTCTGAGTAAATAATATGCTAAGAGTAATATAAATGTTTAAATTACAAATTTGAAGAATATAATGATAGTTCCATTATAAAATTAGTAATCATACTCGGTGAGGAATATACAAAATAAAACCAACCTGTATAGAGAGAGACTGAGTTAGTTGCATGAAGTGAAAAAGCTCAAATTTACCAAAGTATAAATTTTACGTCAATGATGAGAGGCAAAGGACTCAACGTTTACCTGTAACCATTCATTTAACATTGACTTAGGTCAAATACAACAAATCGAAATGGACGAAAACTCATTATACAATAAGCTAAAGCGAAATATTGTTCACCTGTGCGAATCAAAATATATTGAAGCTCGGATTCATATCAGAATCGGAGTCACAGTCCTTTAAGGTAGCGACGAAATTTTTTTACAAATCAAATGCCCATAATATTAGTCCTGCACAAAGAACAAATTCTAAATTACCCAATAAAAAGGGAAAATGATATGTGTGGATGAACGATTCTGTAATACCAGCTATGAGTTCAATTAAAAACAAAAATTACCAAAGGATATAGAGATTACCAAAAAAAAAATTGGGATTCATGATGCTGGGGTTCTCTGAACATTCGATATGCTTGAACGAGGATAGAAATTTCCAAGTACGCTTAAGGAAATTTACCATAAGGACTATATAAAAATACAACAGAGTTACTAAGGGGGGGAATTTTTATTCATCATATATCTAGAATAGAGGCCTTTCATAAATGCCTTATCAAACACAAAAGAATGCCATATAGACTATACCTATGGAGATAGGGTGATGTTCAAAATTTAATTAACAATAACATTCTTACCGAATGGAGGAGTCTCGTCCAAAGAAAGTCATGGATGAACCCTTGCCAAAAACTCGTTGTCACATTGCAGAGGCAAGTCGGCGGAATGGCAAGGCGAAACCAGAGAATTGAAAATGGAGGCAAATGAATTATCGCTACGCTAATCTCTTACATTAAATATCAAATGAAGTTCTAAAACCATAACATTATCCAACCCTACAGGTGTCAAATTTCGATGAAGTCCTCTGACTTAATACATTGAAATCGATACGAATAAATGCGAAGGACTGTTGGTAAAATTTTATACGGCTATAATTAATACCATTATATGAATGAAATCCCTAAAATATACTCGATCAGTACGCTGGAAATATCAAGAAAGGGAGTAGTTGAGAAATGTTGCGAGTGAGATACATGTTAATAAAACTCTCTGTTGTCCAAATCATATATCCAAACTTTAAATTCTTCAGTACAAAAATATCAAGTCTCTTAGGATTCGATAAGATTGACAATTAAAATTATACAGACCTCAAAGAAATAACCATATAGATGTATAACTTCAATGCAACACTTTGAATGTCGTTGTAGACCAGGCTATGAGGCAGTCGAGGCTCATTAATGGTTAGTACCTCAAATTTCATGAGAAGTGACTTGTTAAGGATGTGCCAAGATTAAGTTCTGGGATTAAGAGTATTTTCACAATAATATAATATCCATATTGAAAATCACATATATATGATGTGATGGGGGGGTTAATTAAAATCAGGCTCATTGTAAATTAGGTATAAAAATAATGTATAAAATTTAATATATCCCAGCTCATATATCCAATCATGGCATAACACAAATTCCCTACAGTGGCCAACGAGAATGATATATATAATATTTCATTGATATAGTATTGTTAAATCATAAAAGTTGTGTGGGAAAAATAATTAAGGTACTAGGATTTCAATTATATTAAACTATATGAAATAGGAGTTAGATAAATATATGAGTTGAGGAAATAAAAACATATTAAGTATATGGTATAATGGTATAAATACCATAAACTTTTATGCCAACTTCATGATAAGGGAAATTTGAAATAAATTCCATTAGGATGAAAACCATTATCATGTATGTATATGTACTTATGTATAGTCTCCTCAATATAATAAATGTTAGGTTGAGGTAAGAATTCTCAACGTTAGAGAATGGTAAGATTATAGAAGTCTATTGTATAGTCATGTAAATAGAGATATATACATTTGCTAAGAGAAAGTTAATTATATTATTTATCTAAAGATCAAAATTAGAAAATGCAAGTGGGAAAAAAAAAAAAAAAAATTGATGGGGAAAAGTGAGGTATATTACATCAATGTTGGACACCTGGTTTTGTCATGTAAGAAAGAACATGTAGTCTCTTTATAGATTGTAGAAGTTGAATATCATGGAGTTTTTAATATAAGAATATAGGTACTTGTGAATTATCAACTATTGGGAAATATTTTATTTCCTTTTTAGCCCTTTAATTTCATTTATTATGATAAGAAAAGTATCATATAGGTTGCAGGAAACTTTGTTGCAAATAATAAGATGAAGCATATTGAAATTCATTCTCACTAATGGAGACAATTGGTCCAAGAGAAGGTTTCTTCCATTTTATATTGCAAGATAAATGATCATCTTATTTATAAACTTACAAATACATGTTATAAAGTCAAGATTGTTAAGCCAGAATAAATTCTTAGGATTTACAAAGCTACAATTCTGGAGGGGGGTGTTTGTCTTAACATAAGCCATATGTGAAACTTAAGAAAAATCCTAAAATTTTATTGTTCCACAAATGTCAGACAATTTTATTTCTATTAGCTCATACAAAACAAATTTGATTTTTAGCTAAGATATATTTTTTGTTTTTACACATAGTTTAAACACATTTCCCACTTTGGAACCAATTTATTTCTTCCATGTGGCCAACATTTAGCTTATTGGTGAGAATAATATTACTAGTAATTTCTCACCTTAACAAACAAATATCTCACGAAAAGAAACAATCAACCACACCTCATGAAGAATGAGACATGTCACATGTGGGGTTTGAACCTACATATGGAGTATAACAACTTACCCTATATACTAATTGAGCTAGAACCAACTGTTATTAAAATGTTTGGGAGCTTTTCACTCAAATCTCAAGCACTTAAGAGAGAATAATATCATTTTCACCTTTGCAGCCCCAATTTGATAAGAAGGATTAACATGTCACAAGGATCATTTGAACCGTGGATGGTAGGACAACATATACCATTCAAAATAAACTTGAGGCCTAATTGATGAAGTTTGTAACTCCACACCCAAACCACCCATCAATAATAAAAGGTGAGATACTCCCCATGACACATGAAGAAAATCAATCAAACAACGATGTACAATAGATCCAATTGAATATTTCACGTCATTTTGTGCACCAACAAAAATCCATGTTAAGCTCAAATATATCATGTACCAAAATGGATTAAACACATTGAGTTGTAATTCCTTTTAATTATTGACAGATGTATGCTTGTTTTGGTCGCAATGTTTTCTTCTAAATATGGATATTTTCAAATATCATATTGATAGTGTTTCTATTTATGTCTAAATATGACATCTCTATTTTTATCTCTATATAGTAGCTTTTAGGTTATATATATATATATATTGTTACTTTCAAGAGATTAGGTTCTTATTACACTGAATAATGTGCTAAACACTCTACATATATTAAACAATCTAAAGTATAAATATAAATACATAATATGTAGTCTCAAGATAGAAAAACTATGTTAGACACAATCACTCAGTTGATATAATATCTCAACCTCACACAAATCTACGAAGCTAACTAGCTGGAAATAATTTCTCACATCTACTAAGTCTCATCAACCTCCTAGAAAATAGGAACAAACTCCCTCGCATAAATACTAGACCTAACTTTATTAAGGAATAATGATATTAATAACCAAATATGATCACACACATAAGACAAGTAGGTATTACATTCTCCAACATTCACACTTAACAAATATTTTTCTTAATCTATAGTAACTAAGGTCTTCAAATTCTTCTCCACTTCAACAAATTCTTCATCGTGACTTGAAGAAACTCTTATTTATCAAACTCTACCTTTGGCCCAACTTCACTCGTTCACTTTGTACCTCAATTACACAAACATCACCAAATGTAAACATTCGTTTAAAGGAACAATCGTCCATTGGAATGTGTGATTCTGTAGCTACTACAACCAGTAGTATACTATGGTGTACTTCATGTACATGGGTCATTAAAATTCTTGATGAAGTCCCATTAAATGTAAAAATTCACCTCTTATATTCTACAACCAACAATCTATTCCACTCATAGAACATCTAGCCAACATATGGTCCCCTCATTAGTGTGAAAGAACTCCTTAACATAGGCTAGTAACTAAACTAGACAATATAGCTAAGTCATTGCCAAGGAAGCATGATAAAGGGTTATTCTTGATTCTTTGTGTCATAAAATGACATTCCCTTCACATGTTACATATATATGTCTACAACACAGTCCATCTCATGGAGATGCCAAGTACAAACTTTTGAAGGATCATTACATAAATACGTTATGGACTTAGTATAAATACATTGGGCAACTTACATTACAATATGGTTATGAGCCTTTTATAATTTCAGACAATTCAAATAATTTGACCTTTATTTTCCATCATCATTTTTTATCTATTGTTGTGACTTTCATTGCTAACTCGAGGCTTTCACATGCATTGTTACTCCACTAAACTCCAAAAATGTCTTTTTTGTATTCAAGAACTCTTTGTCCTCCCTAATGCAAACTCATCGTTACACTCGAAAAACTCATCTTTTCATTCCACACTTGGTGTCCTCAAGTGAGAAAAATATAGCTCACTTCCACCACAAAGAGTGTCCATGGCCCCTCCTTCACGTGATGAAATGGCCTAATGTACTAGTTGTAAACCAATCATACCACTGATATATCAAATTAATTGGGAACTCGTTGTACTCCAAATAATAACATCATCTAACCATGAAATCTAACTAACCGTCCTATGGACGTTCTTCCATATACTAAGATACATGAGTTTCATCCACTTTTCCCATAAGTTGTCTAGGAAAGTAACTGGATATGGGATGTATCCATCTCAATCCCTCACATTTACTATGAATGTGCTAATGTGGCCTTATAGTGTAGATTAAGCAAGAAATTCATTACTTCACCCATTTTTTTTATATTCATGAATTCTAACAAAATAACTCCATCTTTTTTCGATTCATGAATTCTAACAGAATAACTTCTTAATCATAGAAATCATAAAACTCAATATAAACTCTCTCACCCATTTTTTTAGACTTATAAATTCTAACAAAATAAAAATAACTTCTTAATCATATTGAGATCATAAAACTCAATATAAATATGCTCTTTCAACTAAAAAAACGACACGGTATTTCAACAAATATATTTCAATAAACCCTCTGAAATGTAAAATTCAAATCTTATTTTTCTTTCACTTAAATGTGTCAAGCTATATTGTAATGATTTTTCATGGAGAATATGTTCCCATAGGATATAAAAAGCCGAAAATATGTAAACCAAAATTATATCTTTCATGGAACCAACCATAAAGTATGAGACCTTTTAACAAATTTACCAAAGTCATTAAAACAGGTTACCATGGAAATATCTTGTTCGATTGAAATAATACCTCCCCTTGTCCACGTACTTATGGTGACCGCACTTGGAAAGCAAATCAATGAGAACCATCATATCGTATCCCATGAAAAGGAAATTAAGATTTATCCATTTGCTGTAAGTTGTGTTATTAATATGCAGCATGGAATTATTCATAAATTCCACATTCGATTCATCCCTTGGCGAAATAACACAACCACCCACGGATCTTTCCTTTTCATCATCATTTCACCTCTTGAATCTAGGCAATCCTCACGTGCTTTCCATATTGTCTCCGCACAATTCAAATTCCGAATATTTGGAGATAAAATTTATGTGGGGACGCTGATATATGATCCTGTTGAAATTGTACTCAAGAGGATAAGCAATGGCCCTTGCCTGCACCAAAATTACTGATTTGATATCTGAATTGACAATTTACACACATGATTTTTTCTTTTTGTCGGAATTCTCCCTCAACCTCTGATCACTGAACTGTGCAGAACCAAACCTCTCTCACAATTTCGAACTTGTTATTACCAGGAAGTTGACTTCTCTTACTGATCTCCATCACATATCATGAACTATAATGGCTCGGAACAGCACACAACTCCTGCTCATTTTGACTGATCCTCGTCACCCTCCTAGGAATCTTCTTGGCCAATGCCAAACATAACTTAGTGTGTCGAAGATGACCAACAATACTAATGGGCAACCAAGAAGGACACAAAAATCAGCAACCTCTCACTGCTTGGGCAACCAAGAAAAAGCGCACTCTTTCCTTGGAAACATCTAAGAGTAGAAAAAAGGGAAACATCTAAAAATCTAGGAAATAAGGAAACATCTCAATGTATTTGCTTTATCTAATAATGCATTTGATTTTCCGAAAATATCTTTTGTAATTACAAAATAAAAAATAAGGAGAATGATGGCATTGGTTATAAAATGCTCATCTCTTCCTCATAATAAAGACTGTGGTATTGTTTCCAGAGCTGTGTTATTCCTGTTTTGTGTTTATATTCTGTTTTTCAGATCTGCAAGTAGATCAATTGGTATCAGAGCACAGGATCTTGGAAGCCATCCACCTGTTCGAATTTTTTTTGTTTTGTTTTGTTTTGTTTTGTTTTAAAGGGTCATACATTTCAATCCATTTGGTGGATGAAAATCATGCCGCCCCGTCAAGAGCGACAAGAGCCCTCCATTGCAGACTCGCCAGTAAATGATTTAGCTAGGGCTCTTCAAGAGCTAATTATGCTGCAACAACAACAATGCCCTCCAGGGAAAATTCAGCTTGATACACGCTTTCAACTGCCTAAATTATCAGGGAAAATGAATGGTAAGACTGTTGATTCTTGGCTCCGCAGTCTCTCCAACTATTTCAGAACCTGTCCAACGATGGAAGAGGAGATGAAACTTCAGATCGCCGGTCCACAATTGGAAGGCCTAGCACAAACATGGTGGGATACTCATCTTGAGAATAAGTCCTTGGTTGTCGAACTTGGAGAACAATCCGAGACCAGATCAACGCCTATCACGTCTTGGAATCTCTTTTGTGAGGCCTTACAAGATCGCTTCTATCCTCCACGATATATACAAAATCTCCTTGCCAAATGGTTACAACTTCGACAACTACCCAATCAATCAGTGCAAGCTTACATTGATGTCTTCTGCAAGTTGCGCATTCAACTCCATATCTCCAATCTCGAAAAGGTACTAATTATCAAATTTAATTATGGTTTGCTAATGATTTTTCGACACGAAGTTGATTTGTTTGATAGTGCTTCATTAGACAAGGCCTTTATTCGTGCCCTGGCTGTGGAACGCAAAGTGGGTACTCCAATTCGATCCCATCAAGCCAGAAATGGTCCATCTCCCTCTGGTTCATCTAATGTCGCCTTTGCCTCATCCCCCACACCTCAAAATACCCCCTGGTGTACTTTTCATAAGACCAACTCACATGCTTCTGCAGATTGTCGAGTACTGAAAAATCTACACCCTGACAAGACTCTTTTTACAGAGTTGGAGAAACCAAATTCCACTGCTCAACTTCCAGCTATTTCTCTTGAAAATCCTACCAAAATTGGACCCCCTCTCTCATCTCTCACACTAGTACATTTGGCGGAAATTCAGACACTTGGTTGGGACACTTTCTGACCAAATGTCGAAATTTCCCCAAATTTTTTTCAACTTTTTCAAATCCCGCTCGAAACACGTGCGCTATCGCAGCGTTTTAGAGACAAGTGTCTCAATACCGACACTTAGGCGAGGGAGTCGCAATTACGACGTTTGGAGGAATCGTCGCAATACAGACATTACTGCAGAGCGTCGCTATTAGGACATGACGTCCTCCAACGCCCGCAATCTGCGACACTTAGTCTAAGTGTCGCAATGCAGAGCGTTTGGAGGGCGCACATGCATAGCGACAGCTTTGGGGCATAGTGTCACACAATTACAATGTTTGCCCCAAACGTTGTAATTTGACATACTACATGCTCTAAAGGCGTCGCTATTGCGACGGCTTGCAAAAATCGAAATGCGCGGTCATTTGAAATGCGCGCTCATTTAGAAATGAAAAAAATCAAATGTAAAAAATCAAATGCGCGGTCATTTGAAATGAAAAAATCAAATATGACCGAGGAATGAAATTGCTTGCTATGATGACAAGTCGCGGAATCGCATCGAAAGCTAAGGTCCTGGTCTCGCTCGGCTAAGGGGTGAAATAAGCACGACGGTCCGGGTGAGAAATCAAACACAAGGTCACTTCATTGTCCGGGGACTGGAGAGAGTCGAAGGATATACTTCAATGACATGGGTTGTGTTTTGCACACTGTATCTCGATGATTGCCCTCTGCTGCGATGGAAATAGAGTTACCATAGAAAAAAGTACAGTTTATGTAATAAATAGTCGAGGTAATGGACAACTTGGTAGCATCATGGATGTGTGCCTTATAAATCACTGTAAAGAAGCGATCAAGTCTTGGTAGTAACCTCAATTTATTCTTCCTATAAACATTAGGCAATGTAATTCATCAATGGAGCTCGTGGTACCCATGATATGATGATGAGGGGCTCTTAAGTCGGGTTAGATTCTCTCTACAGCTACTAGGGATTGTCCATTCATCTACTGTCACCAAGCAGCGGGTGAGGACAAACTCATGCAAGTGCACAAGTTTGGAGTATCAAGAAATTTGAGGCTGAGGTACTGAGTAAAATAAGAAACACATTGATATGAGTTCATCCAATTGAAGATGGGATAGATCAACTGTTTCACACTCTGAAATGTACTACAGATGCAGATCCAAAAAAATCTACAACTTTATAATTCGTATTACAGGTGCAGATTCAAAAAAATTGCAATTTTATAACTCGAAAATTGCCAGATACTACAGGAACAATAGGGAGGTGGCTTCTTTCAGATACAATTTATAGGCACCATCCTCGATGGTCTTCTGTCAATGTGATATGCTGCATACCCTCATATCCCTCTCCAGGTACTCTGTTTCTATATACAGATCGGATGTTGAATGTGTTTTTATTTTGGTTATCAAGCGAGCCTGCTGTTCTTAATTAAACACATGGAATGATAATATTATCGCTGCAAAATTTCACTCAACGAGCTTGACAGTAATCAATATGAATGGTCTCCCCTATTCTTTATATTTGGACGCTGTAGATGGTTATTGGTATCAAGCGAGCCTGATAAACTTTCAAGCGAGCCTGTAAATTACTCACATGGAATGCTGTTTTATTGGGGGCCCGCTTTTATAATATGCTGTTATCCGCACAGCGAGACTGACAACGCTCCAATAGGATCATTTCTGTCTTTCACATGACCGGTGGGTTTCCCTCTGCATACTACATAAATCGTTGCTGGTCAATGGACTTATATTGTTTATTTTTTAATGGAATGGATCAATATGGGCACCTGTTTTCTTCTGTTATTTCCCTTATCTAGTTGTATAAGCGTCTTGTATATGTTTTTCCATATGACATATTTGGATACCTCATTTTGCATAAACATGAGGTTCATACTGTAAATATAAACGATTTTACTTATCGTTGATATGGGGCATTAAAACAATTGTCGGATATGGGGCATTAAAACAATTGTCGGATTGTCCTTATCTTTTAGAGGGTGAAAACCTTATAGTTAAGTCCTTTCTGCAAGCACACTGGTAGTAATGCTACTGCTTGACTATCATTACCATTCAGAGAACAAAGACTTGTAGTCATGTCCATTTTACCTAACTAATTTCCAACTGGATTCGTGGGAAAACAATTGGGTCAACCTTTATGTCTCATAATTTTACATTGTAGACATCAACATTATTTTTTGAGGACATCGTGTTTGTCACACAAATTCAACTGTGTCTTGTGGTTCGTTCCAATATGGTAGTTGGAAAGCACTCAACCAGTTTAAAATATTTTTTTGATGGTGGTGATTAACACTTGAAAGATCCAGTCAAATTTAAGAAATTATTGAAACAAGATTAAACTTGATTTTATCTTATTAGTCGATGTGGAAATTAATTATGGACTTAGTGGTTGATCTGTGCCTTTTATTATTTATTTAATTTGGTCATCATCAAGGCATTTCTTGTTTTGGTCCAAGCTAATTAGAATAACATTTTATTTAGTCTTTGTGATCAATACAACAAGTGTGAACGCATCGAATATTGATTTAATGGTGTTGAATGGACTGATATAGAGTATTGAGCCTCAATTTATATATGCCATGATTTTGGATAAATTATGGTTTTTGATAGAGCATGGGAAACAAGTTTAAATGGTCTTTACCATGGTTTGAATTGAGGTTAGTTGCAATGCATCTTGTAGTGGGATTGAAGTATAGTGTGAAGAGCATGTATGTTCTCGTGTAGCGTAATCAAGATTGTATATGTTATATTTTATTGTTCATATCAGAGTGATGATGCAATTTGAAGAAGTCATGTATACACTAGTGCATATGAGATCTTAAAATGTGGCTGAAGCATCTTGTTCATGATAGAGTTTACTTCTATAATGAGCAAGAGACTAATAAACCGTTAGTTGTTTTGTGAATGGAAGAGAGCTAGAGTGGACTTTACTGCACAATAAGGAGATTCATCCAAACCTCCATCAAACATATCATTTAAATCCATTTGTTATAGCATCATAACGTTCTTATATGGGTCATTGGGATCATATGAATATAGCTTTGGTGTTGAAATTAAAAATTTAGATATGCATGCCAAACTTAACAGGAAAATGGAGGAAAAAAATTGATTGAACAACCTTGGAGTGCAATAAAATGTGATGACCTACATTCTGGAAGAAATAATGATGTTATTGATGCTTGTGGACTTATTTTCCCATTGTTTTCAAGTTATTAGTACATTTATCTACTCTAGTATAACATGTTGTTGCAGAATTGAAGCTCTTAATACTTTTTATCAAAGGTCATAATTCCCCCTGGTTTTGTACCATGGTGCAGAAATCAGTTCCTTAATGTCTTATGCAGTACTCCATTTCTAGAAGAATGTTGTAAAAGATATTGAATCCAGAAAGTAATCTTGTGTAAGGCAAAAATTTGACCTACTAAATTCCTAATGGTGTGTGCAGATCTGAGACAGAGTATTGAGTAAGATTGATGTGATACCATGAATTCTTGTTGATAATAGTTTATTGTTGCAGGAAGAGTATGGAAAATATTTTATTAATATCGTTGAGTCTAGCTTTGGTTGTTATAGAATGTTTATGGCCATGATAGAATTGATGTTTCTACGATGATTTGCTTATTTGGAATTAAATCATTATTGATGTTTGATCTCTTCCTTATAATTGTTTCTTGAAGATGATCATTCTCTAGCCTTATAAACAAGGTGATTATACTAAGGTAATAATTTTTTCTACTTGGAATTTGTTTGGAGATGAATTGTGCTTGATAACCCTATGTTTTTACATGTCTTCTATACCCGTTGCAAAGATATGGCATATATTTTTACAAGAAAACCTTGATGATGATACCTTGAGTTGCATCTTGGTTGAGTGTTTATAGTTTCCTTGTATATATTGATCTGATCAACACGGTCTTGGTTTTGTACCATGGTGCAGAAATCAGTTCCTTAATGTCTTATGCAGGGGAAACAAGAACATTTTTATTTCTCGTCTCGATTATTGATTTTATTTTGTATAGATGTAAATTCATGTTGTCAGCTTTTCCTATTACATTACCAAATCATTCATATAGATATAAATATATGCATATATGTATATTTGAAGAATGTGTTGTGGTAAGAGTAGTACAATGAATGTGAGTAGCTAACTGGTTGTTTCATTTTGTAGTTAATACCACCTGCCTTCAGCAGTCTAACGAGGAAGATGCAATGGCTAGAATATGATTTTTTCCCTTGTGAAGCAAACTTGATGAATCTATGCATTGACTAGTTATTGAATTACTATCTGCAGGGAAATATCTTTGTATATATTACACAAATTTGGTTTGAAAACCTCATTTGGTGGAAAACCATTTTTATGCGACGATTATATTACTTGGATTGTGCATGAAATGATTCATGTTTACAATTTTTTCAGATATTACGACAGCTGAAGCATGAGAATATCATAGAGATGCTAGATGCATTTGAAAGTCCACAGGAGTTTTGTGTTGTGACAGAATTTGCACAGGTATTTATGATTGTATTATAGCATGTGCGTACTCTTTTATCTTTCCAGTTTGAAGTATATCAGCATTAAAATTCTGTTCCCAAAGCATTTGATATAGATCATAGACTTATAAATGATTTTGATGATAGGGTGAACTATTTGAGATTCTTGAAGATGACAAATACCTTCCTGAAGCACAAGCTCAGGCTACTGCTAAGCAACTGGTATTTTAGTCTTTATTTTATGCATTTGTAGCTGCAAGTCAATTTGTGTGTGTGTAGATTTTCTCACTGTTTTTAGTGGTTGGATTAACGATATTTTGGATTAAGCGTGACTTCTTAAAATCTTGTTTCACTGTTTATTATTATTTTTTGAAAATCCTTAGTTTTAGGACAAACATTTCGTTCATGAATCTACCTCCCATTTGATGAGGAATGTGGGCATAAAGGGGTATTTGTGATGAAGAGTCTACCAGGATTATATAAGTATCTTTTTGGAGTTAGGTTAGATTGAGAATTTGAGGGGCAGTTGTGTCCTGTTTGGGAAGGCTTGGACTATCTATAGGTTTAGTCACTACATTCGACGTCATTTATTTCGAAAGAATTCTAATTTTGTTGAATCTCAAGGATTGGTGAATTTAATGGTGAACTGATGGTGGATTTTACAAGTTTACACAAAATATACGCTCAAAATGGGAGCCAACATGGCCTTCCTGTTTGTCACAGATCATTGCTTAGTGATTGCAAATATTTAGTTTTGAGCCATTTGTAAGCCTTTGGCATTATATACACTCCTTAGTATTGTATTCACTTTGGATGATTCATTATAAGTAAGTTTTTGATGCATTGCTTGGTACTATTGATAGCTTATAAAACTTAGATTTTGACAAGGTATTTTCTGAAATTAGAGCTAAGCAATTTTTGGTTGCTTAATGATGTGAAGAATATATCTCCTAGGGCATACGTTGGCCTCCTTCATTATGAGTTGTCCTGTATTGTTCCTCTTGTATACAACTTTATGGGTTATTTGAGGGCCTCTCTGATGATATGCAAATAATTGTGCATACTGTTGTCATTTTTTTACCATAATTTGGCCACTGTAGCTGTCCTTCAATTGTGTTGTACTAGGCATTGACATCAGAGTGCCCGAAACATGAAAAAGCCACGGAATTTTCTTGTTTCTCACTGTGTTTTAGTTCTTGTCAGTATGTGTAGTGAACTTCAGTAATGTAATGACTTCACTGCTAAGGTTTAGCATCGTAGTTCTAGTGGTTAGCCTATCTTTTCTGACTTTAATGTCTATTTTTCTCCAAGAAGGGTTCTTGGTATATGAATGCAACTCTATGTGTAGCTGTAATAAAGAATGCCCAAACCGGGTGTTGCAGAAGGGAGTGCAAGTCAGAATTGAAGTATATAAAACAAAGTATAAGGTGTTATTTTGCTTTTATTGAAGTTATAGTATTGGTAGTGCATTAGGAGCATTATTGAAATGTAATCATGGTCTAGAATGTAAATAACTTCACTTGTTAATGTCAGATGCATTTTTTCAAAAAGCAAAATCTTGGTTTCAAAATTATCAATAAACCAAGGTGCAACAAGACCCCAATTCTGTTTCAATGTTTTGGTCTGTCTTTTTGTTTGATTTTAGGGCTAGGCAGTTAGAGCTGCACAAGCAATTTCACGTGGGACAAAACATCTCCTACATAAATGTACGCACATTAAAAGGAGTTCTCTAGTCATAACTTCTCTAGCCTAGATCTACGTAACTTCATCTTATCATACAATATCATTGTCTATATGCATAACAATAGTGTCACCTAGCTGTCAACTGGAGTATTTGAGCTACAAGAATATCAGGGTGAATTGACCTGGTGAATGATATATTCAGGAATCCAACAATTTACTGAAGGCAAATAGTAGCAAAATTGCTAGCTGGTAGAAATCAACTAATCTGTCGAAACAGTGAGCATCCCTGTGCTCATTCTAGATAGTAAAGTGTGCTTGTGTTGTCCAAAATGGGATAGAAATTATAGCGAGTGAAACTGAATCAAAGAGAAAAATGATGTTGTGGTGTTGAGAAATGAGATTTGGAGAACTGAGATCTTCAGATCGAGATTGTGGCTTTTGTTTTCAGAATTTCACCTACATCGTGGTATTCTATTGGAATTAAGGTCTCATTAAAGCCTATGGGCTAATTGTGAATTAACATAGAGCTTTAGGCCATCGGCTAATTGTGAATTAACATAGAGCTTTAGACCCTAAGCCTACATGCATTAGGCTCCTATGTTATAATTGTAAAAACATTGAATACATTAGGCTCCTATGTTATAATTGTACAAACACTGAACACATTCAAGGGACTTATTTAAATGCTCCTATGTTATCACGATATATAGACACTAAATAGTGGAATTAAAAATATTCAGAAAGTGCGAACATTTTTACACTTTCTTTATCTATGAATTGGGATAGAAGGTATCCACCATGGTTTGTTGGTTATTACAGGAAGAGGGTAAAATAATATTTGGTTGGTTTCTTTTTGGTGAAGTCTTTCTACCTTAACCTTTTACTTTTTAGGAGATCTAAATCCTTAGACTATTCATTTCTCAGCAAACAAGTCAATGGCCAACCTGGAACTTCATTTTAAGTTATGAGTGAACCCCACCACATTTCTTTAGGGAAGAACTAATAGATGGAACTTGCTGAAGGCATAACATGGATGGAATTTGATAAATAAAAATGTACTTGTAATTCTGATAATGTTTTTGAATGGAGAAAAATGAATTGTTGTTTGAGAGTTTTCTTTTTATGTAAGAGAATGTTTTGTGTGTTTGGGAGATGTTTGGGAAATAGGTTAAATTGTTCTGGCTTTGACTACTTCAATCCTTAAAAGGAGATTATCAACTGATACAGGATACTCAAGTCTTACTAGTCTTACTCTCCCAGACTAGCCCTTATTGGCATAAATAAACATCATTATACCTAGCATCAAATCCTACAATGCTGTACAATTATATTTTTTTTGCCATTAATTAAGAGACAAACCCTTGTACCCTTGGATGCCTTGTCACAGTTACACTCAGGTTGAAACATATGAGATGATGCACCGTAAAATGCCATGCCAGAGTTATACACAGGTCCTAAACAGGTTGAAGTTGGAACATTTACTTGCATATAGAATATCTAGCTATTTTGGATTCAGACGATTGTGGATGGTTGCATTTATTGGAGAGTTATGTTCTGTCAACTTACCATTTTTTTGGTTACATCTTTTGACATCAGAGAGTCAAACTCATTTAGATCACCTTTGGCTATGAAACCGACATTGTAAGTTATCTATTCTGTCAAATTCACCATGGACTTGAAATTGGTCTCATCCCCAAATTGGCAGCATGTTCTTCTTTTGGGATTGGACTCATAACTGTTGTTAAGTTTAGCTTCTCATTTTAAGGTCTTAGTATAAGCACACTAAAGTCTCTATCAATTTAGGGTGCTAGCATAGTCAATTTATTCTAGAAAACAGGTATGTGAGACCAATTTTGTGTTTTTTTGCTCTTAGTCTGTAGTGAATGTTTGAGTCTATTACCAGAAATTTTGAAGACATTTTCCTACTTGAATCCTTTTGCCTGACATTGATTAGAATAGGTCATAGCAAATCCTTGTATTTCTTATATAATGACGTGATTAGTTCCCATTTGTGTGGCTAAAATGAACTCAAACCTTCTCTTCACCAATGAACACAACATCTTCTTATTCATTGGCATTTACTTGTTTATTAATGATGCCATATGTTAATCTCCAAAAATTCTTCAACAATCAGGTTAATGAAATATTTAACTCCTTTCTGTGGTTACCTTTTTAGTTTTTTCATTTTTATTCCTGGTCAGTGTTTACTGATGCCTATACATGCTGAAAACTTAGTATTTATCAGATTCATATTACAAAAACTAAACCACAATGGATAGTGAGGAAAAGATTATTTCAGCGTTGGATGCTGCTGGCATATTTACAGTTGGTGGCATGAATAGAAACAAGGTACTGTAGAAAAGAGGGTTGTAACTCGTGCTTTTACATGTGATTTGCCACAGAATCTTGGTTTGGTGTTTTGAAGTTAACAGAATAACAAGAGTCTTTGCTGATGTGTTCTATCATCTTCAATATCTGGACCATCTCAACTTTTGTGATCTGTTTTTACTTTGGATTCATGGTTGTCATTTTTAATTTTGTCTGTGATCTATTTTATAGCCTTTTTCAGTTACTTTCTTGATAAAATTGTATTTGAATATGGTATTGGCTTTTCTGATTGCTATCAACTTGAATACTTGAAACCTTTTTGGAAATTGCATTTTTTTTTTCTGAAACTAGTTTTGTAGAATTTGTGGGATTACTTTGACAACTACCTTTCTTTTTCTTTGGAATCTGATTAGAAGCATTATGATATTTTAAAATGATTTTTTTTATATATACATTGTCTATTGCTATATTTTCCCATGTCTAGTCGTATTGCATCCAAATTTTTTATTAATGCTTCCACGATAATATAAGAGGGCTATCCTGATTTGGTTTTCTCAAATATAGGTGCTCTGTTTACCAGTCTCCCATTTACATGATCCCATGATACATATTTACAGCATCCTTAAGGAGTTATGGTGTTTTGACCCCCTAACTCTAAAATTTTCATTTATTGTTTAATTGGTCACATGTTACAAACCACGAACATTTTTTTTATAATAGCAACTCATCCTTTTATGGATAGTTAACCTAGAATTAAGCTCAACCTACCCTCACATACTTAAGTGAAGAATAAGGTTCACTAGTACCTTTCCAATGCTATACAATAATCTGCATGAAGATTACATCATAAATATTCAACATAATCAATAGCCACATCCAGAAAACCCCATGCAAGGCAGGAGTATGCCCTTCTAAGGCTTTAATGTGGGTCATTGTCACAATAACTGCCATAAGTTGCTGTTAGAGCATAGCCCAATGAACGAAAACTGCTAACATTTATCCAACCTAACCACTAGCACTAATAGTAGTCACATGTTACAAAAATTAACACATTGTTATACATTATCATGATGTTGAACCTTGTTGTTTGCTCCTTTGACATTTCTCTTCAAAAAAGAGCTAAACCAATAATTCTAAAACTCTTAATAATAAATTGCTTATCATCCGTCTTGAGCACAAATGAGACAAACTTGGAATTGATGAAAACTACTCTCCTCCTGTGATCTTTGGAACTTACCATTGGTGTTAACTCTTTGTTTTCCATTGATTTTGTATTAGAAAGTATAGCACACAACTTGGTACTAGGGAAATGAACTCATCTAGGCAACCATGATTGCTATCTCTAGAACTTACTATTGGTTTACACTTTACCTGTTCGCTATTTCTCATACATTTGAAAGTATAATACAAAACAGGGTACTGGGGCTATGAACTCATATAAGCAACCTTCATTGAGCATCCCCTCAAATGTTCCTTCTTCTAACAAGCCTAGCAAAGGGGCTATCTTTTAAGTGCTAGTCATCCAAAACAATAAGTCCCTAGACCATTCATCCAAAACTTGATTTGATTTTCACATGTGGGATAGCTACCATCCAATGAGTCATCTGGATAACTAACCATGATGGTGGCTGTTTCTCTAGAAGAGCAATCTAGATGGACTACACGTCTTCAATTTATTTGCAAATATTTTTTACCAGGGGAAACTACTTTATTTTTCCTGTCTTATGGGGTACAATATTATTGTTTGGTTTTATTATTTACATCTATTGAGACGACCATAGGCCCATTACCATGATCTCTGACTAGACAAATATATTTCAACACTTGTGACCAATTTCCATACACTCCAGATACCCTTGGATATAATTGTTGCTTGTAGTGGAATGATGCATACAATTTGGTTCTTGGTTGTTGGAACCTGATGGAGGTAGGACCCACAGTCCTGGTTTTTCAAAACTTTATTCCCCAATCAATTTCACAATCTGGGCAAAGTCAACCCGTTCTCATTCAATCTGGGCAAAGTCAATCGTCGCCTCCATCCTACGGCTGGAAGGCTATCGCACTACCACTCCATCATCCGACGGTAGTCGCGCGACCCAGCTACACGGAGGTTAATTCCCCAAACGCGCGCGATATAGATGGTATCACAAAACCGCTCAATTACACGTGTCCATCACCGGAGTATATCGCGTTGTTTTTATAAAAACAACTCACCACCTTCGACCTCACGCGATACTGCCGGGTTTGGATTTAAAAACCGCCTTTACTGTTCAATGATCGCAGTTCCACTCCTTGCCTTCAGAGTTCCATCGCTCCACAGTTAAACAACCCTCGCCAATTTACAATCCTCCTTGGTTTCGGACTGTGGTACTCAACGCTGGTCCAATTCATGCATCGACCACGCTATGATGTTCCAGCACGGATGGCCTCATCCACGAGAAGTAGTTGCGATGCAATTACAGGCCCAGAATTTATAATCTGGCGCTTGACAGAGTAGTTGTCGAAAATTCCCTCCAATTATGGGTCCATCGGTTCTCCTGTATGATGTTTTAAACCAACAATATTGCCTTTGTCATGCTCCACCTGTAGTCCAACCAAGACGTCTTGACTATTTAGTCCAGAATTTTCTGCGAAGGACAAATAGGTGAAATTCATCTCTGTAATCTTCTTGTTGATGAATGCAACGCAGCAGTGTTAATTCTACTATCCCTCTTGTTGTTTAAAACAGAATTATTTCATTGCTGAGAGTATTCCTGGAGAAATAGTTAAAATGTATATCTGTAATCTGCTTCTTGATTTATGCAATGCAGCATTGTTGTAAGGACTTTGGAATGGAGAAAACTAAAGCCAAATATGCCATGGCTTGTGGATGTTGCAGTCTGTGTGCTTTTAGATTGCCTGGTATCCATTCACAATATAACTTGCGTTTAATAAATAATAACTATGCAAGGACTATCAACTGTTAGAATTAACTCTCTCATTTGTGGGTATTGGTTTTTGTTTATCTGTGAATATTAGGCAGGGGGATCCTTAACAGAATTGTGCAGATTTTGGCTCAATAGGAAATTTAACCTGCCGTCGCTCGAACGATGTAGTTTGCGAATGTAGATCTGAGCCCCGTTCAAGATTTGCATCGGAATAAAATTATTGATGATGTGAGACAAGCCCTCCCAGCAACATCTGCTATCGGGCATTCAGAATATTTTCATTTTTTTTTTAATTAAAAATTGAACCCGCTGTCGCTCTTCCGACGCGCTATAAGCATCGGAAGACCGACGTTACATTTTAAAAAAAAATTTACTATGCCGTCGGAAAAGCGACGTTTACCAACATCGGAAGAGCGACGTTCCCAAAAGCGACGTTTCCAAACGTCGGAAGAGCGACACCACTAGCGTCGGAAGAGCGACTTCTGCTCAATGTCGGTATTGCGACACTTCAAAGCGTGGTTAGCGATAACTTCGGTCTTCCGACACTATACGAGCATCGGTATTGTGACACTTTAGAAGCGTCGTTAGCCATAACGTCGGTATTGCGACACTTCACCCGCATCGCTAGTGCGACACTTCATAAGCGTCGGTATTGCGACGCTTTTGCAAAACGTCGGAACAAGTGTCGCAATACCGACGCTTTATGGAAGTGTCGGAAGACCGACGTTATGACAAACCACGCTTTGAAGTGCCGCAAACTGTCGCTCTTACGACGACTAGGTGTCGGAAAACCGACAAATTGGCCGTCGGAATTTCCGCCAAATGTACTAGTGTATAGGCCTCATAATGTTATTATTAATTTGGGAAATAATTTGTAAAGGATACCAGAGGTAGCACCGCCTACCACCATCTCTTTTATCACTATAAATAAATGTAGTAATATCATTTCCTGCACCGGGAATTTTCTTTCCTTAGGATTTTCCCTCAAGAAAATAAAAATATTGTGGTCACAGACTCCAAACAAGGCTACTCTACATGGCAACAACAAATGGACAAGGTCGTGGAGGAGTACAGGGACATCTTCACCTCAACTGCAGGAGTACCTCTACATTGTTAGGTCAAGCACTCCATTGATATGACCCTGTGTGTACCACTACCCAATAAACCAATCTATCGACGTTATGTTCTGGAGAACAATGAAATCAAGAGACATGTTCAGGAGATTCTGTAGAAAGGGCACATCAGGCCAAGTTCATAACCCTGTGGGAGCCTGGTCGTGTTGGTACATAAGAAGGATGGAACCTGGAGACTCTATATTGACTATCAGGCATTGAACATGTTAGTCATCCATAATTTTCACTATATGAAGACAACTAAGTATTGGTCCTAGATTTCTAGAAACAAAGTTCATGAACATGGTGAGTTCTAGAAATCTCACTGCCTTCATTATCCTAAGATAAAATTTTCATTTTTTTATCATCCTATCTAGTCATAACTAGCCCACCACTCCCGGAAGACCCATCATGGGCTCAAGCCATTTATTTTAACCCTAAATTGTCACCCATTTTTCACCATGTCTTGCCTTTTGGCCCAAATCCTATGTTTTTCTTACCTATAGGATTCCCTACTACTACCCAAACCTACCAATCAAATAGCCTTGCTGTCTCTTCCATAATATTCTGATTGTCTCTACAGGCCCTTTAAATAGTCAAGTATGTTGGATCTTAGGTCTTCAAAAAACACTAAGCTTATCATAGGTCCTATCTTTTACTTGGTGATCCCTAAGTCTAAATCTTTGTCCAATGTCCAAGTCCAAAAAATCCCCATTAGGTCACCTAAGGTTTCACTAGGTCATAGGATGGATTTGGTGCCCAACAATTTATGCCTTCCTGCATGAGGATATTATACTCAAAGAGGAATGAAATCAAGAAATTTGATCCAAAATCATTCAAGAAAAGCCTCCTTGGCTTAGAGCTCAAACGTTGCAAGGGACAGCTTCCCTTGTTCACATTCCTACAATGAATAGCCAAGGTGGCCACCAGCAATAAAAAGAGGTAAGGTAATAAGATGTAATCATCACCAGGAGGCAGACACAAACAAGACAAAAGCAACAGGCCTATAGGTAAAAGAGTATCAGGGTTCATTTTGGTTGATTAACCAAACAGTGGTAACAAGAAAAATACCATCTCAGAGATTCCAAGGACATAAGCCACCTCTTTAGGGTTTTGCCAAAAAATAGCATTTCTTCACCTGCACTAAGAGTATAGGCCTCATAGTGTTATTATTCATTTGGGAAATAATTTGTAAAGGATACCAGAGGTAGCACCGCCTACCACCATCTCTTTTATCACTATAAATAAATGTAGTAATATCAGTTCCTGCACCAGGGAATTTTCTTTCCTTAGGATTTTCCCTCAAGAAAATAAAAATATTGTGGTCACAGACTCCAAACAAGGCTACTCTACATGGCAACAACAAATGGACAAGGTCATGGAGGAGTACAGGGACATCTTCACCTCAACTGCAAGAGTACCTCTACATTGTTAGGTCAAGCACTCCATCGATCTGACCCCGTGTGTACCACTACCCAATGAACCAATCTATCGACGTTATGTTCTGGAGAACAATGAAATCAAGAGACATGTTCAGGAGATTCTGCAGAAAGGGCACATCAAGCCAAGTTCATCACCCTGTGGGAGCCTTATCGTGTTGGTACATAAGAAGGATGGAACCTGGAGACTCTATATTGACTATCGGGTGTTTAACATGTTAGTAATCCATAATTTTCACTATATGAAGATGACTAAGTATTGGTCCTATATTTCTAGAAACAAAATTCATGAACATGGTGAGTTCTAGAAATCTCACTGCCTTCATTATCCTAAGATAAAATTTTCATTGTTTTATCATCCTATCTAGTCATAACTGGCCCACCACTCTCGGAAAACCCATCATGGGCTCAAGCCGTTTATTTTAACCCTAACTTGTCACCCATTTTTCACCATGTCTTGCCTTCTGGCCCAAATCCTCTGTTTTTCTTACCTACAGGATTCCCTACTACTACCCAAACCTACCAATCAAATAGCCTTGTTGTCTCTTCCATAATATTCTCAGACACGGATTGTCTCTATAGGCCCTTTGAATAGTCAAGTATGCTGGATCTTAGGTCTTCAAAAAACACTAAGCTTATCATAGGTCCTATCTTGTACTTGGTGATCCCTAAATCTAAATCTCTATCCAATGTCCAAGTCCAAAAATTCCCCATTAGGTCACCTAAAGTTTCACTAGTTCATAGGTTGGATTTGGTGCCCAACAATTTATGCCTTCCTGCATGAGGAGATTATACTCAAAGAGGAATGAAATCAAGCAATTTGATCCAAAGTCATTCAAGAAAGGCCTCCTTGGCTTACAACTCAAATGTTTCAAGGGACAGCTGCCCTTGTTCACATTTCTACAATGAATATCCAAGGTGGCCACCAGCAATAAAAAGAGGTAAGGTAATAAGATGTAATCATCACCAGCAGGCAGACACAAACAAGACAAAAGCAACAAGCCTATAGGTAAAAGAGTATCAGGGTTCATTTTGGTTGATTAACCAAACAGTGGTAACTAGAAAAATGCCCTCTCAGAGATTCCAAGGACAGAAGCCACCTCTTTAGGGTTTTGCCAAAAAATAGTGTTTCTTCACCTGCGCTAAGAGAAGAAAAGTAAAAAGAGTATCAGTTTAAAGGAGATTATTTTACCAAAGGGTAAAAAAACAGAGTTTTTGAAATAAAAAGTTGGGCATAAGTTATTATCAAAACGGCCTAAAAAAAAAACAAGTGTAAACCTGGTTTGCATCTTAGCAATAGACCCCAAACAAAGGCCTTCATGTCAAAAATATTGTTCTGCAAAAAGATGACAGAGGCATAAATAAACATTTTTTCCAAAAAATGTCAAAAGTGTGTTCACAGCAAATGTTAGTCAAAAAACACACTAAAAGATAGGGGACATTAACTTTGCAAAAGTGGGTTTGATCTTTTAATTACTTTTTCAAATCAAATATAAAAGGTCACTTGAACCTTTCCCACGCATCATTTTCCATTTCCAAAGTGAAGAAGCCGTTGGGAGATTTTTTTTCGGTTTTCAGGCCAAACTGTAAAAACTTTCGGGCGTTACGCACCGAGGCCGGCGCTACGCACCTAGCCTTCGACGCTACACACGGGAGGGAGGCGGGAAATGTAAAAATACAATGCGCTACGTGCTCAGAGCTTGGTGCTACGCACCTGGCCCGATGCTATACACAGGCCCAACAAAGACAGGAAACACCCGGGACACTGCCCAGTCCGCCTGGCGCTACGCTATGGCAAGATTTCTCCACGTTTTCTCAAAGAGCTCCAAAATCCGAAATTTCGTCTTCAAACCTTCTACAATAAAAGTCTAAGGTTGGTGAAATTTTTTCTCTTCCAAAGCTCTCCTTTTTCTAAAAACAAGGAAGTCATCCATTGTCAAAATTAGACCAAACCCTAGACTATATAAAGATCAATTACTTAGTCTTTGAGTTAGGGTTTGCAAGTGAAATTGGTTTTGAGTACAAAGGAAGATTGGGTGACTATAGGCTAACCTCTAAACCCCAAGTGCAAGCTCTAAAAAAATTCATTTTCACCTTAGTTTTCATTTTGCAAAGAGTTGACCTAAATCCACTAAAAGCACTTAGTTTGCCCAAAAACCCCCAAGAAAATTCCAAAGGTCCTGCTACTGTTTTTTGGACCAGTCATCATGTTAGAGGGAGACAGTCATACCAGTGGTGATGAGATTCATACTCCCACCAAACCAAAACATCATGGAGGAAAAGCAAAAATATTTGAGCCCCTAGACACCACTCCACTCACTTCATTTCCTATGATCCTTTCATGCTTCTAGGATGTAGGGTGCTACAGATTTTGTGAGAAGGTCAAGCAAGTTAGCATCCATTCAGACTTAACTAGATTTTTCATCTGTAGCTTACAAAACCATCAAGTCAATCTGGCAGGAGTACAATTTGAGCTCTCATCTGAGATTATTTCCAAAGCACAGGTATACCAGACATTGGTGAGGTGTGGTTCAAACAAAAGAAGCTGGAGTTGAGTTATTATGGGCCCCATTTGAAACCCAGCTATCAAAAAAATTGTAAGGTTTTTTTTCCTTTTTCCCATTTGTTGGAGAGGTATGCTGCATTGATGAGGCAGATTATTAGTTATTTCACATGTGAGGGGAGATACTCAAGGATCTACTCATATCATATAAGGTTGTTCATGCATTTTACCAGGGTCAAGATGATGAACCTACCTTACTACCTTTTCCGAAGCATTGATAAAATGGCCTCAGTTGTCAAGAAGAAAAGCTATGACCACCAAATTCCAAGCCTCTTTCATCACTCCCTGATCAAAATGATTGTCCTATACCAGTTAGAGTAGCAAGGAATAGCTTGGGAAACCTTCATCTCACATGATGTGTTTTCAGATCCCGGGCCTTCATCCAGCAGAACTTGCCTTCCACTTCACAACCATCTACCTCCACACATCCATCATCTCCCCATGTGCCTTCTCCACAAAGAGTTTCACCTCTTACCTCTTCCCCTAAAATACCAAGTGAGGGGGCTGACAATAGCCCTAGTGAAGAACAAATAGAAGGCAACAGTCAGGGGGAAACTGAGACAGATAATGATGGACAAGAAGGGAGCAGTGGAGAAGAAGGTGATGAAAATGAAGAAAACAGTGAAGAGGAGGGGAGTAGCCATGAAGAAAGTAGTGATGGTAAAGATGAAGAGGAAAATAGAGATGAAAGGAGGAACAACAAAGTGATGAATAGGAGCAGCAAGATGAGGAGGAGGAGCCAGATGATGAGGAAAATAGTGATGAAAGGAGGAACATCAAAGTGATGAAGAGGAACAGCAAAGTGATGAAGAGGAACAACAAAGTGATGAAGAGGAGAAGCAAGATGATGAGGAGGAGAAGCATGATGTGGAGGAAAGCCATCAAAGTACACCAAACAGTCAAGGAAAGAGTCATGACATTCATGACTCTCTTGACAAAAATCAGTCCATGGATGACAAAGAAAATCAGAGTGAGGCAAGTGCAGAATATATCAAGCAAACAAAAGTTCAAAATGATGATAGCACTGCCTTTGAAACTTCCATTATTTCCCCTCTCACATGCACATATCACAGAGGGAGAAGAAATGTGTTTGTTGCCTCTAAAAGGAAAAGGGCCATCTCTTCTCAAACAACCAAAATATTAGACAAAGGAAAAGAAAAAATGGAAAAGGTTGAGCAAAAGGTACAAGTAAGATGGAGCAAAAGGATCAAAAATACTTCTCAAGGGCATGTTTTTGTTGATCTAGACAGTGATAATGAGGACCAAGGGATGAGTACTAAATTGCTCCTCTTAGAAAAGGATGCATGTTTGTGCTCAACTTAGTGTTCCTAAATTGAGTTCATTAATTGTCAACCAGGGCTAGTAAACTGCTGAAGTGTAGTGCACTATATGTGCCTAGGTATTTGTTTCTCACTACGTTGTGTTTAGTGTTTTCTGATGTTTTTGGTTTTATGGTTTTATGTTTGAAAAGGGAAAGAACTAAATGCTGGTGAAAAGAAGCTATTGGTTATATTAAAGCAGAACAAGGCCTAAACTATGGATGGCAAACAACAAATGCAAATATTAAAACAGAACAAAGCCTAAACTATGGCTGGAAAACAACAAATGCAAAGCTTGATAATGACTTCATTGCAAGGAAATAAATCACAACATAAGCTTGAACTTATCCAATTCATTCATTAAAGATGTATTGGAAGAGCTTGAGAAATGGACAAGTTAAGTGTGAATGAAGTTCTCCTAAATAAACAATCAACTTACAATGTTACAACATCTCATCCATGATTAAAGGTTTATTGGAACATATTTGGAAAAGAACATTTGTAGCACAATAAGATTTTTACTTTAAACTAACTTCTAATTCTGTTCTGCAACTCAATTTAGCACCACTAGGCCTCACTCAAAAATTATAGGTTTCTTTTTAGAATAGTCCTTGAGAAAAGGCTTATTTGTGAAATGGTAAAAAGGTTGCAAAATACTCCAGGCCTTAGACTGATACTAGCTTTTGTCCAGATGATTATGTATTAATATGAGGTTGGAACAAAAGAAGTTTTTGTAAATAATGAAGACCGTGGTATCTAAATTTAACAACTAATACAATTTAAAATGCAATGGATAACAACTAAAGTGGAATGCTAATACAGTGAGCTAAGACTAAACTAGAATGCTACTAATCTACTTGAAGTACAATGAACAGAGTTAAATTAAAATTCAATTATCAAACTTGAAATGTAGTGACAGAGCTTAACTAAATGAAATCATCCTCCGGAGTGTTATGACTAAACTAACATGCAGCTAGTCTATTGGAATTCTACAGCCCATCTTGTTCAATGTGAATGATATTTTGGAAGAGTTTGTAAAAAAAATTCTGGCTGTATTATTCAATGCAATTGAACATAAACATAAGATTTGAAAGCAAATACAATTAAAATCTAAGATACCACAGTTGTTTCTTATTCATTGTTAATGATGTTTTGGAAGAGTTTGTAGGAGTAAGATCGGTTGTGACACTTAGTGTAAACAAGCATAAATCATAAAATTCGAAAGGAAATGCAATTAAAACGTACAACACCACAGCTATGCCTTATTCATCGTGATGATATTTTGGAAGAGTTTATAAGATTAAGTCTAGCTGTGATGATCAATGTAAACAAGCATGAAACATAAACTTCAGAAACGTGCTTAAGCTAGAAATGAAAAACGAGACTAAAATACTTATCTAAACCATATAAACAAGGCTGCTCAGGAGGCAGGGGCCCTCTACCATCGGAGTAGCACGCAAATTCTACTTCAAGATTGACTCAGTGCTTTCAATAAAGTGATACTTCTTGCATTAGAGAGAAATTACTTCAAAACAGAGTGTTTTCGTACTTCTGAAATCTAGCAGTCAAAATACAAAATCTAACCTTGTCCCTCGGTTTCCCGAGCCATATTTGTAACAAATTTACATAACTGTTTTGAGATAACCTAGGGATAATTTTATTTCCAAATAAAAATCAAACTAGGACTCTAATGGTGGTCACGTAATAGAATTAAGGACATCTGGACTGTCCTTGTCCTATTAGGAGTCTCTCTCCTAGTTTGAGTTCCCACGTACATAACTGCCTACAGAATTCCGTTCAAACTTCGTGGAGAGCAAAAAATGATGAGGGAATGATGTGGAATACGCCCATATGTGTTTTTCTCCAAGATGACACCTGGAACCTGCGTAGACATGAAGACAGCTGCAGAATCGACAACTAGCTACAGAATGTCTGCATTCTGTAGCTAGATCTAGTTCAAAAAGTACTACAATGACAAAATCATAAAAACATAGCAAGTTAGTCATGATATTCATTCTTAAAGCAATTTTAACTAATTCTATTGATCATTTGAGCCTGTAATTAGTAATGGACAAAGGAAATGGAGTGGAATGTGGTGGAAGAAAGAACATCTTTGGAGCTCAACATACCCCCATTGCTAGGTTCTTGCATGTCCTCATGCAACTATTCCATGAACTCTGAGACCTCTGCAAGGACATCCAACCCTCTTCTTCTGCTTTGCCTGGTAGTCAAAGGCCTTCTGGGCTTTCTTATGACTAACTTGAATCTCAAATTTGTGAGTGCCCTGGTTAACTTTTTATTTCTCTTCTTCAATTTTTCACTGGCCTTGTACAACTTTTGCATTTGTAGAGACAGAGTTGAATTCATATCAGTTTTCAGTTTAACCTGTTCTCTCAGAATTTCATTCTCATTCTTGATATGCCTGTTGAGTACTTCTAACTCATACTTATCTCTTCTTAGCATATCAATTTCGGACTTTGGTGGGCTAGGAGTTCTGTCTCTAGATTCTGAAGCTCTCCTCTCTAATGTTTCAACATAGTTGTAAATTTCTTGTTGTGCTGGGTCAATTTGCATTTGTTAGCCCCCCTATAAAACTTTTGGCAAGAAAAATAGGGGGCTAAAATGTTCTTGAGTCTTCAAGGAATGCATTTCCCTTGAAAACACATCATCCTTGAAGCCTCTTTGTGCCGTTGTCCTTTGATAAAATCCCCTCTGCTGATTCCCATTATAAAGCCTCTCTATTTGTGAAGAAATCTCTAAAGGCTCCTTTCTCCTCTTATTTCACCCCCTCTTAGCTCCTATTTTTATCCCCCTTTTCCCCCCTTCTATTTCCCTTCATTACCCTTCAAATTCCCCCAAAATCCCCTTTGAATTCTACCCATATCCCTCCTTTGGGCTAATTTACCCTTATCCCTCTATCGTTCCCCTTTCTAACCTTTAAATCACATTGGAATGGGCCAAACCCACTTCCGACCTTATACTAAGGCTTAGCCCCTTTTCCGCCAGCCCCGTCCCCACGTAACTGAGCGCTGTGACTGAGCGCTGCCTCTTAAGGCGCTCATCGCAGATCGCACTTATCTCATATCGCAGTTTCATTATATGTATTCGATTGATCCATCGCAAATATTTGCGATGCGATCACCCATCGCACTTGCCGCCATCGCACTTTCCGCCAATCGCATTTTCCCCATCGCATTTCCGCTCCGTCACAGAGCGCAAAGCGCAGTTTTCTGTTTGGTGCTGATTTCCACCGTCGCACTTTCTCCATTTGCGATTTTGCGATCAGACCCCCGGGTCCCACATCCACGGCCCCCCTCATTGCATTTTGTTCATTTCCTTTGTATTTCCTCCGTTAGTTAAACCTTTGCATTTTACGTTAAAGTTTAATGAATCGCCCTCCGCCATGACTGGGTCCCGCCATTTCAAATGCATTTCATGTGTTTGACCTTTCCCCTTTGTAGCTCGGCCAACGGTTAAACCTTAGTGTTTAGCACTAAAGGAATTCTCCGCCATTGTTCCATGTGTTCGCCGTTTCCACAGTCGCCACCGCCTTTCCACCACGGGCCTCCAAAGCATTTCTCCATCACCACTGCCCGAGTTTGTAATAGTTTTATTTGACTGTTCAGTTAGCACAGAGAGGCCAGTTCAGCGGCCAAACGAAACAGCAGAGACGGATTTGAGGGATTCAAGCCGGTTAATTGAAGATTAACAATTATAACCTGCATTCAAAGGAAAAGGCACAGTTTGAAGATCCAAGCACATTGTTAAAGTCTTATCTGTGTTTAATATCAGCAGGGTACTCTTCTCCAAACATACACCTTCCTACAAGAAATCTCCATGCCTCCTCGAGCCCTGAAACGATTAATTACACCGACTGAAGCTCATTTACGACAGTCAGGCAGCAGTTATGGAGGTATGGAGTGGCCTTGCAGATCTTTCAGCCAGTTCATTTATTCCAGAAGGCAGCACAGAGCTCCAGACGCCATAAGGACTTGCAGAACATATCAGAGGTCAATCTCGACCTGACAGAGGCTACCAAACAGTCTACAAAGTACACACAGTGACGCAGATTTCCATTAAGAAGAGTGGGCATGAACTCTTTCTCCACTCTGTCTTAATGAAATTCATTTAATGTTCATCTACTTCTATTTTTCTCTTCTCCTATAAGAATCCTAAAGAACATATTGTAAAGGTTGTTTTTCAGCTGTTGGGAAATTTGTTGTTAGAGGGATTCATTCTGACTGTTAGAATAGTCTTGGGAGGGAGTAGCAGACTAGTTGTATGTAATAGGCTGGGAGGAGAAGTCTGGACTGTATTAGCCATTGAGGTTATTGTACATGACTATTTTTGCATCAATTAATCAAAGCACATTTCACAGGATCCTGGTCTATTACTATTGGTGATGTTTTTCCTAACTATGTTTATTACATTTTCATACTGTTTCATGTTCTTCTGGTAGGCAACAGAAGTATAACATAGGATTCACCCTTGCTAGGTGCCCTATGTTTCCTGCTCTCCCTACCTGTAATGTTTTCTACTTTATGTGTTATCTAAGAGCGAATTCATGTGGTTTAACCAGTGCAGTGGATGTTATTGCCTGCTGGCTGATGTATGAACTTGTGGGTTTGCTGCTTGGATGTTTCTTCGTCAATCTTATCTCTGTTTTCCCTTGGAGTTGCTAAAGCAGACCTGGAGTTAAATGACCTCTGGTCCGATCTATAAGCAGCCCCTTTGTCCCCCTTCGAGAGCTGCCTTCGAGTATGTCCAAGCAGGTCTGGAGTTAAATGACCTCTGACCTGATCTATAGACAGAAATTAGTTGCTTTCCTTCTTCCACTTTCTTCCTTAATGTTCCATCCCATCATCTATCTAAAAAGATCCTCTAGTATAGATGACTTGCCCTTTGAAAGCCTTGGCTAGTGGTTGCAAGTAATTATCCTTTCATGACTCCATAGCCCAATGGATGGCACAGTTTTGACCTATCCTCTTTGCTGAAACATCCTGCTGCTCTGCTCCTTTCCTTCCATTGCTTTCTCAGACTATGATCTCATGACCAATCCAGCAACCAACCAACCAAATCATTTAAACCCCCCATTTGTGCTTCATACCTAGCCTAATATCTCAATTTGAGCTTTCAAAGATATATCATTCTTGCTCTATTTGGAGAGGTCCCTCTCTGGGTCCAGGAGGGCTAGATCCTAGGGCTCCAAAGTGGTTTGATGTTGTCTCATCTTTTGGTATTGCCAAATGTTGCCAAAACATGGGAACCCCAACATTTTTTAGAATAGTCTTTTAGAAAAGGCTTATTTGTGAAATGGTAAAAAGGTTGCAAAATACTCCAGGCCTTAGACTGATAATAGCTTCTGTCCAGATGATTATATATTAATATGAGTTTGGAACAAAAGAGGTTTTGTAAATAATGAAGACCGTGGTATTTAAATTTAACAACTAATCTGAGGTTTTGTTTTCTTTAGTATCCCACTCAGTCTGTGGCTCCTCCTCGGTTGAGATGGCCCTTCTCCTTTCTCTTTGGCAAATTTTCTTATGATCCTCTCTTTCTTAAGCTGCTTCTTAATCTGAACTAATTTTTCAGAAATCATTTCTTCACTGCTTTCTTGTATTGTTTTACCAGTTTCAATTTTGGAGGATTTCCATTTTCTGCTTCTTTTTGTAGGTTTATCTTCAGGTGGAGGTTCCTTTGGTTCCTCAAAGTGATTTCTCACCAAGAAGTCATCCCAAGTATCTCCCATTTTTGTTAAATGATGTTCAATTAAAACTTGACTAAACCATGGTGGTATAAGGTTGTCTCCAGAAATTGAATTCTCTTTTGAACACTTGAAACCATTTTCTTTAAACTATGAAGCAAGAAAAAGGGCAAGTTGAGTTCTTCTTCTAGAAATGCATTATCAATCGAATATGGTAAACATAGAAAGTACCATATCTACCTTCACAAGTGATGATTTTTTGCAAGATAAGCAACATGTTCCTCCATTTGTTCTTTAATGCAGAGCTAGGGATACCCTTTTTAAAAACGGTGACATCCATACCTGGTGACTTGAGTATTTGCTTCCATGCTTCGTTATGAAATTATCTGTTCTTAAACCACCTTTCTCCTTGTCTAGGAAATCCTGTTGCTTCTGCAATAAAAGCCTCTATGACAGTGAATTTAATATCTCCAACTTCAACCTCGGCTCCATTAAAGGATCTTGAAAAAGTTTTAGTAACCTCTTTGTGGAAGCCACTGAATTTTTCAAGGAATTGCAACCATCCTGCTTGTTGTAAGATTTATCTGATTTGGGGATAGCCTTCCAAGTACTTAGTGCCAACTGGTTCAGTTCTCACGATGAGGCCCATAACTCTTCTTCAATATTCAATTCACTAGTCTTCTGCTCATGGTGAGAATGGTCATTAACAAGTTTTTGCTCCACAAATGTTTCCTCTGTTCACGGTGACAATGGTTGTTACAGAGATGCCTCTGTCTCACAGACCGAAATGGTTAAAAGTTGGCTACAGGAAAGAGTGATATGGAGTGGTTACGGAATGAATGTAATGAGGTGAGGATGATGTATATGAGTTGAAAGATATCACAGAAGGAAAGACCGCGGAGATATTTTCTAACGAATTCAAAAATCATCATTAAATGCTTAGTGACGTGACTAATCCAATCACTTCAGCACTTTAACCATTTAGATTTTGAAATGATGATCGGATATGGGTTTTGAAATGGCGGAATAGAAGGAGTTTTATCCAAATTTTTTGCGGGAGGTTTGTTAGGCATGATCAACAAAATTAATTAAAACAACTTTTTTGAATAATATATAACTAAACTATGCTAAAAAATTTCATGATATGTCATTATAATCATTTCACACCTTTGTCTTTGCTTTGATTTTCTTGTGATCTTCATATGCTTTGTTCTCTCCTGGAAATCATTAATTTTTGAGTCTTCATAACCTTCTTGATTTTGCTTGTTCTTGGATATGCAGGATCATTTTGTTGCAGATCAGGTGATTACTAGAAAGTGCTTTCAGGATCTCTGGCTGCAGAATGTCTGACTGGCTGCAGAATGTCTGATTTATTGCAGAATGTACCTGTAGAGAACTTGAAACATGAAATGGAATGGTTTGGAGCATGAGTGGAATGTTGTATGGAATGAGTGAGGATGGATAATAAAATATGGTGTAATGGGATATGAATGAAGTGAGTAATGGAGTGGAATGGATCACATCTTCTGAAATGGAGTGAAGTATGAGAAGTGGCTTGCAATTCATGATATGTATTATTCAATTGCATAAAAACATCAAAATTTAAAAATCTGGAATGAAAATGAGGTGGAGCATGGAGTGAAGTGAATGAAGTGTGGATGAATGAATGAAATGGAGTATGGATGAATGAATGAAATGGAAAATGAGATGGACCATAAGTGAAATGAATCTGCACTTATGATTTTGTAATAACTACTTACAGAAAGAACAGATTTGAAAAGCTAGAGTGTCAGAAAGATTCTGATTTTCACTCCACCTTTTCTGTATAAACATGTCAATCAGTGATTGGTTTTCATTTTTATACTTTTTTTTTTGTTCAATAAAGTGACTTCAGAAAATTCACTTAAGTTGATGAAAAAGAAAAATTCTTCTTCATTAACTTTATATCACTGCTTTCCTGGAATTTCTTGACAAATTCTTCTCTTGAGAGTAGCTTATGATATAGCTTCAATCTATGACCATTCACAAGAAAAGTGACCTCTTCTTCATCTATTGTCCTGATTTTTATTGCTCCATTGTCAAAAATTCTTATAATTTCATATGGCCCAAGCCAATGTGTTTGGAATTTACCTTGAAAATCCTTGAACTTTGAATCAAACAAGAGAGCCCAGTCACCTTCCTTGAAATTATTTTCCTTGATGTACTTGTCATGCCATCTAGTCCTTTGCTGTTGGACTAGACTTGTTTTCTGAACTGCATATTGTCTGATCTCATCCAATTCATTAATCTGCTCCAATCTGTGCTTTTGTGCCTCTGATAGATCAAGTCCTAGCTGAACTGCCATTTTGAAAGTTTGAATCTGGAACTCTATGGGAAACAAAACTTGCTTTCCATAAACAAGTTCATAAGGAGTATGGTCTGTTGTGCTTCTCCATGTAGTTCTATAGGCCCACAAGGCTTCAGGAAGCCTATCTACCCAATCTCTTCTATGTAAATGAACAGTATTTGTTAAGATCCCTTCAATAACCTTATTAGTAGATTCCACTTGACCATTTGCTTGTGGATGATAGGGAGTAGAATTTCTGTGTCTGATTTTGTACCTCTCCATCATTTGTTCTACTAGCCTTGATGTGAATTGAGCTCCTTGATCTGTAACAATTTCCCCTTGATCTGTAACAATTTCCCTTGGGACACCAAAACGAGTAAAAATATCCTCAAAAAGAAAATTAACTACAGATACTTCAGTAGAAAAAAGTAATGGCTTGGCCTCTACCCATTTGGTAACATAATCAGTGCAAACTAATATATATCTCTTTTGTCTTGATGGAGGACTAATAGGTCCTACAAAATCCAAAGCCCATTTTTCAAAAGGTTCAATATATACCTGAGTTTGTAATGGCATTTCACCTGAAGGAAAAGGTTTCCCTACCCTTTGGCAACTGTCACACCTTTTGACATACTCTTTAGCATCTTTAAACAAGGAAGGTCAATAATATCCTAAATGAAGGATCTTATAGGTTGTCCTCTTCTCAGCAAAGTGTCCACCACAAGGTTCATCATGACATGCTTTGAGAATCTCAGGCATGTCATCTTCCCGAACACATCTCCTAATGATAAAATCTGGACCAGTCTTGTACAACTCATTAGCAACCCATGAATATTTTGCACTGTCATGAATGATTTTTCTTTTATCTCTTGCATTCATTATTGAAGGAAATTTTCCTGAAACTAAATAATTAGCAATGTCATCAAACCAAGGAGTTTGGGTACAAATTGAAAAAAGATATTCATCAGGAAATTGATCTTCAACTGGAGTGTCATCTTTGATGTTTTGGAGTCTAGATAGGAAATCAGCTACTATGTTTTGTTTTCCAGGCCTATCTAGAATGGTAATGTTGAATTCTTGTAAAAGCAATAACCATCTTATGACTCTGCCATTAGTAATTGATTTGTTCATTAAATATCTAATTGTAGAGTGATCTGTGTGAACAAAAGTTTCATAGCTTGTTATATAGTGTCTGAATTTGTTTATGGCATGAACAACAACTAAAAACTCTTTTTCAGTTACAGTATAGTTTAACTCTGAAGGAGTCAAATTTTTACTGGTATAGTAGATAGCATAAGGAATCAGGTCTTTTTGTCCCAATACTGCTCCTAGAGCTGTATCTGAGGCATATGTTGAAATATGAAAAGGTAACTTCCAGTTAGGTCCCCTTAAAATAGGTGCTTCAGAAATTTTTGTTTTCAGGGTCTCAAAGGCTAACTGGCAATTAGAATTCCATTTGAATTCACAGTCTTTGGTAAGTAATTTGAAGAGTGGAGATGCTATCTTGGTGAATTTTTCTATAAATATTCGATAATACCCTGTAAATCCAAGAAAACTCCTAACATCTTTTTGACAACTTGGAATAGATAAGTTAGAGATGAATTCAACTTTTGACTCATCAACTCTAATGCCATCCCCTGAAATGTGATGTCCTAAAACAATTCGTTCAATAAACATCATAAAACACTTTTAATGACTAAGTGAAATATTTGCTTCTTTACATCTCTTTAAAACTTTTTCCAAGTTTGCTAAGGCTTCTTCAAATGTGTTTCCATAAACTGTGAAATCATCCATATATACCTCTACACAATCATGTATTAAATCTGAAAAAATTCCTAATACTGCCCTTTGAAATGTTACAGGTGCATTGCATAATCCAAATGGAAATAATCGGTAAGCATAGGTACCCCAAGGACAGGTAAATGTGGTTTTGTCTTGGTCCTCAAGTGCTACTTGAATTTGATTATAACCACTAAACCCATCTAGAAATGAAAAGTACTTTTTTCCAGCTAAGGTATCTAACACCTGATCTATGAAAGGTAGGGGAAAATGATCTTTAAGAGTAGCTTTGTTTAATTATCGGTAGTTAATACATACCCTCCATTTACCATTTTTCTTTGGCACAATTACCAAAGGAGAAACCCACTGACTATCTGAAATAGAATAGATAAAGTTGACATTCAACAATTTCTGCAATTCTTCTTTAACAATCTCCCTAAGATTTGGATGCATCCGTCTTTGAGGTTGTCTGATTGGTTTACAATTTTCCTCTATGTAGATGTGATGAGTGCAAGTCTTGGGGCTTATCCCTTTCATATCAGTGTACTCCCATGCATATGTAGAAAAATGTCTCTGTAAAATTTTGACTAGCTCTTCTTGTTGAGATTTTTCTAGGTTCTTGTTTATGTTTAAAGTTTTGCCTGGAAATATCTCAATTGTAGAGTTGCCAAATTTATCCATGGAATAGAGAGACATATGCCTTGATGAAAAAAACTCAATGCTGGATTCTTCTTGAAATTGTTCATGTTTATGTTCCGAAGAGGATTCAAAGTTTTCTAAAGTATTCAGAATTTGACTATCTTCACTAATTTCTGAAATTGTGAAGAGAGGTTGTAAATCTTCTTCATCCTCTATCCATTGAGTATCATCTAAATCTGTAATTTTCCTTGCTGGAGGATACAAAGTGAATTTCTTAGTTGAACTACCATCAGAGATGTACATATCATCGGATCTACAACTAATGAAAGCATCAACTGTAGCTAAGCAAGGTCTTCCTAATATAATTGGATGCCCTCCTAGATTATTCTTAGGAGTTAGGATCATGAAATCCATAGGGTACTCCCAAGAATCTAGGGACACTGGAATGTCTTCTATTACCCCATCAGGTTTGATCACAGATCTGTCTGCGAATTGTAATAATGTGGGTGTAAAGAGAATATTAGGAAGTTTCAGTTTATCCATGATTTGTCTACTCATGATATTGATTGCTGCTCCTAAATCAATGAGTGTGTTTTGGATCTCAATTCCATTGATGTGAATTTTAACAACTGGATTTCCTAGGTCTAGATACTTTGGAATAGCAATCTTACCCATCATGATATCTTCTATTTTTCCTGTCAGTTGAATTTTCTTTGTCTCTCTTATTCTTTTTCTTGTTTTCTTCATGCTCAACTCCTTTATTGTCTTTGCTAAAATTGGAATTTCCTTGATAGCTTGTAATAATGGAATATTAATACAGACATTTTTTAGCTCATCTAGGAAATCATAATTAGGCACCATAATTTGTTTTTCTACACCTCTATCAATTTGTAATCTTTCTGTAAAGGGAGGTGTAGGAGTGGATGTTGATGGCTGCTCTAATACAAGAGTTGAAATTATTGGTTCTTTTTGTTTTGATTTTTCAATGTTTGGGTCCTGAAAATATGTGTCTTCTTCAAGACTTTTATTTTCCCATAGAGAATCTTCCTCAGAGTTATCTTGTTCTTGTATGATCACAGAAGGTTTCCTCTTTTCAAGTATTCTTCCGGACCTAAGTTGAACATCACTAAGGTCTAGAGGAGTAATTAAATAAGTTGGAAACTGTTGGCCTTCTATCATGTATGTATTTTGAGGATTTTTATTGTTGGGGTTTGGTATGGGTTGAACAGGCAACTGATTTGATTTCTGAGGAAATGGTAAGGGGAGTGGTTGATTTTGATGTTGTGGATTTTGAGGATTCTGTTGAGGATTTTGTTGAGGATTTTGAGGAGAAAAATGTGGGTATGGTGGGTAGGATGGTGGATATTGATAGTACTGGGAGTATCTTCCATAGGGATTTTGTGCTCCTTGTGCCCAAGCTTGAGATTGATTTTGAAATTGGGGCCAAGGTTGCTGCCAAGAATTCTAG